>JARHVA010006098.1:515000-887500 GCA_037957365.1 Torreya grandis
GATTAAGGTGATTCATCAAGGTAACCAACCCTCTCTAGAGGTTTGCTTCCACTATAGGATACTCATAACCTGTAAGTGTTCCCATTGTGTCAATTGGATGAGGAAGTTTGAATACCTTCCTTAAGGGCATAAGTTTAATTTGACAATAGTTTTTGGCATGCCCCATGGGACATGTATTCAAATTACTTCATTTGTTGAGGAATTTTAGGTTTTGTTCTTTAATATATCAACCTTTGAAGGAATTCATACAAGCATAAATGGTAACTCTAAGTTATATACATCTATTTTAAGTATTCCAAGTTCCTAAAGAGCATCAATTGGTATGTATTTATGTCCTCCATTTTGTGAAAATACATCTTTTGTACCTTCATATACTTCATATCAAGATAAAAATATTTATGGATTCACTTCATGTAGACCTAAAATAGAAAAATATCAATTTTATTTTTATATTTACCTCCCTTCCACCCCTAATCATGTTTTCAATCAGCCTTGGAAAAATCATGTTATTTCTAATTAGCGTTTAAAAAGTGTGAAAGAGATAAGAATTGACTTTGAGAGATAATGTATGGATAGTGATAGGGAAGGTGAATATAATAGGAACCAATAATAGCTTGAATACCATGCATATATAAATAAATAAGAGGTATAATAATTAAATAGATATAATAAGGTTACAAGAGAACAAATAGAGTAGTTACCCATGAGTACAAATAATTGAGTCCAGAATCCCAAGTTGGAAATAAGAATAACCCTTTGAAACTTAAAGAGAGTCTACTTACTTCAAGAATAAAAGTTTTAGGAATCATAATCCTATGAAATATCCTATGCTTTTTAAAATTCCCCCATTCTTCCTCAAGCTCATCCATCAAATATGTTTCCATGTTTCTCATCTATCCCTCCTATGCCAATCCAAAATCAATAGAGGGATAAGGTTGTAAAAGCCAAATCAATCAATAGTCCAAGTTTCTTGATTCCCTCATATAATCCTCAAGTTTAAATTATCCATGAAGATCAAGTCATATCAGAATGTGAGAGGTTGATTGTTGAGTGAAAAGAGAAAAATGAAGAATCCCTAACACAAATTTCTTTCCCTCCTTTTAAAGAATTCTTAAATGAAACTATCACTTAAAAATATTTAATCCTTTTAATGCCTCGTAAATATCAAAAATCATTCAAGAGTATCACATAATGACCTACTTTTATATGCCACCAAATAGAACCTCTTTCCCTCCCACCATCTCCCTTTTTGAAGTATGACCTATTGTATGGAAGGCAAAATAAGAACATCCAAGTGAAGAGGAGAATTTGTCAAGAGAGGATGATCAAGAGTTGTGTTGGTCTAATGAGCTTCAATTTGGCATTTAAGAAGATCATGTTACAACCCTTGAGGAGAAAAATAAAATTATAGTTTCAAGTGAGACTCAAGAAGTGTATCATGAATATGTTCAATATTACATGACAATAGCTAGTGATACTGCAATAGTGATTGTATAAGGTAATAGTCCTGGGCAATAGATAAGTTAAGATTTAATAGAAGATGTAGTGATTCCTAGTGAACCTTAAGAATCTACAAGTGAGGATCAAAAAGGTTTTGATGAAGAGTGGTATCAATACCTTTAGTTGATTTAAGACATTGATAATATTTATAAGCCTACATCTCCCTATGAAGACATTAACAAAATGGTTGCCAAGGTTGGAAAGCATGTTCAAGAATATGTTGATCAAAGTATACCCATAGACCCTAATGAAGATAGAGAGAATTATTTGTAGCTCCTTGAAGATCTTGAATAATTTTCATAAATTGACAATCAAGATGTCATAAAAAGGCAAAAATAATGTTCTATTGAGCCATTATAGGCTTAATTTATAGTTGTTCCTATGATTCAAAATGTGGTTACATAGGAAAGATTTCTTAGCATTGAAGAGAAACATGAGGTGAGAATTGAACATCAAGAAGAGTTTATCTATATTGGAGATATGTTTACTTTAGTTGAATCACTTTGAGATAAGTCAAAGAGGTTGACAAGTAGGAAAAGGGCTGCTCTAGCTAGAATGGCACTAAAACAACATGTTTCTCATATTTGTCAACTTTATGGAGAGAAACTAATAGGTTTTTGATTTTATCTAGGTGGAATTTTAATTTTGCATATATTATTTTTATATTTAAATTTCCTTCAAGTGTTGTTATGCACATGTTCAATTAGTAGTTTTAGTAGTTTTCAATCCCCTAAGTGTTATTACACATGTATTACTACAAATGTATTATTATTGAGGTGAATACTCATTATTAAGTTTTAGTTTTGTATGAAGAAGGTAAATAAATGTTTATCATGTTATATTAATATTTGATGATGATTTTTATGACTCCATACATAATGTAATTCTTAAGGTAGCTCATCTTTTGCTTAACAAGCAAGCAAATTTGTAGAGGTTTCTAAGAATGTTAAACTTTTTAGTAACCATTATTTCTATCATTAAGTATGTTTAAGTTTATAATATATTTCATCATAATTTTAATTCTTTAATTAGTGTCAATATGATTAGTGAAGTCATATTGAGGTCATATTGAGATTTTCTCTCAATCTATGAGGCTAATTACAAGAATTAAGCATTTATTGTGCCCTCTTATTATGTTTTAAGACTCTTTTACAAAATTTAAGGTAGTTTTGAAAAAATTAAGGTTAATTTTGTTACAATGTATCCCATGAATGTAATCCATAGATAGTATTAGTTAATTTTTGGTTTTCATAACCACTTCTTGGTTGACCATTTGAAGTTTTTAAAGCATCCCAAGGCATGGTGAAGGAAACTAATGGAAAATTTGTAAATAAAATAAGGATGCAGCATATGTTTACTCAAGAAATAAGTTTCAAAGGTGTAAATAAGTATTTAAAAATGTCATTCATGCATCTCCAATAGTTTTTAAGATATTTTGGTGCTCCAACTCATATGCAAGGATGTAGGAGTAGTTTTCATGCATTTTCAAAAGTAAAAGATTGGATTTTTATTGGTTTATAGGTGGGTAAAGGATTATGCACGGATTTATAAACTTCATATATTTTTATCAAACATTTAAAAGATTTTAGGAACTCAAAATATGATTTGATTATGCTAAGATATCTCAAATCTCTCTCAAAGTTGATTTTCAAGCTTAAAATTGACCCAAAACCAACGTAATATCTTGGTGGAAATGTTGCATGGTTTATAATGGTTTATATTAGGGTTGAAAAGGGTGGGTTAATCCCATATAATGGTGTTTAATATCATAAATAATTATGAATTTGTATGAACAATTTTTAAGAAGCAAGATTACTCTAAAACCCTTCAAAACTCTATGTAGAGAACACGAACTTTTCAAATTTGATATTTTTAAGTGTTTTTAAGATTTATAAAGAATGATGAATGATTTTTATGACATATACATGATATAAAAATAAATTATACCAAATTAAAATAATTAAAAAATGTTTTATAGATATAAAATGGACCTAGATGACAAGCATGCATGAGAGATGAGCATTTATAGGCCTATAGACCTAAAAGTGAGTTTTTGGAGTGTTTTTGCAATTTAACATGAAATTTAAATGATTGGTAGATGTATAAATTATAAACATAGTTATTTAAAAATAATAATGAGAAATTTATACCATGTATAGCTATATATATATACCAAACTAGCATGTTTGTTGCCCTAAGAGAACCTAGAAACATAAAAAAAAGCATAATTTGAGTTATATTGATAGATTTTATTTTAAATTTTAATTAAATATGTAAGGAAATATTTAATAATTTTTTTATGGTGTTATAATTTCCTTCATCTACTTGAGGAGAGAAAATTTAAAAATATAGGTTTGTGCATGCAACAATGTTGAAAACTAGTTTTCAAGAAGCCCAAAAGTGCAAGAAATCAAGTTTTATTAATAAAAATTCATTGAAAATTTGTATTTTTTGTGGTTTTTAATTCATGTATCCAAGGTTATAAAATATGGTGATGAGTTGTTATGTGTGCTAGAATGACAATATCAAAGTGTGCTTCAATAAGCCTCAATGTTCCTACATGGTTCTTCAATGTTTGACAAAGTGAGGTATTTTATGGATGATATTATTGGTATGGACATGATAAAAAGACCATATGGGGTATAAATATTAATTATAATGAGTATTTAAGTGAGTGGATCTCATCTGGTAGTTCATTATTTCATCTAGACATTTTGGGTCTAGTAGTAGAAAATCTGATTAGGCAATTTGTTGATGTCACCATTACCATGTGGGAATAAATCAAAGGTAGTTGGTCATATTATTATGATCACATTATTACCTAAATTATATGTGATAAATATTAGGTAATATAATGAAGTGTGGCCAAATATATGAGGGTGTAAATTTGTCTTATAAGATAAAATTCACTATTTTCCCATACTTAGCCAAATTTGTATATGGATAGAAGGAGCTGAGTAAGCATGTTGATGAGGTCAATATTTGCATGTGTGGAGGTTTAAAGATACAATATTCATATGGTTTTGATCAATTTTTGGTCCTTTTTTTTATATGCTAAATCTTAGATCATGCAACTAAGTGTTTCAACATATATGCATATGTAAAGTTGGGCTCCCATGAAGTTTGACTTTGTTTTTACATATCCAAATTTGCATATGACAAGAAAAATTGAGTAGGAGTTTTGATGGTGATATATATTGAACATGTGAAGGTTTCAATACAAACTAATCATAGGGGTTTGTTTAGTTTTGAGCTTAGTTTATTTATATTAAATTTCATATTATGCATTGAAGCATGATAAAAGTTATGTAAAATCAAAGTTGGTCTCCTAAATAAATTCTAAGCACAGTTGGCTCTGTGAAAAAATATTTTTAGGATGAATTTTCATGGAATTATATCTCACAATAATTAAGGTTATATGAGAATTTTGTTTTATATATGGATTCTCATATGTGAGGAGATCATTTGTTCCAAATTTGAGATCATACATCAAAGCACAGTGAAAGTTATTAAGGTCTAAAGTAGGCTTTCCAGGAATATTATAGTTGGTCCCCATACTTATTCAAATTGCATGATGCTAAATATATGGACCTAGTGGAGATCTAATGACTCATGGGAGTTCTTATAATGAAGATATATAATGTGCATCAAGTCAAAGAGGTCAAAGTGTTCACTGGTTAATGGAGTTAAAGACCAGGACCAAATGAAGATCAAACAATGCATGAGTGATCATATAGATCATGATATAATGGTGCATATTGATCAAGATGGTAAGAATTGTTTGATTTTTAATGAATGATTAAAGGTATAGATACAATGGTGATTAGGTGTTCATATAGATTGATCAAATAGTGAGCATTTCTAGTTAAAGACCTGGTTGGTCCATAGAGATCGACAGAGCACATGGAGTCAACATTACAAGATTGCATGAGATATGGTCAACTTTAAGATGTTTAAAATTTGGATTTGGTGGACTATGTATTAAATTTAAGATAATATAAATGGTATGTAATTAATCTAATCTAAGAGAACATGAGATGTGAGAAAAGTGGTCGATGTTTAACTGTGACCATTGTGATTTAAATATTTGAATTTAACAAGGGAAAAACTAGTGTCTATTTTTTGGGCCATATATTTCAATCCAAGATGAATTTTATATATAAAATATGAAGAGGATTCCATGGTTCATCTAATGAACCTAATTTAAATATCTAGAAGTGTGTACATTCAAAGATATTAAGGTTCCAAGTTGACTATGTGTTCATGCTTGTTCTATAAGTGACCCAAGTAGAGTAATTGAGTTTATGTGGAGTCTATTTCAATGTTTCATGGTGAATTGGATATTGGGGAGTGTTTTAAACTCCATGATTATGCTCTATGTGGTATTTATAGGTTTGAATAATCAATACTAAGTATGAACATTACTTAAGAAGTTGATTGTGTTTGTTAAATACACTAGTAGTTTGAGAGATCATGTTAGAGGAGCGAGTTGAAGGTGTTCAGAGCATAATTGATGAGTCTAATGAATATAGAGATGTTTTAAAATTCTCAAAGACTTATGTGAAGGATTTTATCATCATATTTAGTCCCTTATCATATGTGGAGAGTCAAAATAGCTTGACTATATTTTGACAGTGTATGACTAGTTTGAGTGCTCAACTTGAGTGTGATAATATGAGGTATTTTCACCTATGTTGGAGTGTCTAAGTAACATGGAGATTTTTTAGAGATCTTGGAATCTATTCATCTAAATTTTTTATGTGGTTATGTGAGAGACTTTAATGTTTGGTTTAGTAGTTTGAGATTATGTTTTATATGTTTGAAGACCTAAAGAGAGAGGTGACCTAATTAGTAGATTTGAGTGTGGATTTGGTGTTCCAAGTGGCATGGACCCATGTGGGAATGAACAATGGATAATGTGGAGTGGACCTATGATTTTGGAATTAGTCCTAAGTTTCCATTTTTCTCATTGAAGTTCTAAATGGGTGAATAGGTCTCCATGAGACCTATAAAAGTTATAAGGGCTTTATTAAAAGGTGTAGTTGCTTAAGGGTAACCCATAAATGCTATGGCCAAAATTTATGGATTGTATTGAACCATGTATTGATGTGAAAGAAGACTTAAGGGTTAAATTAAGTCTAATTGCTAACCAAGAAGTTATTTATCATGAAGTCTCTATATATCATGAAACTAAAGGAGATGGTTTCTAGGCTTGTGTGAGAGTAATGTGCATTAAAACAAAGAAGATAGGAGGCAAATTACACCCAATGGATGGGTTGATAAGTAGATCATATTGAAGACTATGTGTATGATGTTTAGGTCATTTTTTTATGGAATAATAGTTCTCTTGTAGGTTAAGCATGAGTGAAGAGGTCTAGAGTGATCCAAAAGGATGTTTTGGATGTCTTGAGAATGAAAATGGATTGTTGGTATTTATGAAAGCTTGGTGGCTAGTTTAAGAGATTGATCATAGTGTGAATAATGTGTCTAACCACCTGGTTAGGTTGATGTGGTGATAGAGTTATTTTTGAGGTTTGGAGAGTGGGGTTAGTTGGGATATGTAATGTGTCCTAATTGATCTTTGTGTGTTGGTTCAAGTATGTAATGTGATTTGGCCAATAGGGTGTGTTGTATGATCTAAAATGTGGGGTTGGATATATTGAGAGAATGATAATAAAATTTACATCATCAAGTGTTGAATACATTATTTCAAAGGTGGAGCTATTCAAAGTAGCTATCTAGGTGGTTAGTTGCCTAGGGGGTTCATTCCTCCTTACAAGGTGAAACTTTTTTTAAAAGTCTAGTTGTTGTGGATGCTCAACTACATAGATATAGAGGTTCCTTGTGGGATTGGAGTCTCACTAAAACTAGGAATGGTAGTTTCGTGATCATTTTTAGATGGTCTAAATTGGTTCTTGTTATTATAGGATAGTAGTCCAATTGTAAGTTCAAGTGGGTTTTATTCCCCAAGAGGGTTTCCCATGTATGTCATGTGTCATGTGTTTGATCTTACTTTGTCTCTCTTGTTCATTACTATGAATGATGTGTATGCTTCATGAATGTATGTATTGATTGATTAAGAGTTTGAGAGATTTGGAATTGAATTTGGATTATCTAGGCTCACTGATTCACCCCCTCCCCCTCTCCATGATTTTATCTCTATCAATTGGTATCAAAGTGGGTCTTGAGGAAGAGTCTTAACAACTTGAAGGAGATTTTGAGTAGGTACAAAGATGTTTAAATGGTTAAAGAAATAGAATCAACAATGGAAGACTGTGATCAAGGCACTTGAGAAATAGATATGCACTTTGAAGAAAGATGCTTAAGAGGATTAGAATGTTATCAATGATCTAAAGGTTCAGCTAGTAGATGCTAAGACATATTTGAGTTCAAAAGAGAAGGACATAATACATGGTGAAGATTTTTTCCATGATAATAGAGAAAATGACAATGAGGAAGAAGAATTTGATCTAGAAGCTGAGATCATGAGTGCACTTGGTGAACTAAAGGAGTAGAAGAAAAGGAATCATAAAATGAGAAATATGATCAAATGTCTTTAATAACAAGTTGTAACTCTTGAGGAAAGTTTAATATAGAAAGCATACAAAATAAAGCATGACATGGCTAAAGAAGCTAAGAGTGATAAGAAGACTATTCAAGTTCTCAGAGGTCATTTGATGGCTGATATTTCAAGTATAAGAGATAAAGAGGATAATTGAATGTAATTAGAAGCCAACATAGATTCATTGAAGAATGAGCATAATTTTTTTTTGTCAAGATAAACAAGCTTGAATAAGATCAAAATAAGTCAGATCAGATCAAGAAAAATAAAAGAATATTAGTTAGACATCCCAATGCAATAAGTTATGCTAGTTCTTTTCATGGTCATTGTCATTTTTTCTATCAATATGGTCGTAGGGAAAGAGATTGTAGTAATATAATCTCTAATAATGAGTTCAAATGGAGCCTTGGAAGAAGGATAAATTGGTCTTGGAGAAGACTTAACTTAGATCATTCAAGAAGTCAATCAATGGTGTTGAGACCAAATAATATGAAGGATAATCTTGATCTAGGTGGACTTCCTAACAGTACAAAGAAAGAATTAGATATGAAGAAGATACAAGAAGACCAAGAGAATTTATCTTCTATCTAGATATAAAAATAATATCACAATCATCATCAAGCAAAAGATATGAATGATATTGTTTGTTTTAGTTGTCATAGAGTTGATCACATTGATAGGTATTACAAGAACATGTTGAATGAGTTTTCAAATTAAAATAAGGTATATGAAGATCCTAGTGTGCAAGGAAGAGGTCACAAATGGGTATGGAAATTGAAGCCTATTAGGAGAGATTAGACCAAGACCAAAGATGGTTTATTTTCCATGATAGACATGAAGGTAAGATAAGAGTTTATGTTGTCTACGTTTGCTAATAAATGTAAAGAAAAAAATGATGTCAAGTATCCTTTCAAATTTAGTAAGGACTAAAAGTTAGAAAAGATATGGATATATGGGAATCTCCAAAGTTTTGGGACTTTTATTCTCAATATGTCAAAAGGGTGTCTTCATCTAAGCTTCAAGGAGACACTTTGTAGAAAGAAGCATGGTATATGTTAGTTGGGTCTTATTTGTTGCTTTAGTATAAGAAGCACATGGGAAGATGTGTTAGATTACTATGAAGGAATTTATTAACTAGTAGACATGTGTGTCAAGATGATATTTGGTTGATCAGTTTGCTCTCAAGTTTTGAAAAACTCACCCAAAGGATGAAAGGTAGTGACTTGAGGGTTTGATGTTTATAAACCCTAAGGTGTGTGTTAATGATGATAATGACTCATTTTTGGTATATGGAACTAATTTAACATCAAGTGGAGAATATTAAATGTTTTAATAATTTGGTGAGATGACTGTAATGCATGGTTGAACCTAGTTTAGTATTATTTACATGAAAGAATGTTGGCAGTGTGTGCAAGGTCTGAGAGCAGTGAATGGAAGTTTCCCAGGTGTTTAATAAAGGATGATGAGGTGTCAAGATTTTATATTGGTTAAAAAGGTATGTTGATCTCATTCATGTGTGTTTAAGGTTCTTGGTATTAAAGGTATTAACTTGTCAATTTCCATTACTCAAATTGATTGATCAAATGTTGAAAGACTGTAAGACAAGGTTGATATGGAGGATGAGGAGAATGTGTTGTCATATCTTTGATATCATGAATAAAGTATATGAGTTCTGTAGATGAAATTTTATGTATTTCATGGATTTAGGGAGAGATAACTCAATTAGTTTAAATGGCTTGAGGAGCTATGCATAAACAAAGGGGGATTTTTGTAATTGGTTGGGTCTTAAGATTAGTAGACTATGTAGTTGAATTTGAGAGAGAAGGTATGGAGGTAATTGGATTGATTCATCATTTTATAAAATGGTCTTAAGATGTTAAAATAAAATTTTCCTATGATTAGGTGACTTAGGGGAATTCCCTCTTATTGTTTTCAAGGTAAGTTCATGTAGTTTTTGATTGTTCATGAATATTTTGTCTTCATAAAACCTTTGTATGATCAAAAAAATGTAATCATGGAGCATGTTTAAGAAGCTCAAGGTGAGAATAGGTTTGATAAATGTTAAGGGGCATTTGTATCATATATTAGATATGGTCTCTTCCTATTATTGGCATTTGATGTCTTTTAAGCTCCACAAGATCAGAAGTTTAGGCCACTTTATCATTATGCCAAGGGGGGGGGGGGTGAAGAGCCTAAAGAGAGAGGCAGAGTCTAAGCATAAGATTTGTATTAGTGTTTGAAATAAATGAAAAAGGAAGATGTTTTTTGAGGTTTGTAAATGATGTCTTCAAGGTGACCAAGGATGGTGATGAGGTGTCATGTGTGCTAGAATGACAATGACAATTTGTGCTTCAGTGAGCCTTAGGGTTCTAACATTATTATTCAATGTTTGACAAAGTGAGGTATTTAATAGATGATATTATTGGTATGGACATGTTAAATAGACCATATGGGTGTTTAATATTTAATATAATGAGTATGAAAGTGAGTGGATCTCATCTGCTAGTTTATTGTTTCATCTAGACATTTTGGGTCCAATGGCAAAAAATCTAAGTAGGTAATTTGTTGATGTCACTATTACCACATGGGAATAAGTCAAGGGGAGTTGGTCATATGATTATGATAAAATTAGTGCCTAGTTTTTATGAATTAAATATCATATCATATAATGAAGTGAGGTCAAATATAAGAGGGTTCAAAGTTTGCTTCTAAGACAAAATTCATTATTTCCCATACCTAGTCAAATTTGTAGGTGGCCAAAAAAGAGCTAAGTAAGCATGTTTATAAGGTTAGCATTCACATGAATGGAGGTTTTAGGACAAAATGATCATATGGGTTTGCTCAATTTTTATCCTAGTTGATATGTGATAAATCTCATATCATGTGACTAAGCATGTCAAAATACATGCACATGCAAAGTTAGGCTACTAGGCAATTTGACTATGTTTTTCCATATCCAAATTTGTGTATGATAAGAAAATCTAAGTAGGGATTTTGATGGTGATATATCTTACATGTGTGAAGGTGTCAAAAAAAATAATCATATGGTTTTATTTAGTTTTGATCGTATTTTATTTGAGCTAAATTTTAGATCATGAACTGAAGTGATACAAAAGTTATGTGGGAGCAAAGTTGATCTCCAAGAGAAATTCTAAGCATAGTTGGCTCTATGAAAGAAGATTTTGAGAAGGCATTTTAATGGAATTATATGTCACATGCATGAAGGTTAAAATAGTATTTTTTTATATGTATGGATTTTCCTATGTGATTATATCATTTGTTCTAAATTTGAGATCATGTATTGAATCACAGTGAAAGTTATTAAGGTTCAAAGTAGGCTTTCTAGGCATATTGCAGTTAGTCCCCATAGTCAATTTGCATGATGTTAAAGATGTAGACCTAGTGGAGATCCAATGTCTCATAATATTTTATATATTGAAGATATATGGTGCTCAACAAGTCAAAGATGTCAAAGTTTTTGTTGGTTAATAGAGTTAAAGATCAAGACCAAATGAAGATCCAATGGTGTGTAGGTGATTGCATAGATCATGATCTAATGGTACATATTGATCGAGATGGTAAGAAGTGGTTGATGTTTAAATACTAAGAAAATGTATAACATAAGTATACATTGGTGATTGGGTAGTCATATATATTGATCAAACAATGAGTGTTGCTAGTTAAAGACTCGATTGATCCATAGAGATCGATAGAGCACTTGGAGTCAAAATTACAAGATTGCACAATATAAGGTCAACTATCAAATTTCAACATTTGGATTTAGTAGAATATGCATAAAATTTAGGATAAGATAAATGGTGTGTAATTTATCTAAATTTTAGAGAACACAAGATGCAAACAAAGTGGTCAAAATTTAACTATGACTATTGTCATTTAAATATTTGAATTTAACAAGTGAAAAACCAATGTCTGATTTTTTGGCAATATATTTCAATCCAAGACAAATTTTCTCCTATTATAAAAATAAAATATGAATATAATTACATGGTGTATCTAGTGAAATTTATTTGAAGAATTTAAGTGTGTACAATCAAAGATATTAAGGTTCTAAGTTGACTATATGTTTGTGTTTGTTCTACAAGTGACCTGAGAAGAGTAACTGAGCTTATGTGGAAGATGTTTTTATGTTTCATGATAAATTAGATATTGGGGAGTTTTTAAGACTAAATTAGGATGATTTTTGTGGTATTTTTTATTTTTTACCAATTGATATTGAGTATGAATATTACTTAATAAGTTGATTGTGTTAATTGAATACACTGGCAGTTTGAGTGATCATGTTGGAGGAGTGAGTTGAAGGTGTTATGAGCAAATTTTTTTAGTCTAATGAATATGGAGATGTTGTATAATTATAAAATAATTATATGAAGTATTTTATCATCATAGTTGGCCCATTATTATATTTGTACAGTCAAAATATCTTGACTATATTTTGACAGTGTATGACTAGTTTGAGTGGTCATCTTGAGTGTGATAGTTTGAGGTATTTTGGCCTATGTTGGAGTGTCTAAGGCATATGGAGATGTTGAAAAGATATTGTAGGTTATATTAATATGAATTTTTCATTTTTTTATGTGAGATACTTGAATTTTTGGTTCATTAGTTTGATACTATATTTTCTATATTTAAAGACCTAAAGAGAGAGGTGACCTAATTCATAGGTTTAAGTGTGGAGTTGGTGTTCTAGGTGGAATTGACCCATGTGGGAGTGAGAAAGGGATCATGTTGATTGGAAATATGTTTTTGGAATTGGTCACAAGTTTCTATTTTTCTTGTTAAATTTATAAATGGGTGAATATGTCTCCATGACACCTATAAGAGCTACAAGGGCTTTATTAAAAGGTGTAGTTGCTTAAGGATGACCCATAAATGCTATGGACAACATCTATGGATTTTATTAATCCATTTTTTAATGTGAGAGAATAACTAAGGGTTAAGTAAATTCTAATGTGCAACCAATAAGTTATTTATCATGAAGTCTCTATATATAGTAAAACCAAAGGAGATGGTTTTTAGGCTTGTGTGAGAGTTCTGTTCATTAAAGTGAAGAAGATAGGAGGTTGAGGGTGCCCAATGGATGGTTGATAAGAATATAATATTAATGACTATGAGTATGACCTATAGGTCATGTTTCTAATGGAATAATATTTTTCTTACAGGTTGAGCATGAACAAAGAGGTCTAGAGTGATCCAAAAAGATGTTTTGGATGTTTTGAGAATGAGCAAAGGATTAATGGTGTTTGTGAGAGATTGGTGGCTAGTTTGAGAGACTGATTAGAGTGTGGATAGTGTGTATGACTATCTAGTTAGGTTGATGTGGTGACATATTTGTTGATAAGGTTTGGAGAGTGGAGTTAGTTAGGATATGTAATGTGTCATAATTGATCTTTGTGTGTTAGTTCAAGTATGTAATGTGCTTTAGCCAATATGGTGTGTTTTGTGATCTAAAAGGTGTATTTAGATACATTGAGAGAATTATAATCAAAATTCCATTAGCAGGTGTTAAAGACATTAGTTAAAGGTGGAATTGATTAAGGTAGCTAGTTGGGTGGTTAGTTGCCTTGGGGGTTTGTTCCTCCTTACAAGGTGAAACTTGCTAAAAAAATATAGTTGTTGTGGGTGCTCAGATAGACAAGTGTAGAAGCTCATTGTGGGATTGTAGTCTCACTAAAACTAGGAATGATAGTTCCTTGATCATTTGTAGATGGTCTAAATTGGTTCTTGTTAGTATATGACAATAATCCAATTGTAGGTTCTAGTGGGTTTTATTGCCCAAGAGGTTTTCCCATGTATGTCATGTGTTATGTGCTTGATATTGCATTGTCTATTATTTTCATTAATATGAATGTGTGTATGATTCATGAATATATGTACTAATTGATTAAGAGTTTGAAAGACTTGGAATTGAATTTAGACTATTTGGGCTCACTGATTCACCACTCCTTAGTGATTGTACCTCTATCATGTATGTAGGCATTAAAAGGTTACATAAATGAAATAAATTTATTTTAATAATTATTAAGAAATTCATTCATTAATTTAATAAGATATATCTCTCTCTTAAGAGCTTCTCAAGTACTAATAGATCTCACACTTACAAGTTTGAACTAAGTCATCATCAAGAACCATGAAGGACATTATGAGAGTAATAAAAATAGATGAAATAAGTTATATTTTTGATTATTTAACCTTTAATTTGAGTTTTTGAGGTCTTGAAGCATTATTATAAAATGTTTAATGTAAAATAATAATGTGAATATGATCAAAAAGTCATAAAATGAGGAGATGAAGTTATGTATCATCAATGCACCATCATAATTGACATGAAAAATAAGATCTAAAAAAATTGAATAATATAATATCATACCTCTACACAAAATTAAGGATAATAAGTCAAATCAAACAAGGGCTTCTAAAATTGGAGTTTCATCATGCACAATTATAGGATTTGGTTGAAGATAAAGTGGAGTTTTATCATGCGACTTGTTCTTCAAAAACCTCAAGCCTCAAACAAGTAATTACAATTCCCCCTCACAATTTGGAGACTTAAAATCAAGTAATGATGCATTAGATAAGGAATAATATGTCAATGGAAAGTTAACTTCAGCTATGTTAAAATATGTTAAATATGTTAATTCAAAGTTAACTTCAACTATGCTTTAGTTTTAATCTAAAATGAGGGAATTGATGACAAGTTTTCATGGTTTTCCCCTCACTAAAAATTCCTTTCACTATATGTGCTTGTTTTTTTCAAGTAATTTGATATACCTCTAGCTAGTTGTGGCTTAACCCTACCAAATTTTAGACTTGTAAACACCTATTTGAGCAACAAATAAACTAATTTTACATTTTAATATTTTGTTTATTATCTAAAATTAATGAATTATTGATGTAATCCTATTATAATTCATTTTATCCATGATTTATGTCCAATTTTGTGACCTTTATCAAACAAACAGGATATTGTGAAGGTTGTAATTTGTGTCTCTAAGAGTTTATGTTGAATCCTTTCTAAAAATACTTATGCCAAATATTAATTGGTGAGTTTTGAGTTGTGAATATGTGAGTGATATTTTATCTCTTTCTATGTGTTTCTAAGCAAGTTGAGGTAATCAATTTTAATGCATCACCCCATAATTAGTCATAGAAGCATAGGAATATCTGACTCTTTACATTGTCAAGAAGTAGTTTAAGTGAGGATCAAGGTCATTAATTAAGGTAAAAAACTATTGATGGATTTTTACTTCCATTATATGGCACCCACAACTTGGAATTTATCCTACTTTGTTGGTTGGGTGAGGAAGCCTAAAGACCTTCATCAAGGATGCAAGCTCAATTTGATAGTATGTATCATCATGATCTAGAGTATGAGATCACTGATTGGTTTGAGACATATTAGATGGTAGGATGGTAAATTTAATGTGTTTAATAGTAATACTTTCCAATATAAGGATAAACCTAGCTTACATGAAAAATAATATTAAGAAATGAAAAATTATAGTAATCTGAAACCATAGCTAGCTTAAAATCTTAGGAATCAGGAAAAAATCCATTCATATGAATGGGGTTCACCAAATTATTAACCATATAATGGATGAGGATCCTAAATTTGGTTATATAGGCTAAATATTATATAAATAATAATGTACAAGGGTGGTAATCAGATCTAAAATAGTCCAATTAGGTACTAAACTCATATATAAACATACACTAAATTTCTTATGTTGAGAATAGTATAAATATTAAAAATAAAACTAAGCTATGAATGTAAATGAAAAAGGAGTGATATAATTAGTCGGTTTTAATGGTATCATAGTGCTAGATTTGGAGTAGGCATAAATTATATTAGAAGATGATTATGAAACAATCATCATATTCTAGATCTGACACTTCTAAATCTTTGGACACTAATCTAAACTTGGGATAGTTATGATGATACTATTATTTGGGTTTGATGTGTCTTAAATAGAATAATTTTTAGAAAAGGATACAACCACATAGATGCATATGGGTTTGACTTCACCTTCACATTTTTGTATTCAGATCTAGGTTATGGACTATTACTACTCATGCATTTGAAAAACCCTAGTTCATCATCTTTATGGTGACCTCAAGAAAAAATGGGTCAATGTACACATGGTGTATATTTGAACCCAAATATCCCTATGTCAATGATCACTACCTATATATCCAATAATTTGAAGATGGGCTTATACTGATGTAGGTATCCCATATATGTTGGCTTGTGTGTGAGTCATGATATATGTGAAAGGTATAAGAGTAGGGTTAATTTTAAGAGGCTCTAATAGATAACCTATTATAAATATTTAGAGATTGTAGGAAAATTTAAATTATAGATGTGGAAAATCCTCTATGGGTGATAACAAATCTATGATAATTTTGAAGGATAAAAAATAAGTAATTTCCTATTTTTCCATATAACCATTTAGTTGCACTAAAAGACAGATGTCAAATGGAACCATCAAAAGGATAGAGTCAATATGGATGAACCAAATGACTATACTAAACAACCATATTGAATGAATCCATTGAATGACTATG
This sequence comes from Torreya grandis, assembly GCA_037957365.1. Lineage (NCBI taxonomy): Eukaryota > Viridiplantae > Streptophyta > Pinopsida > Cupressales > Taxaceae > Torreya > Torreya grandis. The sequence goes on from JARHVA010006098.1 coordinate 531,646, forward strand.
ATTAATGGTTATGTTCAATGATTCTATTAGACAACTATGTTGAATGACTATGCCACACTATAGGTTTTTACAGACATGTACTGAGTGACAAGCATCAAATGGTTATGCTGAGTGAGAGGCTAAGCACACTATGTCTAATGGTGATGTTAGTCCACATTATCATGTGACTATTACAACTGGTCTAATTTCTAGTTATTGTTGAGTATTGTCATTAATGTTAAAGGTGCATCTTATGAAGCTTGATGTTAAAGGTGATTAAGGACAATTGGTTGTGTGTGATGTGATAAGGTACACGGAAGAGTGTTATCATGAGATATTTTTGTCATGATATAAATATAAAGAGATAATTTGAAGGAAGATAATGTCTTATGTCTATAAGATTGATAGCATTTGTAATGTTAAAAATAAGGGTACATGTCATTAACATCAAGTGCATAGGAAGTATAGTCATGACATGAATAGGTATGTGCATGGTGAAATGAATGAACATAGGCATGTGAATGTTATATGGAATTATTTTATCATGTAATTAAGATATATAAGTATTCATGAGAGTTTCAAAGTGAGCCTATAGGGGTAGGACCTTTAGTCTAACTCTACATCCAGGTCACTCCTAAACCCTACCTATCCTAGTGAGGTATGAAAATAATATTTCAAGGAAATTATGAACATGAGATAATGGAAAAAGGTGATATTATTTATCTCAGGTATGATCACAAATTTTAAGATCAAGATTTGAAGGAAAAGTTCACAAAGCACTATTATAGGCCTTCTCGAGCTCACAGAATGAGGTCTCAAACTCAACAAGCACTTTTAGTTATTCATAATCATGTGAAACATATGCATGAAAGTATAATATATTTATGAAATATTAGTAAGGGTACTATCTAAGATCTCTAGGCATTAGTTTTATCTTCAAGTGGCAATCCTTTAGGAACAATCATTAACAACAAAACATGTGTTAAACCTCCCTAAAACCCCAATAACTACCTAATATGAAAGAATTTGTTCACATAATCTCAATATGGATTAAAATGAATATATAATATATTTTTATCATGTATTAAACTCTCCCAAGTACCCCTAGGTGGTGGTTGTTAGTCAGATGAAAGAGAAAATGTACAAATATAGGCTTATTTATCAAGACATTATTGTAGCTCTCAAAAGTTGAATTGGTCAAGAAAATAAAATGGATGGTATAATAATATAGAGAATAATTTTACATGTCCATTATGTTTTATGGATATTTTATATCCTTAAAGTGATCTAAATTGGTCATCTAAGTAATCTAGTCGCAAATAAACCTAATGGTGCAGATAATGTAAAACCCAAGCAGAGATGAAGAGATCAATTTGAGGGTTTGCACATGATAAATTTATGAAATAAAGTTCATGAAGAATTTATTTATTAATTTTAAGTCATGATCATGATTTTTATAATCTTTTTAGGTTAGTGTATGTGGTGAAAATGTTTCTCACAAAATGGCATGTTTGGTTTAGATAGGACCGTGAGACATAATTTCAAGAAACTAGTCTACAAGACCAATATTTTATATTAGAAAATATGAATATTATATCTAAATATGTTATTTAAATCTCATAAAACCATTTTTATTCATAAATATTAATTAAAAGTGTCCACACATGTTGGAGGTCTAATTCTTTGTGACTAGTTTTTGATGTAGTTTGGTATTTCTGAATAAGTGAGTTGCAAAGATGTTCTTGAGCCATTATTTCTTGAGTGAAGGTGTTATAATAATTTGGTGATGACCCTAAGGTAATGGATTATATATATATATATATATATAATTTTTCATGGTTGAGTAGTTTAATGGGGTTTAATCTACATTATTGTAAGATAGACTTTTGAGGTACACATGCCTAATAGGGTAGTTTGTCTTAAAGGAGATTTCATGGTAAGAATGAAGGATGAATGTCTAATAAATAATATTGTAATATTTAATTATATAAGCTTTTAATGGTTTTTTATTCTTTGAGAAATCCATTTGGGCTCAAAAAGATCAAGTTTTAGTGTTAAGAGAGTAGAGCTAATGTAATTAGGTCTCCATGAGACCTAAACGAGGTGTAAGGCCTAAGTGAGTTGTGGCAGACCAAAATAGGTTCAATTTGTTATTAAAACATGTTAATAATATGTCATAAGACCTATTTTTTTATTACCTAATATTTTTAAGTTATGTGGCCAACCAAGTGGTGTATTACCATAAGACTAGTATATATACAAAACAATTTAGGCCTATTTGAAAGTTTGTGCAAAATAAGCAAATAAAATTATGCATGGTTTAAGTAAAATGAGGTTTTTAAATGAGTTTTATATAATAAATAATATCAAAATGTTGGTGACAAAAATTTTACATGAAGTGGTTAAGTCGGGGTTGAGTCACTTAGGGAGTTGGTACTTCCTTGCAAGTAGGTGCTTGCTAAAGCCTAGTCAAGTGGGGTGCTTGACTTTATTGGGGTTAGTGCTCAAATTTGAGTTGGTAATAAACTAAATTTGTTCTTTTTTTTCATATTATAGTAGTCCATTTTTATATATCATAGTGTTTTTTCTTCCCCTTAAGGGGTTTCCCACTCATATATGTATTTTCTTGTTTCTTGCTCATGTGAATGGTTCTTTATACATTGCTAGATCACTATGTTATTTTCATGGTTCATGAATAATTGAAATATTTTTTTAAAAATAATGATTCACCCCCCTCTTATTAATTTTTATTCAAACAATTTGTATCATATCCTATTCCTTATAAGTAGGCCTAACAACTTAAAGGAGATCTTAAAAGCACAAACATGTCTAGTCATCAAGTACAAGGAGGTTTATCAACCAATAATGCCCCTCTTTATTGGGAATAACTATGCATTTAAATCATTATAATTATGAACTATATAATTTCCTTAGGATATGACATGTGTAAATCTATTGTTTATGGAATCACTTCGCCTCCCACACCACCAACTGATGTAGTAAAGAAGAAGGTAAGTCAAAATAACTCTAAGGCAATGAATTCCATGATGTAGAATTTGTAAAGGTCATGTCTTGTGATACAACCAAATAAATTTAAGAAATTTTCAAACTATCTATGAAAGAGATACCAAAGTCAATTCAAGAAAAATTTAGACCTACCAAAGGTAGTTTGAAAATATGAGAATGAAGGAGGATGAAAACATTGTATCTTATCTATTAATAGTGGACGAAGTGGTAAATGTCATTAGAGGTTTAGGATAAAAGTTGGAAGAATCAATAGTATTATATAATTTATTAAGATTCCTAAAATCCAAGTTTGATTCAAAAGTCTCTTTGTGGAGGAGATCAAAAATCTCAACATACTATAGATGGATGAGCTTCATGGAATCTTGACTGCCTATGAAATGAGAACAAGTAATGGAAGACCTTCTAAGAAGGAAGATGCATTCAAAGATAATAAAAATTCACAAGGTAAAAAGGTAAAGGATAATGTTTCTAATGACATTGATGTTGATAATATATGAACCATTTTTGTTAGAAAACTAAGGAAAAGATCGAGTAAGTATAAGGGCAAGTTGATATTTAAGTGCTTAAATTGTGGTACGATTGGTCACTTGGCATGGATGCATCCAAGTGTCCTAAAAAAGATAAGAATGAGCATGATGATCGTAATGATGAGGATAATAATTCCTATAATCTTGACAAGATCAAAAAGAGCTTTAGGATGTATGAAGATAGGAAAGGATCATTCAAAAACAAGAGAAAATTTTATACTAAAGAAGATAATAGCTAGTATAATATAAATGATACGAGTATTTTTGATAGTGATGATGACAATGCTAATCATTATATCAATTAAACTCTAATCATGGATATTTAAATTTATAATGAAGGCTATTCAAAATTAAAATGTCTTATGGAAGATGAAGAGTCAGATGAAGAAGAGGTTGAAGTGAACCTTGAGGCAAAATTGGTGATTTTTCTAGAAGAGTTAAAGTTCCAAAGAAGGAAGAATTATAAATTAAGATCATTGGGTAATATTTATGAGGAACAAATCAATCAATTTGAAGAGAGACTAACTAAAAACACCAATGAACATGATGATATCATTAAATAGTTGGAAACTTAGATTGAGATTGTCACTACAAGTCTTAAGAATAAGTAGGAATAATGCACCATGTTTAGAATATAAATATGGTCCTTGAAGTCAAAATTGATCAGGTAAAAATAAAATTAAAGACACATAAGAAATTTGAAAAGAACACTAAAATCCTTGGTGATATTTTGAATAGTCAGAAGTATCCACATGATAATGTAGGACTTGGCTTTAAGGAAGACCAAAAGGAAAATAAGGAGAGTTAGACCTCAAAGGAAAATGGACTATCAATAATTGAGAGTACTAATAGAGTAAAGACCTATGAAAAAATTCTCAAATTTTAGACCCAAATTGATCATCAACAAGTAAAGAAGAATATGACTCTTTCAAGAGACAACAAATGTAGAGGTACATCATTCAATAGTAATAAAAATATAGATACTATTAGACAAACAAGATATGTGAATTCCATCAATGGCTAATGTTTCTCATGCAATCAATATTTCCAGAGAGTTGTGGATTATAGACATCATGATAGAATCAAATCTTCATGGGGGAATAGGATGAATACTCATTTTAATAATAGAAGAATTATGATCAGAGAGGACATGTTGCAAGGGATTGAATGATGAGGCATATGAGGAAGATAAATCAAGACAATAAGGTATATATTCATACCATTAAGAAGTGGATCAAGAAGTTAGACCTTGTGGACAAGGTGAAAGAGGAGTAAAATACTAAAGGAGAATAATCTATGATAACTTAGACTACCTTTCACATTAAAGATGAAAACATGAAGTGGTATATAGATAGTGGTTTCCCAAGACAAATGATAGGGGAAAATATAAAGTTCATTTCATTGAATAAGAATGTTGTAGGGATGGTGAGATTTGGAGATAATAGAACTGCCAATAGTTTTGACAAGGGTATCTTGAGTTTAGATAATGAGAGGACCAAGGCAGAGAATGTGTTATATGTGTAATTTTTAAAACATAACTTTCATAGTGTAATTTAAATGTGAAACCAAGGATACACATTGACCTTTCATGATAGAGGATGTGATATAAAGAGATCTAAATCAAGAAGGCTAATTACCAATGCTAAGATGATTGAGAATAATCTATATGTTTTGAATGAGATCACGAAGGAGAGATGATTTATGAGTAATATGAATGAAGGTTTGTTATGGAAAATAAGTTTGGGCCACTTAAATTTTATAATTTGGTCAAGATAAGATATAAGAAGTCTATGAATAATATGTCTAAAGTCATCAAACCTACAAACACATGTTGTAAGGCATGCCAACATGGTAAGAAAACTGGACCAAGGTTCAAGTCTAAGGATTATTATACTAAAATACATTTAGAGTTAATACAAATTTATATTTATGGACCTAAAATAATCTAAATAAGTTAAAGTGATAGCTATTTCATGTTACTCATAGATGGCTACACAAAAATGTCTTGGGTAACCTTCTTGAAAAAAAAGGTTAAAAGCTCTTGATAAGTTTAAGGAATTCAAGGATATAGTTAAGAATGTAAATATAAAATGACTAAGATATGGAAGATGAGGAGAGCTTTGTTCTAATGAATTTTATGACTTTTGTGAATTCCATGGGATAAGGAGATAGTTCTCAATATCTAGGATACCTTATTAGAATGGGGTAGTGTAAAGAAAGAATATAACAGTTCAAGAAATGGCAAGGACTATGCTAAATGAATCAATATTATCTAATGGATATTATAGAGAGGTAATGAAGAATTCATTTTAAATTTTTAATAGATGATAGATAAGGATTAATGGTAATAAAACCCCCTATGAATTATGGAAAGGTAGACCTTATAATGTGGAACACTTTAGAGTGTTTGGAAGAAAATGCTTCATCAAAAGAGATGAGGAAGACTTAGTTAAGTTTGATTCAAGTTCTGATGAAAGATTATTCCTGGGGTACTTATAAATAAGCTTAGCCTATATATGGTATAATAAGAGGTTGTAGAAGATAGTGGAAAACACTAATGCGAATATTGATGAGACCAGTTTTAAGAATTCACACTCTTAGTCAAATGATGCATCATAGAGTTTAGAAATCACTAATAAATTTTATATATATATATATATATATATATATATATATATATATATATATATATATGAATAATAATAAGAATTTTAGGAAATACAAGGTTAAAAAGGTCCTTCAAGATAGATTTAGAGAAACCAATTTGAATCACAAATAATTGGCAGCAAGGATGTAAGGATGCAAATAAGGAAAAAGTTTGTAAGTAACCTAAATCAAGAGAATATTTCTCTATTGTCTAATATTGAACCTAAAAACCTTATATAATCAAGCAAAGACAAATTTTTGATAGGTGTTATGAATGAGGAGTTAGACCAAAAGGAAAAGAATGAGAATTGAAAAATAGTTCATAATCCTAAAGACAAGAATGTCATTGGCACAAAATAGGTGTTTAGGAACAAATTGAATGAATATGGAGAAGTCACTAGGAACAAGGCTAGATTGGTATACAAGAGGTATGCACAAGTAGAAGGGGTATAATATAAGGAGACCTTTGATCTATTAGAAAGATTGGAGGATGTCATATTGTTTCTAGAATATGTAGGCTTCAAAAGATTCAAGGTGTATTAGATGGATGTAAAGCCAAATTTTATGAATGGGAAATTGTAAGAGGAGGTATACATAGATAAAATTGAGGTTTCTCATTACAGGTAATAAAGACTATGTATGTAGATTGAAAAAGGATCCTTGTGATCTAAAGAAATCTCTTAGAGCTTGGTAGACAATATTAGACAAGTACCTATTAGACCAAGGATTCAAGAAAGTTGTAGACAATAATCTATACATAAAGATAGAAAATGATCATCAGTTGATAGTGGTTGTCTATGTGGATGAAATCATATTTGGTGTAAAGAGTGAAAGTATGACTAAGGCCTTTGTAGATGTGATGAATAAGGATTTTGAGATGTCCATGTTGGGATAACTATCATTCTTCCTTGGGTTCAAAATAATTTAATTATAAAAGGTATATATATTCATTTCACAAGCTAAGTACATAAGAGAGATGTTGAATAAATTTGACATGGAAGATTTCAAGGTAGTTATCACACCTATGGTCATAGGGTATAAGTTAATTAAGGAGGATGAATTTAAAAAGGTCAATTAAACATCATACATGTCAATGATTGGAAGTTTTTTTTTGAAATACTAACTCTAGACCTGATATCATGAAATCATCAGGTCTTGTAAGAATATTTTAAGTAGATCTAAAGGAAAACCATTTTTGAGCAGTCAAAAGGATACTTAGATATCTCAAGGAAACTATATAGTTTGGGTTGTCATATCTAAGGAGTAAGAAGTTTAATTTAAAATACTATATAGATGTAGATTGGGTAGGGAATATAGATAATGAGAAAAGTACTAGTGGATGAGCTTTCTTCTTAAGAGAGTCTCTAGTGTCATGGATAAGCAATAAATAGTCAACAGTGTTATTGTCTACAACTGAGGCTGAGTACATTGTAACAACTTCATGTTACACTTAATTCCTATGGATAAAAAATACATTAAAAGACTAAAAGGTGGAGTATGATTCTTATTTCTATCTATTGTGATAATAAAAGTGCCATAAGTATATCAAAGAATCATATCATGCATTCAAGATCTAGTCACATACCCATCAATTATCATTTCTTAGGAGAGCAGGTAAGTGAACAAAATGTGAAACTTGAATATGTTTCTACAAAGGATAATATTATAGACATTATAACCAAGCCACTTCCAAAGGAAACATTTGAGTATCTAAGACAAGAACTAGGAGTAATTCTTGACTTTACTAGCCATTGAGCAGGTCAATGGAAATAAGACCTAATCAAGGTGGTTCATGAGATCCAAGAATAGGTGTTGAATGCCAAGGAGATATGTGAAGTCATGATAGGCATATAGGAAAATTGAGAAGTAAGAAAAAATATAATTATGCTACTAGTATGATTCAATAATAAGGTTCTTATATATATGTTGAGAATGGTATGTGAGTATTGATGATTCATATGATGAGTACAAACTATGAGGACAAAGGGGAGGTTCATAATTATTTAGTAAGAAGGTATATGCCAGATAAAAACATATGTGGTGGCCTATTAAATGATCTAGGATTTGATCTAAAACTCTATCTTAGTCATGTTAAGAATAGGTGATCAAAGTATGGATAAAGATAGGGGGAACATGTTTTTATGATGCCTCATAGACTCATAATCTTGCGTATTGAGTTTTTTGGTTGAAAGAGTTGTGATCCAAGAAGTTTTAGGTAAATCTCTATCATTAATGTCAAAGGGAGAGAAATTTTAGGATGGGGAAGAAATAGCCTATTGAGATAAGTTTATGAGAGTGGTTTCCATCAATGACAAAGGGGAGATTGTTGAGTATTTTCATTTATGTCAAAGGTAAATCTTGTGAAGGTTGATTTCAAAGGTGATTAAGGATAATTGATAGTGTGTGATGTGACAAGGTTCATGAAAGAGTGTTGTCATGATAAAAAGAGAAAGATATCATTTTAAGGAAACTAATGTATTATGTATACATGATTGATACCATTGCTAATGCCAGAATAAAGGGTAGATGTCATTGATGTCAAGTGCATAAGAAGAATAGTCATGACATGAATAGGTATGTGCATGGTGAAGTAAATTAACACATGCATGTGAATGTTTTATTTCATTGTTTGATAATGTAACTAAGGTATAGAATCATTCATGATAGTTTTAGGGTGAGCCTATAGGGGTAGGACCTTTAGTCTAAGTTTACACCTAGATCAAAACTAGACCTTTCCTAGCCTAGTGAGGTATAAAGATTAGATTTAAAGGTAATTATGTACATGAGAGAATGTATAGAGGTGAGATAAGTTTTTTAGGTATGATCACAAAGTTTGAGGTTTGAAGTAAAAGTCCATGAATCACTATTTTAGGCCTTCTTGAGCTCACATAATGAGGTCCCATATCGAGAAGCACTTTCAATTATTCATAAGCATGTGAAACCTATTAATTTGAGTATAATTTTTTTATGAGAGATGGGTAAGGGTCATATATAATATCCCCAGGCATTAGTTTTGGATTAAAGTGGTAGTCCTTTATGAACAATCATTAACACCAAAATATGTGTTAAACCTCCCTCAAACCCTAATAAGGACCTGATATGAAATAATTTGTTAATATAAGATTAGGATTGATTAAAATTACTATATAATATATTTTATAATATATCCAACTCTCAAAATTACCTATAGGTGGTGGTGGTTAGTCAGATGACAAAGAAAATATGCAGATATAGGCTTATTTATTAAGAAATTATTGTAGCTCTCAAAAGTTGAATTGGTCAAGAAAATAAAATGGATGGTAGAAGAAGATAGAGAATAATTTTACATATACATGATGTTTTATAGATATTTTATAGCATTTAATTTCTCTAAATTGGTTATCTAAGTAAGCTAGTTGCAAACAAACCTAATGGTGTAGATAATTTAAAACCAAGACAAATATGAAGAGATAGATTTGAGGGTATGTGCATGATATATTGATGAAATAAAGTGAGTGAATAAATTATTTATTAATTTTAATTAATGATCATTATCTTGATAATATTTTGAGGTCAGTTTATGTGGTGAAAAAGTTTCTCACAAAATGGCCTATCTGATTCAGATAGGACTATGCGATATAAAGTCAAAAAATTAGTCTACAAGACCAATATTTGATATTAGATGATATGAATATTATATATAATGATGTTATATATATATATATATATACATACATACATATAATTATTTTTATGCATAAAGATTCATGACAAGTGTCTACATAGGCCTTGGAGGTCTAATTCTTCATGATTGGTTTTTGAGGTATTTTGATAGTTCTGAGTGAGTTGCAGAGATGTTCTTGAGCCCTTATTTATTGAGTGAAGGTGTTCCAAAAATTAGGTGATGAACTTGATATCATTATAAATATATTTACATGTTTCATTTGTCATGGTTGAGTATATTAAGGGTTTTTATGCTTCATTATTGTAAGACAAACTTTTGAGGTACACAAGCCTAATAGAGCAGTTTATCCTAAAAGATATTTCATGGTATGAAAAAAGGATGTAAGTCTAATCAAGCATGGAGGAGGTTATAAAAGTTCATTGTCTAAGTGTTTTAATGGTTTTTTATTGTTTGATAAAGCCATATGTGCCAAATAAGATCAATTATTAGTGTTAAGACAGTAAACCTAATGAAATTAGGTCTCCATGAGACCTAAAGGAGGAGTAAAGCCTAAGTGAGTCAGGGTAGACCAAAAGAGGTTAAAATTTGTATTTAGACATGTTCATAATATGTATCAAGACATATTTTGTGCCCCACCTAAAAGGTTTAAGTTGTGTGGCTGACCAAGTGGTGTGTGACCATGAGACTAGTATATATACAAGGCAATTTAGGCCTATTTGAAAGTGTCTATAAAATAAGTGAATAAAATCATCCATGTTTGAGATAAAAAAGGCATTAAAATTAGTTTTAGACCATAAAAATATATCATAAGGTTGGTAAAAAAATTAGATGAGGTGGCTAAGTCACTTAGGGAGTTGGTGTTTCCTTGCAAGTAGGTGCTTGCTAGAGCCTAGTCAAGTGGGTGCTTGACTTGATTGGTGTTCATGATCTAAGTTGAGTTGGTGATCAATTGAATTTGGTATTTTTTTCATAGTAAAATAGTCCATTTGCAGATATTATAGTGGTTTTTATTCCCCTTGAGGGTTTCCCACTCATATATGTGTTTTCTTGTTTCTTGCTCATGTGAATGGTTATGTTTACATTGCTAGATCAATATGTTATTTTAATGGTTAATAAATAATTAGAATAAAGTCTCTTAAATAGTGATTCACTCCCCAAAATTAATTGTGCTTCCAATAGTTTCTCAGTCACCTCCTTAGTCTTATAAATACACCCTTTTCCCTTATTTTAAACATTTTCCATGATAGTTTTCTCATCCCCCTTTACCCCCACCCACAAAAATTACCCAACCATGGTAAGAAAATACATTTTTTAAGAACCTGATATGCCTAGACATTTTGAAGATCATACAATATCTAGATGCATATAATGATTAGATTTGAAAATGTAGCTTTGGTAGCCTATTATAGATTTGCCTAGCTATATCCAAGAGAAATATGAAGTTCATGTTTTCAAGGAGGGATTTATCAATATAAAGAGAAATAAAATATACAAGGGGTTTATAAGGGGAATTTTGAATCCATGTGTCAGGAGTTAACAAACATGAGGGTTCTTCTTTTATAAGTACTACCTTTATTTAGACAAGCTAATAAGAAAAAGATTAAATTAGGAACTGGTCAAGCTACCTCTAGTAACCGTGTCATGGATCCATTAGATAACACTATAATTAATCTATAATCATATGATATAGCCAAAATAATGGTTGATAATGTCTATTGTGAAGATGTGGGGCATGATTTAGATGATAGGATGACGAGCAATAATAGATGGCAATTTAACATGTCAAAAGTCATCCACATTTGCTAAAGGTCCTTAATATTGATGAATATACTATAAATATGGAATAATGATTAGTAAATTAAAAAAATTAAAACCTTAATGACATAAAGATTTAACTATTTCATGGAATTCAGTACTAGCTATCACCATATAGAGAGTCAAACTAAGATGAGGAATTCATTGATAGCTCTCAGTACGTGAAAATATTCAGTCAATGGATATTTATATTGATGCTTCAATCATCACAAATGATCTTGGGAGAGAATCTCCTAAAATATATTTATCCCATCCTCATAAATTTAATACTAATGCACTAGTGTTGTGGCAAGATTCAAGTCAAAAAATCTATTTAAACTATATCTATGATGTGAATATTGTAATTGGAGGTTTAATATGTTACAAGTTTAGGGAATATAAGATACCCTATGCTAAAATTTCAGGTTTTGATTCATTTTACACATTGATAGTGAATATTTTCTTCATTTTAACCCTTGATAGTGATAATTGAGGATTTGGGTATCTGACATTCCCTAAACTTGTAGTATATTTAACCTTTAGTTATAAACCATACACCGTAGATATAGTTTGTAATGGATTTGTTGAATTGAAGCTTACCACAACATGATCACATTTGGTATTGAATTTATGAGGATGAGATTGATTTCCTATAGGAAATTATCTCCCAAGGTCATTTATGATGATTAAAAGCATCAACATAAATATCCATTGATTGAATATTTCCACATACTGAGAGTTTTCTCTGAATTCCTCATCTTGGTTTGGCTCTCTATATGGTGGTCGCTAATATTGAATTCCATGCAATAGTTCAATATTTATGTCATAAAGGGTTTGATTTTTTATATTGACTAATATTTGTTCTATAATTATAGTATATTCATCAATATGAATGACCTTTAGCAAATGTGGATGACTTTTGACTTGTTCAATTTCCATATCTTATTATTCATTATCACTATCATTTAAATCATGCCCCACATATTCACAATAGACATTCTCGACCATTTTTTGGGATAGATCATATGATTTGAAATGAATTATAGTGTTATCTAATAGATCCATGACATGGTTACCAAAGGCATCTTTAATAGTTCTTAATTTTTTTTTTTTTAATTTTCTTGTCTAAATAAAGGCAATATTTATAGAAGAAGCAACATCATTTTTGCTAACTCTTAACACATGAAATCTGAATTCCTCTTATAAACCTATTATAAGTTTTATTTCTCTTCATATTCAAAAATATCTCCTTGAAAAATATGTGAACTTCTTATTTCTATAAGATATTTAGGAAAATCTAAAGGACAGATGTAGTGTTTTGTTTGTTATCCCTAATACCATTAAAATTCACTTTTGTATCCTTTAATAGGTGATGTATATTTAATGGTTTTATATCTTTCAAGGTCTTGACCTTGGTTTCCTTATTATTTTTCTCCTTGGTAGGGTTTGGGAATTCAATCCTTGGTTTTTTTGTTTTCCTTTCTTTTTCCCATGCCCTTAATTCCTTTGAATGTTCTTTCACCTCTATTCAACACTATCATTCAATATCCCTATTTGTCACTTCCATTTGACACTATCATGAGGTATTATCATTTTTTTTCCTATGATCGACACTATTTTTGTTTGGTATCATCATTTGATTCCTTATTTTGAATGTTACCATTTAGTGATACCATTCTCCAATTATAAAGCCTTGTTAGTTTCAATTATGCATATTGCTTTGTTTGATATCGAGGGATGGGGGTGGTTGTACTACACACACACACACATATGGAAAATTGAAGTGTAATATAAGATATTATTGTAAATGGTTGGCAAGATGACCCCAAAATAATTTATATTCCTAAATTTTAGGCAATTGAAACAAATTTATTGACCCCAAAATTTTTCCAAAAAAAAAATTTGAAGTTTGAAATATTTATGAATTAATGAATATTCATTGCTAAAATTTACCATGTATAAGAGTGACCTTACTTGTAACTTGAAAAATTTATCTCTTGGGTTAATCCAATAATTTAGACCTTTTTATGTGTTGTTCCTATGATTTATATGAGAATAGGAGAAAATATGAAATATTTTTATTATTGAGTGTTGGAATGAATTCTTTTGATAGGTTTCATTGGTCTTTACCAGGTGATTAATGAATGAGGTTTGATATCATATTTATATTAATCCCTTTGGATAATTAACTCACTTTAAATCACTTAGGTTGACCAATAGGATATGCTTCAATTGTAAAATATATGACATTAGGGCATGGGACACTTGTGTCAGGTGAGGACACTAATGTCAACACTATTATCTATCCTAAATGTTAGTGTCTAGGAAGTAGGAAACTAGTAAAATGTTTATAACTTGTAAAAATGGAATATAAGTACCTTTTAATCATAATGGGAAAGATATAAGGCTTGGTTAATCAACTTAATACTAATAATACTAAGAGATAGGCAAATGGGCACAATATATAGGGTTCATAACTGAGAGGAACATCGAATGTTTGAGTTTCATAAGTGTGCAAGACTTAGGTGTTATATAATCTATAAATATTGTCTACAATTATTTAAATAAATTGGGGTGTGTGGGTGTGTGTGTGTGTGCGCGCGCGCGCGCGCGTGTATGTGTGTGTGTGTCTGTGTGTGCGTGTGTGTGTGTGTGTGCACATAGAGACACACACCCACACACCCCAATTTATTTAAATAATTGTAGACAGTATTTATAGATTATATAATATATATATATATATATATATATATATAAAATTCAAAATTTGACCTTATTAGCATTAAATATAAGAATTTAGAAATGAGAAAGCTAAAAATTAGGCAAAATTAAACATGGAAAACATAGGGCTAATGACCACTACTATATTACTTTTATAGAAGTTATACCACTATAGAAATATTCTGATAGTGTTTAAGATGAAATAACTCTAACATAAAGACCTCAATGTATTAAAAGACATCTAGGTGAATCCTAACACAAATTAATGATAGATTCAAGAACATTCATGAATGAAAGAATAAAATGGAAGTAAATATGGGGAGAAACATAAAAAAATGGACCAAATAAGATCATAATATTAATTAATGATATATATATATATATATGTGAAAACATAATAATGTAATTGCAATTATAATTCTTGTCTCAAAATTATGTGTCAACACATATTCAAAAATATTTTACACTGTCATTTCATTACTTGTATATACTAGGCTATATAACCGGTATCATACATGTAAACATACCTTTGATGTTTCAATTATGGGAAAATTTAGAAAGAAGGAAAATAAACCCTAGATGGATGTATCCCATTATAATCTCTAGATGAGAAAAAAAATTCTTAAGGAATTACAAAATATTAACCTCTAGAAAAAATAGTTGTAATAATATCTCTAATCTAAGAATAAAAATTTTAATCATTTCATGGATTATCTAAAAAATATCACAATGCAAAAAAATCATCTCACTCATCCTATTCTCTAATTTCTTGGTAAATATGATTTTAGATGTACTCAAGTCATTTAGAAGATAAAACACGAGTTTTTCATCAAGAAAAAATATCTTATGGAACTTGAATTTAGGCATGCATAGTTCTAGGCACATGATCCTCTAATTATAAAAATTAAACCATGTCCAACCATGATATGTAAATAACATAAAATGACATATGAGAACCTAATAAGTCCATGTTACTCCCTATAGTCCAATTCATAAATTTTTTTTTGAAATTTTGAGAAACAACCCAAATAAATTGGTTGCAAGTTATTGAATAAAATGGGATATGAATGCTAAGGTGTGGGAAAAATAACCAAGGCATGACAAATTCCCTCTAGGAAAAGATGAGACTACATAATGCTAGTCTTAATTACACTCATTAAAGTGGAAGAAGAGAATATTTCATAGACTTATCCTTCCAGTCAAGAACCAATAATGATTTTACATCATGTTATAAATTAATTGACTTAAGTTTTTATAATTGTGTGCCCAACCAACATATCTTTAAGATAACTAAAAATGACATGTACCTTTTTAACAATACTCCACACAATCATTATTTCAAAGGGTGAAATATTCTTAGTAATAATTTGTATAGAAACATTATTTATTATGTACCTAAGATTAAAAGTAGCACCAAAATAAGGTGTACACCTCAAAAATATCCTATCAAATAATAATTTAAATTACACCACATGGGTCAACCACACTAGCTATGAAGAAGTTATTAGAAAATATACATAATTTTTAATCTAATTACATGAAACCTTTACTCATGAAATATTAATACAACTTAAAAGTGTTTGGATATTCATCCTTTTGGTATATGTATAAGAATAAACCATTCCTACTAAACTTGTTGGTTTTAGACATTCCTTTGTAAAAGACTGTGCATGTGCTAGAAGATATTATGTGTTGATGTAATTTAACAATTTGAGAGGGATAGAATCCTCATTGAAGTGTAATTATATGGAAAAATATTTCCACATCGATAATTCATTGGATGAAAACACATAATTTTACACATAAATTTATATTTCCATAGTGCATCTTGTTATAACAAAGCATTATGTTCTGACACCTATATAGTTCTACATCATCATTAGGCCATATGTTTACATATAAATTTAATTATACTTACATAAAAATATTCATAGTTCTTCTTATAGATAGCTAAGATGTGGTTTCTAAGTTATACTCATGTATAACATAATCTTGATATTGAATTCAAACACATGCCATAATGCTACCAACATTTGTATTATAATTCTAAGTTTTATGCATTCTTAAGCATTAAACAACCATTTGACATGGATATGATTCATATTAAACCTTATCTTGTATATGGAGTCTTAAAAAATCCCTAGAGAAGGAAGCATGAGTCCTTCTTCTAGAAATTATATTACAATAATATTACATACATATTTTGGCATTCACACACATCCAAAACATGTTATACACAAGGATATTAAGAGAAACAAAATAATCTCAAGTTCAATATCATTAATAAATAAGTATTTTATCACACCAAATATAAAATATATGTAAACCTCTTATTATGTATCTATAATCCTACATTCCTTGTCAAGAATTGGGGTCAACATCAAATTGCCACTCTTTTTTCTAATTTAATGCATTATCTTACTACTATTAAAATGAATATTGATTGGTACTAGTTCTCTCTAATGGATGATGATTGCATAAATCATGGGAAGGATTACTCAATATAATATTCTCATTATAATACTCTTATTAGTATTTTTGAACCAATAAAATATTTTGTGCCACATATTCATGATCTAAAGCATTCCTTGATTATCTAATTAGTGTAATAATATATTTTATTTGTTTAGTTACTCACAAGGTTCCCTAAAAATTTTAATCTACATACCATGGCTTGTAAGATTTAAGATATTTTCACAATATCATATAGTTTTGAAGGGTATTTAATCACCTTTGTGACACTTTCTAACATTGTACAACACAACATAACATCCTTGTATTTTGTGTAATAATAGTTTAACTATGATAGTTCATATTAGCTTGTGCCATATGAATTACTTCCATTATATCAAAAAAAAATTAGATATTATTCCTTGTTTAAAGTTAAAATATATTGGTACACTCTGAGTAAGTCCATGACAACAAAGAATCATATATAGATTAAGCTTCATACCAACCTTCATGCTATAATTGTAGCATAATCGAAAACCTCTTACACATTTTTCACCTTGATTAGTGTGTCCCATGTTTGTTGAAATCACTATGGAAATATTTAATGTACAACATAATACCATGCATGCTCACATGCCTTGTATAACATTCATTCCTCTGTAATATCTTTCAACATTTGTAGAGACCTTGTATGATATTCTATGCTTACATGGCATGAAGTGCACACCATTAATGATTATGTACTCCTACATATATTATGTATCATTATGGTCTGAAAACACTCATGTATCCTCCACAAAAACTTAAATTCTTCCATAGTTTCTAGATGAATACCATGAAAATATTAGGTTATGTGAAATATTAAATGATAACTATCAAATTTCATACTATGGAAAAATGATCATGTTACCCTTGTGCATTTATGAAATATCATGAAGCATATATCACATCATTATAAATAAATTTACTAATAAATGTCCAATTGAACACTATAGGTTTGTGGTGGTTGGTCTTCAAGAGTGACCTTGAGGAGGGATACAAAGCCAAGGGAACAAACTAGACGGAGTACAGATACATGTACAGGTTGCAGCTGTTTATCTCCAAGTGGGAGATTGTTGAGTTGTGGAGCTAAAAGCTTCAACTCTTTACAAATAGGTGGAACAGGAAGGTTGCTAAGATCCAAGAGCACTAGCATCAGCAGCAAGACCGATGTCGGTCGTGACCAGTGCAGAAGGCCACCAGCGATGGCAGGAAGTCGACCGACGTCGGCAGAACCAGACTAGCAGGGACCGACATCGGTCACCTATGTGTTCCAGAACTGCTCATTACACGGACAGTTAGTTAAGTGAATGAAGTGTTTGCATGTAAAGGCCAGTTAGAGTCTTTGGCTGTGAGGATAATTGTCTAAATTAAGAGTCTAAGTTAGTGTTTGAGTTAGGGATCTATTTATAGACCCATTGGCATGTATTGTAATTATGGCATGAGATAGAAAGAAAGGCAAGGAAGTTGCTTCCATTTTGTAAGATCATTGAGTTGCAGGTTGTTGCAAGCTCATAGGAGATCTACATGTGAGTATGGTCTGTTGAATTACAGGTTGCAGGTTCATGGGAGATCAACTTGAAGTACTATTGAGTGCTTGGTGAACTGGCAGGGTTATTACTGACTAGTTGGAGAGGTGAACACCAATTCTGTTTGTGAGTTGGTTGTTGGGACCATTTTTTTGTGTAGGAGAGTGTTGTGTGAGAAGAATTACTATACACTTGAGGTGTGGCAAACCTCTGTAAGGTGAAAGAGTGTGGCGGCTCTTTGTTGTATTCTTTTCTGTAAAGTGTTAATACAAGATAGTGTATTGTCTCTCATATTCTGTGCTATTGATGAATTCTAGCTACTTGTGTTTCTGGTTATTTTCGCATTTATAATTGCTTATATTTGGTAATCATATTGTGCTCTTTCTGAGGATCAAGATCTAACAAGAGGAATCAAAATAGGTGTGTTTGTTCTTGGACTTCCCTAACAAGTGGTATCATAGCTTTTGGTTGGGATACTAACAGATTGGTTTAGATCTGGGTAGTGTGTTTTGATTACAGGTCACTCACAGGGTTTCTATTTGAGTGGGAGTTGAGCAATGACAGAAGATAGTAAGCTACGGATGGAAAAGTTTAATGGCAAGAACTACCAATTGTGGAGGATGCAGATTGAGGATTATTTGTATCAAAAAGATTTGTACTTACCGTTGGGAGGGGTTACTTGCAAACCCTCGGATATGAAAGATGAAGAATGGGAGGTTCTTGATCGGAAGGCTCTGGGATCTATTAGATTGAGTCTTGCATCATCTGTAATTTCTAGCTTATCACAGTGTAAGACAACGGTGGAGTTGATGGAATCTTTGGCAAATTTATATGAAAAACCCTCAGCTTCTAATAAGGTATTTCTTATGAAGCGTTTATTTAATTTGCAAATGTTGGAAGGTGGATCCATTCATAGCCATCTTAGTGATTTCCATGGTTTGGTAAACCAGTTAAGTTCAGTCAATATTGTATTTGATGATGAAATTAGAGCTCTCTTAATCTTGTGTTCATTACCTGAAAGTTGGGAAGGTTTGGTAATGGCAATTTTTAATACTGTGTCTCCTTCAAAAGTCTTAAAAGTGGATGATGTTGTGAGTGTGATCTTGAATGAAGAGATACGTAGGAATAACATAGGTGAATCATCAGGAAATGCTTTGAGTGTTGAAGGCAGAGGAAGGCAAAGAGAAAAGATAGAGCATGGGAGATCAAGGTCCAAGACAGGCAGAAGATCCAAGTCCAGGTATGGCAGAATGACCTACTGGAAGTGTGGAAAGCAAGGGCACTTAAAGAGAGATTGTAGATCAGGTACAGATCAGCATGAAGAACATGAAGAAGAAGTAGATGTTGCAGATTATGCTGCACGGGATGCTCTGGTATGCTCTTTGGATAAAGTAGAATCTTGGGTTTTAGATTCTGGTGCCTCTTTTCATGCATCCCCACATAGGGAATTTTTTCATGAGTATGTCCAGGGAGATTTTGGAGAAATTTATGTAGGGGATGGTAAGCCTTGTCAGATTGTTGGCAAAGGGAAAGTGAAGCTAAAACTGCAGACAGGTAACACATGGGTGTTAAAAGAAGTCATGCATGTCCTAGTTCTGGAGTAAAATTTAATTTCTGTTAGAAGTTTGGGTGATGAGGGTTGCACAGTAACTCTCACAGCGGACTCTTGGAAGGTTACCAAGGGTACACTTGTTGTAGCTAGAGGTAAGAAAGTAGGTACGCTTTATCTATCTACTTGTACTACTGATTCTCTTTCTAGGTTTTCTACTTCAGCTATAGATTTAGAGATGTGGCTTGATAGGCTTGGTCACATAGACAAGAAGGAGATGCTTGTTCTTGAGTCAAAGGATATGCTTTTGGATTTGGAAAGTATGGATCATGGTTTTTGTATGCAGAAGAAGAAGGTAACATTTCTTGAGGAATCCGATGTTAGTGACAAGAATAGGAAATCCTTGGTTTTCAAGGAGAAGGTGATGGACAGAGTTCAGCATAAGATGCAGAAGAATTCTGAGCAGAGCAAGGGTGATTTGGACAAGGATTTGATCCAAAAAGAGCTCGCAAGAAAAATTTAGGTCTCACAAGAAAAACACAGAGACCGACGTCGGCAGGAAAACTGGCGTCAGCATCCATACAGGGACCGACATCGGCTATGTGCAGACCAACGTCAGTGATTCAAGGTAGAGAACTACCAGCATTGGCCAAGGGAAACTGACATCGGCAAGGTGGCAGTCGCAGGAAATCGACTTCGATCGTCTGCAGACTGAGATGTGACCGGCATCGGTTATTGAGATGAATTTTGGGTGGACAGCAAGCTGTCATGGAGTCTCAAGCACCCATATGGAGGACTGAAGGTGTAAGTAAGTTCTTAAATTCATCATTTCCCTTCTTTACACTACTTGTTTCTCACTTATGGCATAGGACCAGGAAGTTATTGAAGAAGCAGAATAGGTAGATCTAGGAAACAGTGGGAGCTAGGCATGGATGAGGATGTGATTCCTTGGAGGAAAACCAAATAGGTGTTTTGGGTAGAGTGGCCAGCTGGAAGTAAGCACTGAGAGATGAATGGATGTTCACGATAAAGAAGAGTGGAAATGGATACGTGAGATGGAAGATTAGGGTATATGGTCTTGTATTAGCTACAGGGCAATGGAGGTTTGATCATTGTGTTTCTCTTTACTAGGTTGGATAATATTAGCTACATTATCCTATTATTGTATGATGTGCTTGTTGCAGGGTTACATATACAGGTATTGCTGAACTAAAGGTAAATTTAGTTCAGGTGTTTGTCATGGAGAATCTGGGAGCAGCAAGATTCTTTGGCATGAGTGTGTTCTAGAGACATGGTAAGTCATATGTTGACTTTGTTTCAGGATGATTGTGTAAAACTGGTTAGCACGCCGATGGTTAGACAGTTCACAGAACGGTGTCTTGATTCACATAATGAGGTTGAGTGCATGGTATGTACTAAACCTGAGTTTTCCCAAGCAGTGGGAGTTGTCATAAGTTGGAGCCAATCTGGGAGAGAACCATTGGAGGACAGTTTAGTGGATTCTTACAGGGACTAGCAGTAGGTGCACATGCTATGCAGGTTCAGGTTATTTTCTACATGGTTTGTAGATGTGGATGTGGCAGGTGATTTGATGATAGGTTTTGTACTACAGGTTTGTGGTGGTTGGTCTTCAAGAGTGATCTTGAGGAGGGATACAAAGCCAAGGGAGCAAACTAGACGGAGTACAGGTACATGTACAGGTTACAACTATTTATCTCCAAGTGGGAGATTGTTGAGTTATGGAGCTAAAAGCTTCAACTCTTTGCAAACAGGTGGAATAGGAAGGTTGCTAAGATCTAAGAGCACCAGTGGCGGTAGCAGGACTGACGTCGATCATGACCAGTGTAGAAGGCCACCGGCGACGGTAGGAAGTCAGTCGACGTTGGTAGAACTAGACTAGCAGGGACTGACGTCGGTCACCTGTGTGTTCTAAAACTGCTCGTTACATGGATAGTTAGTTAAGTGAATGAAGTGTTTGCATGTAAAGGCCAGTTAGAGTCTTTGGCTGCAAGGATAATTGTCTAAATTATGAGTCTAAGTTAGTGTTTGAGTTAGGGATCTATTTATAGACCCATTGGCATGTATTGTAATTATGGCATGAGATAGAAAGGAAGGCAAGGAAGTTGCTTCCATTTTGTAAGATCATTGAGTTGCAGGTTGTTGCAAGCTCATAGGAGATCTACATGTGAGTATGGTCTATTGAATTACAGGTTGCAGGTTCATGGGAGATCAACTTGAAGTACTATTGAGTGCTTGGTGAACTGGCAGGGTTATTACTGACTAGTTGGAGAGGTGAACACCAATTCTGTTTGTGAGTTGGTTGTTGGGACCATTTTTTTGTGTAGGAGAGTGTTGTGTGAGAAGAATTACTATACACTTGAGGTGTGGCAAACCTATGTAAGGTGAAAGAGTGTGGCGGCTCTTTGTTGTATTCTTTTCTGTAAAGTGTTAATACAAGATAGTGTATTGTCTCTCATATTCTGTGCTATTGATGAATTCTAGCTACTTGTGTTTTTGGTTATTTTCGCATTTATAATTGCTTATATTTGGTAATCATACTGTGCTCTTTCTGAGGAGCAAGATCCAACAAGAGGAATCAGAACAGCTATGTTTGTTCTTGGACTTCCCTAACACTATCAAATTTCATACTATGGAAAAATGATCATGTTACCCTTGTGCATTTATGAAATATCATGAAGCATATATCACATCATTATAAATAAATTTACTAATAAATTTCCAATTGAACACTACACACTATGCAAGGTGTTAATTCTTTATTAATTTCCATTTCATAACATTTGTTTGGATGTTAGAAAAAAATTCAACATACTGTGCATCTAAAATTTAAACTATCAAACTTACAATAAGTCCAACCATCACTTAAGTATAAGGGTGACTATTATTATAACCTTTAACTTATATAACATTCATATATTTTAAGTATTTTCTTGTAATGGTATATAGTTAAATCTATACAATAAAAAACCATAATCTAGGCACTTGAAATATATGCTAAATATATGTTTCCCTCATGTATCTTGTATTATATGGTTATCTCTCACACATATTTGCATGATATAAATATATAATTTTATTTTATCATTGTAAATTAATTTATAGTCTATAAAAAATAGTTAGGATGTATCTCTTCTTTTCTAATCACTAGAATTATAATTCTGTCATACTATGTACTATACGTAAATGAATTATACCTATTATCTGTATTGAATATAGCAAAAAATATTTTGATAATACATTTATTTAATTTTTTAATGGTTATTTTTAATATTTTTTATATTAATTGTATATTAACAAAAAAATAGACTCTTTGAATGTATCCATCTAATTTAAATAGTTTTATTTTTTCCTCTATAAAACCTCTTGGGTTTCACAAAAATCATGCTTTGTGGGCCAAAATAAGACATCAAAAAAATATATACGATACCATGTAATAAAATTAAGAGAGTATTTAGGATTCAAGTAGAAGATGTGAATGTAAATATTTCTAGGTTTAATAACATTGTAAATGTGAATGACTAATTGGCCCATATGACATGGTTATTTCCAAATAAATAAGTAAATTGAAAATAATTTATAACACATTAACTATCAACATTATAATATGGTGGGGTATTCAAAATAAAAATATCACACTTTTTCTAAGGATGTGATATGTGAGGAAGAAAGGGTAGTTTAAGTAAATAATGGTGTATAATGAAAATTTTAGCCCAAAGCACTACATCATTAATTATGAGGCCCACTAAAATAAAATAAGGGAAATTGATAAGATATGGTACAATAATTTTACTCAAATTTAGATCCATTACCTAGGCCATAGCACATCCATCAATAAAAATGACTTTTATATATCTTTTAATTTTTGGGATTCAAATACTTTAGAAATATCTACTCATTCTTATTTATGCATGTAGAATAAGAAGTAAATAAATTTAGTAGAATGAAATATGTGAAGGTGAAACTAGGTAATTCTAATGTATGGGAACCTATAGGGTACATCACCAGGCATAATGAATTTTTAGATATATCGCTAGGAAGTTTAAAAAATACATCACAATGTAAAACCATAACAAAGGGTAAAGAAGAATCAAAATAAGAAGATATGTATCCAAATAACCTTGACATAAAGGTGGAGGAAGGAGAGGAGTTAATTGAGATGGAATAAGACACAAATCAATATTTTATCAACCCTTAAAATAATGGAATAAAATGTAGTATCTAAATGAGAGCCAAATATAAATAGGAAATTACTAGGGAGAAGAAAATGTATAAAAAATATTGTAATTGTTAAAAGAGTATGAATATTTAATTCCTAGGGAATTTATGAAATTAAAATGGATTAAATAAGTAAACAATAAAATTAAAATACAAATTAGGGATTATTTCAATCCAATAAGGAAGAGGACATATATATGAAACCCAAATGCCAAGATCAAGGTTAAGAAGGAAATAGATAAGATGCTAGTAAGATAAGTTATATTTTTGGTATATGAATTAGTGTGGATAAGTTTAATAGTAAGAAAAATATAAGTGAGATAAGAATATTTTTAGACTACCTATAGTTGAATTACTCATGTTCATATGAACCAACCCATGACCCTTCATATAAGTGGTATTAGATAATTTGGTAGGTCAAGAAATATATTCTTTCACATATGGATTCTCTAGGTAGCATCAAGTTAGAATTCTAGAATAATATTATCCCAAAAAACATTTTCCACTAAATGGGTCTCATTAATGTATACTATAATTCATTTTTATTTTAATAACGTGCCCTAGTGTTTATCTAAGTCATGGTCAATTCATTCAAATAAATCATTCATGAATTATAGGAGATGTACCTCAAAGACTATAAATTTTATGATTTTTTGAGTGATTATGTATAAGTACTAATGATAATACTTTATTGGTGTATATTTTTAAGTACGATACTCAATATTAAAAATATTATATTCATGAAATCATTTGGGAGTTGTTTGGGTCACATATTATGTCTAAAAGGGCTTATGGGGTACCCACTCAAGACCATAATTATTAAAAAAAGGCCATCACCAAAAATGTAGAAGGTTGTAATAACAATACTAGGATGTCTAAGTTATCATTAAAAATTAATAAAAACTACACAAAAATAAACACACTATTAGATTATTTTTTTCATTTAAAATAATAATAAACCATTGGATTGTAAATTTCAGTGTGAAGAAGCATTTGACATTCTAAAAGAATTAGCCAAAGCACTAATATTGATGTTTCTACATTGGTTAAATTTTACATTTCATGTGTATGTTTATGCATTAGGTTTAGCTATATATTTGGTGTTAGAAACACTTATGGGATCATATTTACCATCCTATTAATTTTATAGTAGGAAAATTGAAAAGGCATAAATAAATTATTAATAAATGAAAATAAAGTCTAACTATTGTGTGCCTTCCAAAATTTCAAGCACTATTTATTTTTGACACCTTTTTAATTTTATGTTGATCACAAATGATTAAAGTGCATAGTGAATAGACCAATGATACAAGAAAATATTTATGTGTTTAATGTTGTCCTAAGGTTAGACTTTAGAACTATAATAAAATTAGGGAAGGAAAACCAAAGGATGAATTAATTGTCAATAATAGATAGTAATTTAGACAAAGGACCTATAAATGATCAATTATGTAAGGATTTTTATTATAAGATAGAGGTGGTGCCATAGGAGAAGGTGAACATCACAAACTCCCTTTCAACCCAATAATCACAAAAGGTTTAGTAAACATGATAAAAGGAGACTAATAATAAAATAATTTACATTTACACCTATAAAAGTATTAGGAAAAGGAAAGAGATGATCATTTGAGGAGGGTAGTTCCATAGCATGAGATAGATGGAATGATAAGTGAAGGGTGTGATGGGATGGTTAGAGGATAAAAATATAGATATGGAACAAAAAAGAAGATAATATAATTTATATTATAGTGCCTAACACCATTTAAAAATGCACACAAAAATGTAAGTGATTATGATATATTCTAAAACATAAGGAAGTCCAATGTTAGAGATAAAATACCATTGAGGCATGTATTATATTTGGTGCATTTAAGTAACGGCCCATTGATTTCATAGGGCCAATAAAATATATGGCAAGAATAATACAAGCATGTTTCATTCTTATAGGAATAGAGTATCTAGCAATGTTGGTAATAGCCATCCATACAAAATATCACACTTGAAAGATATAACTAACTCCTATATGATAACATCAAAATGAGATTGGATGTCTGATAAGTATTAATAGTGATTAAAGAAAAAAATATTAATCATACCAGTGCAAACTTATTGTGAAATTTCCTTATCAGTCATAATTATACTATATGATGCCACTCGTAAGCTAATGGTACTATAGAAACATTTAGTTTTTTTAAGAGGGTACTCATAGAGATAATATACATAGAGATATAAGAATAGAATATGAGGATCCCTACGTTATGTGACACATGATGTAATGTACAAGATATTAAAAAAATATTTATTACTCTAGTCAGTGAAAAAATTGGAGGCTATAATACTTATGGAATTCATTTTTTCAAGTTTTATAATAGTAGTTAGGTTCAAAATGAATAATGAAAATTTATTAGTGGAGAGATTGATGTATTTTTAGAGGTTAGATGAGAAAATTATTACATCATATAATCAGACATATAAAAAAAGTAGGAAAAAATTTGACATGACCATAACTACGAAACCAATGAGTTTAAGATAGTAAATATATTAATATTATATGATAATAAATATAAAATCCCATGAAAAATAAAATTCATATGTGAATGGCCTAAGGTTGAAATCATAAATATAAAACTAAAGATAGGGACATGTGTGGTAGATCCTATGTTATCAATAGGAGTGCTCAAGTTGAATACATTATAAGGGATGTCACAAAATTTGTATGAGAATGGTGCAAGGTTGAAATCATAAATATCAAACTAAAGATAACATATCACAAATATAAAATATAAAAGAGGGGTGGGGTGAGGGGTGGGGGTGGGAGATAAATTTTTTTGAAAAATAAAAATAAATAAAAGTAAAAAAAATGGTAAAACAATATTTAAAAAAAGGGAAAGAAATTAAAAATGAATTTTCACCAAGTTAAAATTATAAATTTTGGTTTGGTGAAGTGGAGGCATGAAAACAAACAAGGTAAATAATTTTTAAAGTGATTTCAAGACTTATTACCATGATCCATTGACTTGGTATATTATCTATAGCATTAATATTATATAATTATAACAAGTTGGTTGAAGATGGGTGAATACCATTTTGATATTATGTTATAACTTTTTATAAAGATAATGGTTAGTCATCATAATTTTATAGGAATTGTGTAAACATTTCCTATAAATCTAGCTGGGTAAGTCAACTATAGGTATTTTAGTACCTAATGCTACTAGATGTTTATGTTTTAGCTTTTGATAATAGTATTATCTCTTTGGATATTGTTTATGAATTAGAGAAATAGAAGATAAAAAGGTTTTTAGGTTCTTTGGATTTGAATTAAATTAATGACAAGACAATGTTTTAAACCTAGGGAAAATGTTAGAAATATTTTTCATTAGGGTAATATAAGCATTATTGCATATTGTTATCATTATAAACGTGAACCTATGGATAACTTATTCTATATGGATGATTGAAGATATGTGTAGAGAATGAGTAGTTGGCATGAGGAATGTATGTAATTGGTGCGGGGTAAAGGTGTATTCAAGCTTGCCATCATGAAAATAAAATCATGTGTCTCATCATAATAATGCAAAATTTACCAAGGTGTGAGACCCTTATGGTCTTTAGTATGAGACTTTGTATAAGGTCAGCTTCCATATAATCTAAGTGATCTTGATTTAGAACTAGCACACAAACCTATAAAGAGTATAAATGAAATCTATGGCTAATGTTAAACCTAATATTGACAAATGAAAAGGGGTTAGAGAGGGTAAGTGACTTGTTGAAAGGGAATGTGGTGATGCACCAAGGATATAATGAGAAACTCACCCACTTACTACACAATAAAACTAAGGAAACAAAACACATAGTCCTCAAATCAGTCATCCAGTACATAAGTGTTTCACATGGAGGTATACAAACACAACATAATGTTGAGAGGAAAAATAAGTAGTCCACATGAAACACCTACATAGACACATGTATACACAATGCGTAACCTATAGAGGATCCCTCATTCCATGTAGAATTACAAAATAATGACATCAATGAGAGGGATGATCATCCAAAAATAAATATAAATAACTATTAATACACATAAAACATAGAACATGATATAAATATACCTTAGTTCTCATTAATTTCAAGGACTAAGTTACTATTACAAACTCAAATAGGTAGACATTTGTTATACCAAGAGAGGGATCCTCATATAATAAAAATTTGGGAATTTATAGAGTTAAGCAAATTCTTATGCAATAAATTCACCACTTGGTGTGATATATATAAACTTGAATTTAGAGGTCAATGCTTGGGAATCTAGGTTGATCAAGAAGGCCAACTCATCGTGCAAAATTCACTAAGATCCTTGTTTCTTAAATTTTGTCTGACAATTTAAATTTGGAAGTGGTTAAAAGGATTATCATGGATTCACATGTGTGTCTAGGAATGAAGGACTATTAGCTAGTCAAGGGATTCATGTGTCCATGCTCTACCATCTAATAGATGCTTATACTTTTAACTTATTTTGATGTAGCTTCATTCAACTCCCAACTTCCTATAACTACTACCTATACTTGAACACCACCTATCAATCCCTCTAGGTTTAATTTCAGACATAGAAACTATGCAAACTCCTTTAAATTCTACCATGCCATCTTACACATGTGGAATAAATATATGCCCTATAACCTTAGGAATTATTTGTGTACTCGATAATGCTTGCATGGGACTTTTTTGGGTTGAGTGTAGATCATACACTAATATGTGGAGAGCCTACATAGAAATAGGGTACACATATTTCCTTTAGTCTATTTATCCTAATTGATCCCTAAAATTTTGAATTCATGCATTTAAGTGTGCTCTCACTTTGCACCTTGACATATGCACACTTATTATTTGGTTTCATTTTACATGAAGAGTACACATTGAAGGTTATCAAGTAGGATAAATGCTAAAGATTTATTGTTAGCCAATTTTCACACCCCAAGTTTTGCATCTTTCATTTTGGTTAAGTGCTGAATCCTTATTTTTTTATCCCCACAATATAGTGTCAAGTATTATTTCCTTTGGAAGCCTTTGTTTGGTCTTTCTGCAAATGTTATTTCAATATTTTTTGCTCAAGTGTTATTTATTTCATCAAGGTTTTGCTTCGAGTTTTTTGTCCAAGTCTCAAAGGAATTATTTTTGAATTTTTGTCTTAAAAAAAAATAGTCTAAAGGAATTGGTCCATTTCAAGATTTATCAAGGGTCACTTGCAAGATTTCCAAAGGTTCTTTTCTCATGGAAGTGTCCTTTGAAAAAATCTTGAAGGGTAAATTTTAAGATTTTTGAAAGGCATCTTCAATATTTTGAAAGGAAAAGTGTCCTTTGCAAATTTTTTGAAGGGTTTGTTCTTTCAAGGAATTGGTCCATTTCAGATTTTTTGAAGGGTACATTTCAATATTTCCAAAGGAAATGTCTCTTGCACTTTTTGAAGGAATTATTTTGGACTTTTTGTCTGAAACAATCTTTTCAAAGGGTCATTTCTCAAGTGAAGGGACATTTTAAATATTTTCAAAGGGTCTTTTCTCAAGAATTGGTCACTTATTTTTTTGCCAAAGGAATTGGTCACTTTTAAAAGTGCAAAGGAATTGGTCCATTTCAATATTTTTTAAGGGTCACTTATAAGATTGCTAAAGGATCTTTTCTCATGGAAGTGTCCTTTGAAAAAAGTTTGAAGGGTACATTTCAAGAATGTCTAAGGGCATGTTTAGGATTTCAAAGAGGTGAAATGAAAATTTAAAAGGATTATTCTTGGAAAAAGTTTCCTTTGGAAAAAGTCCAAAGGGACACTTGCATAAAGTCTAAAAGAAAGATTATTTCAAAGAAAAAAGAAGGGGCCTAAGAGGTTAATTATTTTGAAGGAAAGGGTCTATGAGAAGATTATTCAAGAAAATGCCAAGTAAAGGTCTAAGAAAAAACCCTAAAGGAACAATCCCAATAGAATGATGGTTATATAGATGTCAACTTTAAGGTGATGAGCTAGTTGTTAGCATTTAAACAAGTGGGTCCTAGGCATATCGATGGTCCTCATTCAAATGCTCAAAGATTTAAGGGCTCACATTATTCATCCACCAAAGAAAATTAGAGGGTTCATCTCACCATCGATCAAGTCATTATCTAAGTCATTTTTTGATGGACAATCAAAGGAACAATTAGCTATACATGTAGACTTCAAGTGATGCCTCTCCAAGGCAAATAGAATGAAAGTGACTCTTCACTATGTCATTGCACACCTCAACAAGCCCGTGAGAATCTATTAGCATCAGGACAAATCTAAAAAAATTGGAATCTCATTTGCATAAATAATTTATGCCATTACTTAGGTCAAAAATATCCTATTTTTGCTAGTGCAACCATTGGGAAAACATATTTAAGAGAGAAAGATAGTTATGTAACCATTTGAGGTGACATGGATAAATAAAATGGACCAAATGAACATCATTTAAAAATATGGTTGTAGCTAAAGATGGAGAATCCTAATAGATTGATTCCACATTTTAGTGCTAAAGGCCTCTTCTCCCTTCCTTTCTACTATAAATACACCCCTTGGGCTAGTGTAAAAATGAGCACACAGTGTATGGTGAAGCCCTATTAGATTGATGTCACATTTTGACTTTAAGAATTAGGTAATAGTCTATTTATTTCAAGTTTTTAAACAATTATTTGAGTGTGTAATAGATGTATAGTGATAGTAAGTGATGCTTTTCCATCCCTCTATTCTTTATCCTTCATGCTTGAGTAAGATTTCTTAGTCTAACATGTCATATAGAGTGTGTTCAAGTGTGTTGAATTGTTGTAAGTGTATAACTAGTCTTGTAATTTCCAATTTGCATTTCCATTCATTTGATTTGTGTCATTTCATGCACCTTGCCTGTATAATTAAATATTTGTGTTAAACATCCTTAGAGCTTGGGAATGGTCTGTGCATTTTGTTGTATTGTGAACTAGAATATGATATTCATGTGGAAGATAATTTTGGTGTATCACCACTCTTAAAGTAGGTTTTCCTTTTCTATAATCTCTAACTCTTTTCCTTTCAAGAAGACTAGTTTAGATAGAAGTTATTTTACAGAGATAAATTTAGGGACTTAACCCCTTTAAATATAGAGGTTCATTTTCTTTATAAGCATACCCACATGCCTAGAAATGACTCAACATTGCCCAAATCTAGAAAAGGATTGAACACTCTCTTCTAGGGTGCAATATTTGGAGACAACAGTTTTGGTACACCTAGTGGGATGAATTATTTACATGTCAAGGTGAATGTTGGTATTGATAAGCCTAAGGTTATATAAATATTCTTAATCTAGCATTTGGTGACTCCAAAAGGTGAGAATATCTTGTTGTAGATTAAGTTTCCCATATTATACTTCATGGTCCTCACTAGGTCATCAAGGATTTTTGACCAAGCCCCTTTAGCTAAAGCTCTTCTTGAAGAACAACACCTTGATCCTTTCCTAATAGTTAGAGATCCTGGACAAGGAGGTTTTAAAGAATAAGAAGAAGTTTAAGAGATATGAAATCAAGAGGAAAGAAGATAAATGGATAGTTAGTAACCTTTATTGACCTTTAACACCCAAAATACAATTGACCTTCCTGTATATGATCCTATTCCTCCCAATGATACCAACAGTCTCCCTAGTTTTAATGGAGAGGGTCCTATTACCCCATTTGATCATATTAGGGACATCTCAAATTTTTGTAACTTTCATAATGTCACTCAAGCTAACATATCCATTAGATTTCTTTCCATATCTCTAAGAGGTAAGGCACTTGACTGGTATAGGAATTTAGAAGGTGGTTGCATTAGAAGTTAGGATGGCTTTGGGGAATTGTTGGTAACTAGATTTGAGAATAAGAGTGACCATACTTCACTAATACATCATCTGAATGTGATAAAGAGAGGTCTTAATGAATCCATATGAGATTTTAATAAAATATTTCAAAGGACATGGCATAGGTTGCCACCTGTCATGAGATCTCCTCTGAGTTTTGTGTTCCCCACTTATCTCAAGGGTATTAGTACTGATGTGGTAGTGATGTTACAATCAATAGAAGGATTCACTTTGTCAGACACATATGAGATAGCTATTGAAGCTAAGAATATATTAATATAGGCTATAAATCTACCTTTAAGAGTTTCCATGCCTTTATTGTCTCATAGTTTGGTTAAAGTTCCAAGCATAACACAAGTTCCTAATGCCAATGTCAAGCCAAGAACCTTTCCCAATAAGATGGATAATGTTGTGGATAAATATGAAGAGATTTGATCATTATGAGCTCAGGATCATTTTGACCAATGGAGATAGCCTTAAGGTTAGTTTATGCATGATGGTGGAGAAGACAACCAAGATTTGGTGGCATAAGAAGAAACTAATATTTACATGACATCAAAAGAGGTGAATCCCATCTAAAGGGATATTCATAGAGAGAGTACCAGCCAAAGTGTAGGTATGATGAACTTTCAAGAAAAATATGATTATGTTTTGAATCAAAGCATATAAATTGTAGCCAAAACAAGAGCCAAAAAGAGATATTTGGGAGTACATGTGACTCCAAGTGAATCCTCTCCAAGGCCACAAGGTGTGAATCCTAGTGCACTAACTACTACCAGTCATGCTCCTAAACAAAGTCAAATTGTAAGTAGGGTTGTCAAGCCTAAAATGTAGTAGGTTAAGACTCCCTCACTACCTTCAAGAATGTAAGAAAAGGTTAATACTTCTCCTTTAACAATTGTTGATTATTTTAAGAATACAAATACAATCATATATCTTTAGGAAGTCTTGCATATGCTTGGTCAAAAGGAGCTCTTACAAGAACAACTTGCAAACATTCATGTAGCCCATGAAAATTAAAAACACAATAGTGTAGCCATTACCAATTCTCAAAATCATGTCTTAGATCCCTCCACCAAATTTGAAAATCCTCCACCCTTCTCCCTCACACTCATTGTGGGAGACAAATTGTTTCACCATTGTATTATAAATAGTGGAGCTAGTACCACTATCATGCTTAAGGTGGTGATTGATAAAATGGGATTGAAGTATCAACCACATAGTAAAGGTGTGTTGTATCTTGATGGGACTCCAACCAAGATAGTGGAATTAGTAATATGTTTGAAAGTATTTCTACATGGTTGCCCAAGTTTCCCCATTATACAAGACATTGTGGTGGTAGACCTTTTAGCCCATTTTGCTATCTTCTTGTCAAGGGAATTCATGACTAAGATAAGAGGGTAACTTTATATTGATTGGTATTTTCTATATTTTTAACCAAGGTGAATATAAATACTTATCCCTTAGCAAGGTTTCATATTGATCCAGATATGGAGACAATTTCAAATCAGAATTGTCTAATTAGCAAAGAAGAAGAAGGTGTCATGGATGGTGAAGTATCCTCCCCCCCTTAAAGGTGTTTTTGATATTTTCCTTGATAAGTAAAACAATAAAATGCATGGAATTGATCCATATAATTTCATAGAATAAATTTATTTGGGAGTTTATTATATACATAAAAAATATGTTTCAGTTCCTTCACTCACTAATGAAGACCATGAACTTGAAGGAATTTGGGAAATGTTTTTTGATGGCTCAAAAAGCAAAGTAGATGTAGGGTTAGAATTATGTAAGTTTATCCATAAAATAATCAATACTAGTCCTCATATAAATTCCACTTTAGTTTCACACGCAATGTGGCATAATATGAAGGCCTAGTTCATATCCTTCAATGGGCAAAGAAGAGAGGGATCAAGAATTTGAAGGTTTATGTTGATAATGAGTTGGTCATCCACCAAGTGAGAAATCAAGATGAAACCAAGAATACCTTGATAAAATACTACAAGCATAGGGTATGGGACCTACTTGAAAACTCTGATGTCTTCAACATATAGCTTATACCAAGATATTCAAATAAACATGTTAATAGATTGGTTGATATAGGAGCACAATTTGATGCAGTTCCTAATCTAGGAAAGGAGAAAAATTAGTCTCATATCAATTTCATTATGAGTCCTTCTATTATAGATAATTAATTATCATGGTGAGTGTTTTAAAGTGATGAACACATTGCACACTTCTTACAAAATGAGGTAGTATTCTCCTCAAGGAACCAAAAGAGACCATATGATCAATATGAAGAAAACGTTATTTAGCTGAAGACAAAAAATATACCTAAGGGGTTGATTAATTTGGATAATGTTTTCAATGAAGATGATCAAAATAAGAAAGAAAGAGTGAGCATGTCCAAAAAAGAAGAAAACTATGAGAGATTCATGATTTACAAGGACAAGCTTCTAAAAATTGGTAAGATATGTTCTTTATCTGAGAGGCAGGCCTTGATTGAATTAAGCAAAGAGTTCAATGACATCTTTGCTTCGGAATATAAATATTTGAAAGGGTTTGATCAAAGTCTAGCTCATCACACCATTGAGTTAGAACCTGGATCTAAACTAGTCAGGCAAAAGTAAAGGCCTATCAATCCCAAGATAGAGAAACTCATGAAGAAAGAGCTAACCAAGTTGATTGATTCTAGGATTATTTTTCCTATCAAACATTCAACTTGGGTGGCTAATCTTGTACCTATCCAAAATAAGAATGGAGAGACCAGACTTTGTGTGGATTTTTTAGACCTTAATAGAGTGTCTCTCAAGGATAATCATCCACTACCTTCCATGGAACAAATTTTTTAAATTATTTTAGGTTCTCAATGCTTCTCACTTCTTGATGGTTATTTATGTTACAAGCAAATACTAGTGAATGAAGAGGATCAGTTCAAGATAACCTTCACTACAAAATGGGTGACCTTTGCCTATAAGAAGATGCCTTTTGGTTTATCTAGTGCTAGAGTACATTTCAAATGGCAATAGACATGGCATTTAAAGGTTTGATCAATAAGTTTTTACTTTTGGAACTTGATGATATAACTATTTTTTGAAGGATGTTACTGATCATATGAAACATCTAAGGTAGGTTTTTGAAAAATGTAAGGAGTATGGAATATCCCTTAATCCAAAAAAGGGCATCGTTTTTGTCCATGAAGATAAGTTATTAGGTCATATTGTTTCAAAATAAGGCTTGTCTATTAACCCCATGAGGATTGAGGCTATTCTAAGTTTGTATTTACATCAACACAAGAAAGGAATTCAAAGCTTCTTGGGGAAAATAAACTTTGTAAGAAGGTTTATTCTAGGATCTAAAATTATGGTAAAGCCTATCATAACCATGATCAAGAAGAACCCAACATTTACTTGGAAAACATAATGTAAGAGTATTTTTTAGGAAATAAAGAAAGCAATTGCAAAATATCCTACTCTCTTTAACCCAATATTTTCCAAAGATTTCATACTCTATACCTTTTCTAACCTTGATATAATCTTAGTTATGCTAAGGCAAAATAATTATGAAGAGGTAGAGCAACCAAGTGCATTATTTAGCCAAGGATTGGAAGATTATGAGGTTAAGTATAGATTAGTTAAGAATCAAGCTCTAATAGTGATAAGAGGATTGAAAAAAATTAGACACATGGTTTCAGACAACAAGATACATGTCATGGTTTCTCATCTTAGCACTAAGGAGTTTTTCCTAAGCAAAGACCTCAATAAAAAGAGAGTCGGATGGATTACAAAGGTAATGGAGTATGATGTGGATATTAAGGTGATGATATTGATAATAGGAAAATATTTATGTGAGAATTTAGCTTCAAATTTTTAGGAGCCAAAGGAGGAATTCTTGA
This sequence comes from Torreya grandis, assembly GCA_037957365.1. Taxonomy (NCBI): domain Eukaryota; kingdom Viridiplantae; phylum Streptophyta; class Pinopsida; order Cupressales; family Taxaceae; genus Torreya; species Torreya grandis. The sequence goes on from JARHVA010006098.1 coordinate 567,568, forward strand.
TCAACCAGGTTTAACCCCAATCAGCTGATCACATACAGGTTCAAAGTTGGATACAAGACATAATTATTTTTTTCAAAATGGTGAGTGCCCCAATGGCTTGAAAAAGTCTTAAATGAGGTATTTTAAATTATAGGCAATTCTCTACTATCTTGTAGATGGTCTTATCTTTAGGAAAGATGTGAATGGTGTGTTGTTGAAGTGTGTTAATAGTGATCTGTTTGAAATGCTATTAGAAAAGTTTCATAATGGTATAGATGGAGGTCATTTCTCTCCTAAGATGATAACTACAAAGATAATGAGGGATGGTTACTATTAGCCTAGTCTTTTTAAGGACTGTTACCATTGGACTAAGCTATATCCTTAATATCCCTTCTTTTTAGGCAAATAGAAACTTGCAGCCCTTCCATTGAATCCTATCCATGTAGACCAACCTTTCATGTAATGGGGCCTTGATTTCATTGGTATGATCAACCCTCCATCAAGTGCTGGGCATAAATGGATATTAACTACTACTGATTACTTCACAATATGGGTAAAGGCTATTACATTGAAGGAGGCAAATGAAAATGCTATCTTGGAGTTCTATGAGTGCATTATAACAAGGTTTAGAGTTCCCCATGTTATCATTTTTTATAATGCACTCGATTTAATAAGTGATAAAACTTTTGATTAGGTAAATAGGAATGGATTTTACTTGAGTACTTCATCTAACTATTACCCTCAATGTAATGGGTTGGCTAAATCTACTAACAAGAATCTCATCAAGATCATCAAGATGACATTGGAGAATAATCAAAGAGCATGACACAACAAGTTGAAGACAACCTTATGGGTTGATAGGATTACTCCTAAGAGATTAGTTGGTAATTCTCCCTTTGCACTTATTTATGGGAGAGAGGCTAGGTTTTCCATATCTCAAGAACTCCCTGCTCTAGAACTTGCATATCAGCTAAAACTACTTGAAAATAATCCAATAAAAGTCAGATTGGTAGAACTAATGTAGTTTCACGAAGCAAATGACTATGCACACAAGGCCATGAAACACCACCAAGTACTCATGAAGATTTACTTTGACAAGAGAGCAAGTGTAATATTGTTCAAGGAAGGTGACTTGGTCTTGAAATGGGATGAGGATAGAGAAAAAATAGGTAGACAAAGCAAAAGACAATGCATACAAGTCCATGAAACACAACCAAGTACTCATGAAGAAGTCCTTTGACAAGAAAGCAAGTGTAAAAGTGTTCAAGGAAGGTGACTTGGTCTTAAAATGGGATGAGGATAGAGAAAAACTAGGTAGACATACAAAGTTTGAAACTTTGTGGAGTGGCCCTTACATTATTAGCAAGTGCAATCAAATAAACTCCTTTCAACTAACCAAAATGAATGGAGAAGAATTGCATATCCCTATGAATGAGATACATCTAAAGTTTTGCTATTAGTCCTTACAACTCTATTTTGTAAATAGTAGTTTAGGTGTGTGTTTCCTTTGGTTTATTGTTGTGTTACCTAAGTGCTTTATATCATAAGTGTGTTTCCTTCCTTTTGTTTGGTGTACATCTTTGCCTTTATATGTGTGAATCAACCAACTTGTGTTTTTTGATCCAAAAGTCTATTCAAGTCATTTTTTTGGTGCCTATATGTGTTACTCCATGCCCAATGAAATGATTTAGGCAACTGGTCTTAGGCATAGTAGCCATGCCTCCCCTTGGAATCACCAAGAATGTTAGCCAATTTTCACATCCCAAGTTTTGCATCTTTCATTTTGGCTAAGTGCAACATCCTTATTTGTTTATCCCCACAACAAAGTGTCATGTCTTATTTCCTTTGGAAGCCTTTGTTTGAATTTTTGCAAATGTTATTCTGGTCTTTTTTGCTCAAGTGTTATTTCTTTCAACAATGTTTTGCTTTGGGTTTTTTGTCTAAGTCTCAAAGGAATTGTTTTGGACCTTTTGTCTAAAACAAAAAATTTGAAGGAATTGGTCCATATCAATAATTTTGAAGGGTCACTTGAAATATTGTTGAAGCGTCTTCTCTCATGGAAGTGTCCTTTGAAAAAAGTTTGAAGGGTACATTTCAAGATTTCTAAAAGGCATCTTCAAGATTTTTGAAGGAAAAGTATCCTTTACAAATTTTCTGAAGAGTTTTTTCTTTCAAGGAGTTGGTCCATTTCATGTTTTTTGAAGGGTGTATTTCAAGATTTCCAAAGGAAATTTCTCTTGCACTTTTCCAAAAGAATTGGCTTAAACAATTTTTTTGAAGGAATTCTTTCAGACTTTTTGTCTAAAACAATCTTTTTGAAGGGTCATTTCTCAAGCAAAGGGACATTTTCAATATTTATGAAGGCTCTTTTCTCAGGAATTGCTCACTTCCTTTTTTGCTGAAGGAATTGGTTAGTTTCAAAAGTCCAAAGGAATTGGTCCATTTCAATATTTTTGAAGGGTCACTTGCAAGATTGTCAAAGGGTCTTTTCTCATGGAAGTGTCCTTTGAAAAAAGTTTGAAGGGTACATTTCAAGAATGCAAAAGGGAATGTTTAGGCTTTCAGAGAAGTGAAATGAAAATTTCAAAGGATTATTCTTGGCAAAAGTGTCCTTTGTAAAAATTTTGATGTGACACTTACACAAAATCCAAAAGAAAGATTGTTTTGGAGAAAAGAGAAGGGGCCCGAGAGGTTAATTCTTTCAGAGGAAAGGTTTCATAGGAAGATTGTTCAAGAAAATGCCCAGCAAAGGTTCAAGAAAAACCTCAAGAGAATGGTCCTAGTAGAATGATGGTTACATGGATTTCAAATTTAAGGTGATGAGCTAGCCATTGCCATTTAAACAAGTGGGTCCTAGGTATATCGATGGTCTTCATTTAAATGCTCAAAGATCCAAACACTCATGTTCTTCATCCACCAAAGTAGATTAGAGGGTTCATCTCACTAATGATCAAGTCATGATTCAATTTATTTTTTGGTGTCCAATTAAAATAACAATTATCTATACATGTAGACTCTAAGTGATGCCTCTCCAAGGCCAATAGAATGAAAGTGACTCTTCCCTATGTCATTACACACCTCAATAAGCTAGTGAGAAGTTGTTAACATCAGAATAAATTTACAACAAGTGGACTCTCATTTACATAACTAATTTATGTTATTACTCAGCTTGAAAATATTTTGTTTCTACTAGTACAACCATTTGGAAAGCATCTTTGAGAGAGCAAGCTAGCTGTGTAACCACCTAAGGTGACATAGATCAATCAAATGGCCCAAATGAGCATCATTTGTAAAGATGGTTTTAGCTGAAGATGGAGACTCCTAATAGATTAATTCCCCTTTCTAGAACCAAAGGGCCTCCTCCTCTCACTTCCTTTATACTATAGATATATCCCTTGTGCTATTGTAAAAATGACCACATAGTGTATGGCAAAGCCCTGCTGGATTGATGTCACATTTTGCAAAAAAGCATTAGGTACTAGTCTATTTATTTCAAGATTCTAAATAATTTTCTAGATGTGTAAGATACATATAGTGATATTAGTGATTATTTTCCATCTTTTTGTCCTTTATCCTTCATGCCTGAGAAAAATTTCTTAGTTTAATGGGTCATATAGAGTGTGTTCAAGTGTATTGAATTAATGTAAGTGTATAATTGTTTTTGGAATGTGTAATTTTATTTTCAATAGATTTGTCTTGTGTCATTTCATACATCTCACCTCTATACTAAAATACTTATGTTATAAATCCTTAGAGCTTGGGAATATTCTATGCATTTTGTTGTATTGTGCACTAGAATATGATATTCACGTGGAAGATAATCTTGGTGTATCACCACTCTTAGAGTAGGTTTTCCTTTTTTGTAACCTCCAACTCTTTTCCTTTCAATAAGACTAGTTTAGACCAAAAAAAGTATAGAGATACATTTAGGGACTTAACCCCTTTAAATATAGAGGTTCATTTCCTCTATAAGCATACCCACATGCCTATAAATGATCCAATGTTGCCCAATTCTAGAAGAGGATTTAACACTCTCTTCTAGGGTGAAAGATTTGAAGACAATATTTAGTTACAACAACATAGGGAAACAAAGATATGGTGAAGGAGGTATGGACAATAATTTATTGAAAAATAAAAGGATATGATTCCACCTATTCTTATTCCCTATTGGTGGTCTCATGATTATGCATCTTATGTTTGAGAGCTTTTACTAATCTACATATAGAAAGGTGTATAGCTTATGGATGATGAGATTATAGATGTTTTCTAATATGATCAAGCTCAGGTGTTTAACATTTTGGAATGGAGGAATTTTTGAGAAAAATAATATGAAAGTGGAATGAATATTTAGGGTGCACTCTTACAATTTGAATCTACACTTTGCAAACTTCCCTCTTATCACTGCATAAAGCTCAAGAACCTTACACACACTATTTGTATACATGTATTTAATTTTACATGGTTGTTTTTAATGATGCCATGTGACTTGTGACATGAATACTTATGCTTAATAAAGTTTGAAAGATATATGCCTTTAGGCCGATGTCTTCACAACATTTTTATTGACTTTTGATTAAACCTTGAACTATTGACTTAGTTGATTCCCCTCTACGGTGACCCAAAATATTCAACATTCTAGTGACCTCTATGAGCCACTTTCTTACTAAGTAGGAACCTGATAGCCTTTTAAGTGATCCATTGGGCATGAAGTCATAGAAGTATCCAAAACTTCTCATATCCTTGGGGTTTAATCTTACTATAACTTATTTGGCCCATCATTGAATAACTAAACTAATATTATCCTTCCACAAAGGAAAAAAGATGAATAAAAGTGTAAAATTATTCTTAGAAGAAAGGAAACCTAAACTAAGAAAATATTGTGCACAATCACTTGGAGAAAATAAAACTAGTATAAATAACATGTGCATGTAGAACTTAGGGAAATTAAAAAATTTAATATACCAATTCATAAAACATAAAATATTAATGGAGATAGTTATTGAGTTGAATCCCATTGATTGGTATGATAAACTCTTCTCCATTTGACTTTGTGAGATGGAATGTATTAGCTTTCTTGTGACTGACTATGGTATATAGGTCACTCCATATAACATCAAATTTAGTATGTTTCCCAAATTTTTCTCTATCTACATTCCAATTGAAAACTAAGTAACCCTCTTTTAAAATTATATAACTATATTATATATCAAACATCTTATTTGTCTGTGCCTACTAAAGATCTATAATGCACACAGATTATGCCCTAATCTCTTCAAGTCCCATCAGTTTGACTAATCTTACTATGAAGGGTTCACTCTCAAGAAATTTGAGTTAATGGGATAGTTATAAGGAAGGAAAATCAAGATATGTCGGTAATATTGCTTCCATCCTATAGACTAACATGAAATGGGAATTCCCTAGCACCCTTTTTAGTGTTATTCTAACTTCCTAGAGAGCTTTATTTAGCTTGGTATGCTAGTATTATTGATTATATTCTGTGGTTTATTTGATGATGTGACTCAAGTTTTTATTCATTTATTTAGGTAGACCATTAACCTGAGGGTAGTAAATAGAGGAGGTTATAACATGAAAGTTCTGCTTGACTTTCCACCCACTAATTTTAGATCCAATGAAAGTCATTGCACTATTAGATATAATAGTCTCTATAACACCAAATCTGGTTATAATGTTCTCATAAAAGTCTAGAATTGATGCCTCATTATCTTCTTTGATTTCTATTGGCTTTGTCCACCTTGTAAAATAATCTATGGCCATGAGGATCCATTTTACCCTACACTCGATGGTAGATTTATCATGTCAATGAAGTTTAGGCCCCACTATGCAAAGGGTTGATCAGATTGTATTGGGCATAGGGGTAGGGCTACCAAGTTTTGCTTACCTACAATGAAGATGAACTTATCACAACTTTGCACCCATGCATGTGCATCCTTGAATAGAGCTACCCAATAATTGATCTATAAATAATAAGTGACCCCCAATTATTAAAAACTATTTAAAAATGGATACTCATGAATTATCTCACTTTTCCCCATTCTATAAAAGAGAAAACTAGAACTTTGAATGATTATGATTAGTGAAAGTGATTTTGAAAAATCTTAAACTGATTCTAGAACTTAATCATATATTTCCCATCAAATTGCTTATGAATCCATTAAAATCACAAATATAACTTAAATGGAAATAAATATGACTATTTATGAGAAAATAAAAGAGATAAAATACTCCAAAGTTGATAATAGAGTTTGTCCAAGAGGGTCTACATCTCTAAGATCATTAAATTTAAGAACCTATTCATTTAAAATATAATGCAAGTATAATAACAAAAATCACATTATGATGAAGCATGCCTAAAATTAATCTAAAATGGATAAGTAAATAACTCCACAAATGCCTTGTATGAACATATCCAATAATGCAAGCTTATACATCTTGTGTGGGCTCTTTATATTAGTTTCACAATGATTGATGGTAGTGCAAAATACACAAATCTGATTATGTACAAAAAAAATGCTAGAAATAAATAGAGTCAAAAATATTGATAAAACTTGATCAAAATAAACTCATCTGTTATGTTACCAATTTCTAGAATATTCTTTGTGAGTGGATTGTGGCATAGAAACTCACTCAATGCTTCTTTTCAAATAACTCTTTAGAAAAAACTCTCTATGTTTCTATGCTTTTACTTCTCTAAGATTCTAAATGATTTCACTAAATTCCAATTCCAGTGATTTACAAATAACCCCTCGCCCCTTTATATACTTTTTGGGGTGCACAAATAGTGGGATTTATCATTATCCACTTTCCCATAATAATGAGATTAACATTTATCTCTACCTTTTTTTGATCGGATTGAATGATTTCTCATTCCACCATGTTTTAAGGGATTTCTATTATCCCTTTACAATTTAATATGGAATTTTAATAATATCCCACTTATTTAAATCATGGGATTCCACATAAATATTAAGGATTTAATTTAAGCCAAAATACCAATTAAATCCATATGTGAGAAATTAGGTAAATTAATAAGCCAAAAGTTAGCTTCGGTTGTGGGGTTTTATCATACATAAAAATTATTTTGGGCATGTTTAAAAATGACTTTATTTACCTTTATATTTTTCTTTATCCACATTTGTCAACCTAAGATTGGTCTACTCTTAACCACATAGTAACATCTTATTGGTTTAGTTGTCAAATTCTAACTTGTCTTTCTTTATCACATCCATGGCATGTGTTAGTTTTTTATTGGTCCACATCACTTTGACTATCTTGACCAACTAAACAAAACTTTGACCATCCATATATTTTTCATATGGACTCTATTTTTTGAACTACAAAATTTGCCAGAAAGTTCTTAGATCCCTCTTCCATACTATGCTAATTTAGAGATGAATTGATACAATTAATTTTCAATCCTTATAGATGATATTTGGATCACACCTCCCCAGTAAGAAGGATCTTGGTCTCCAAAAAGATTGATATCCACTAAAATGAAGGTCCATTCTACCCCTTTGAGGAGTTTCATGTCTCTCTTCTCTATCAAAACATCTTCCTACATGGAACAAAACATACAAGAGCAAAAATAGAATTGAAGGCAATATTAATTTTTCCTATCAACAACTTCCTCTTGTAACTAGACCAAATATCAAGAGCATAATGAAAAGTTATATTTATAAAAATACCTTAATCATAATGATCAAATAAATCAAACTAACTAAAAATTTATCAACTCTACCATAAAATATATCAACTATAAAAATAGACATTAAATGATTCCTAATAAAGCAATGTGTCCAACTAAATCCCTGGGAAACTAGAAAAATGAAGAGAACTCTCAAATATCTCCATGTATGCATTCCATCTTGATACTAGAAATAAGATATGACTTTGTCTACAAAATTTTGCATTTTAAAATAGTGTGATAGCCACTATATGCAATTACAAATAGGTTATCACCCATGTATTGGTCTTAAACTACGTCCAAACCATTTTCACAAAATAGATACAATCCAAAAACAGTAGTACTAATTTGAGTGTAATCAAAGCACTAAAAAAGTTGATATATGCACTTTGTCTCCTTCTTAGAAGATCATTTCAAAAAAATAGGCACATTGAACATGATGCCCAATAGACTCCTCAATCTGTTGTCAAATCTCCAAGCTCAAAACATGAGTTAAATTCATTATCACAAAATGTATTAGGAAAACCAAAAATACTTGTTAGGATATTTTAAAAAAACATGCTAATCATCAATATGAGCTATGTCAACATAAAATTAAGAAAATTTTTACCAACCCAGTTTAATAGATTCTCCTTTAAGGGTGGTCTCATTCTATTGAGTTCCTCTTGGGCTTCTTCATGGGTTACCTATGTAACAGTTGGGTTCTTAATGATTTCATTCTTAAAAACTTTATAGTATTGTTTTAGATGAAGTTACTAAAAATATTTTTCAATAAATATTTACATTTATAACATTTAACTACATAGTGATTAGAAAATCCATGAAAACTACATGGATAAATGTACCTCAAATTCTATGTATTAAATTTATTTTTCCCATAGTTAAAAGAAACATTGGAATATTTACATTGTCTATTTTTTCCAAAATCAACATTATTTCAATTATGATGTAAATAAATTTATTTACCTTATTTATATGGTAGATTAGGTTGTTCCTTATTAACATTTAAATTTAAAATATTCCCATGATCAATGTGATAAGTTTACCCATTACTTTGAGATACAAAACTCTCATTAGAAGGTTTGAAAAAATGAAGTGTCATTACCTTTCATGAGTAGTAATGGTGGCATAGGGTTTTATCCTACATTAACTATTACATAAGTTGTCTTGGAGCATTCACCTATTTTTTTCTTACCACCATTGAATCTTAATAGTTTTTGATAAGGTAGATCCTCTTACAAAGGCCTTTTCCATTATATCCCATTTTCAATAGTAATTTTGAACCAATTCCCTTAGTATGTTGTTCAAATTTACCAAAATCATTTTCATTTAAATTTGAATGAGAAGAATAACCATGTGATGGACTAATTACCATGCATTTCATCAATTTTTATGCATTGGTGGTGGAAGGAAAATACTTTACTTGTTCATCATTCTACAACTTCACCAAGAGCTCATCCTTAGCCTATAAATCTGATTGCAATTTTTCAGTTTCCTCTTCTAAAGAATACAATCTCGTCCTTAGAAAGGAATTCTCTTTATGAATCTAAGGATTCATTCCTTCTAAGTCTTCTCTCACATTTCAAGTATTTACCCATGGTTTTGTGCAAAAAACCTATACTTCCAACACAACTACAAATGGAAGATTAAAAAATAATCCAACTATTCTAAAAATAACCCAATAGAATGGGATACTAAAATTAATTTCAAAAATCTATTAAAGAATGTATTACACAATCAAAATTAAATCTAACATTCTAACTACTCTGATACCAAAAATGTTTTTTAAATAGTGACACCCACCTATTAAAAAAATATTTAAATATGGATACTCATTATTTATTTTAGTTTTCCCCCATTCTATAAAATAAAATAAAATGACATATTGAATGATTTTGATTAGTGAGAGTGATTTTGAAAAAATCCTAAATTGATTCCATGATTTAATTATCCATTAAAATCAAACATAAGTGCTTATAAATCCATTAAAATCAAACATATAACTTAAATGGAAAGTAATATGAAAATGTATGATCAAATAAAAGAGACAAAATACTCCAAAGTTGATAATGGAATTCATCCATGAGGGACTACATTTCTAAGATCTTTAAACCAACAAACCAATTCATTTAAAACATAATATAAGTACAATCACAAAACTCAGATTATAATGAATCTTAAATGAACAAGTAAATAACTCCACACACATCTAATATGAACATATCTAACAAAATGGTCTTATTCATCTGATACGAGCTCTTTATATTAGTTGTACATTGATTGATGGTAATTTAGACTATACAAATCTAATCATATATGAGAAAAAATTGAAAACAAACATAGTCAATATTATCACTAAAACTTGATTAGAATAAACTCATCTACTATTTTGCCAATTTCGAGAATGATCTTTATAATTAACCTATGGTATAAAAACTCACTCAACACTTATTTTTAAATTGGTCTTTAGAAAAGCCTTGCTCTACTTCTATTCTTTTGCTTCGCTAATATTTTGAATGAGTTTAATGAATTCTAGTTCAAATGATTTAAAAATAATCCTCACCCATTTATATAATTGTTGAGGTGCACAAATAGTGGGATTAATCATTATCCCCTTTCTCATAATAATGGGATTAACATTTATCTCCACCTTTTTTTATGGGATTGATTAAAATCCCATTCCACTATGTTTTATGGGATTTATATTTTCCCTTTACAATTTAGTATATAATTCTAATAATATCCCATTTATTTAATTAATAGGATTACACATAATTATTAAGCTTTAAGTTAAGCCAAAATACCAATTAATTCCATAAGTGAGAAATGGGGCAAATTAATAAGCCATAAGTTGGCCTAGATTATGTAGTTTTATCCCACATAGAAATTATTTTAGGCATGTTAAAAAACATCTTTTTACCTTTATAATTTACCTTGGCAGCATGTGTCAACATGAGACTAGTTTATTCTTGGACACATACCAACATCTCATTGGTTTAATTGTCAAAGTCTGACTTGTATTTCTCTGTCACATCCATGTCATGTGTTAATATTTTATTAGTCCATATCACTTTGACTATTTTGACCAATTGACCAAAAATTAGACCATCCATATATTTTGCATAGAAACTCCATTTTTTAAATTGTAAAATGTGACAAAAATCTCTTAGATCCCTCTATCATATTATGATGGTTTAGAGACGAATTAAGGCCATTCATTTTTGGTACTTATAGATGATGTCTAGATAAATAATAGCTAGCTCACATGATTTTTATAGCAGTGGGCTTAGGTGAATATTGGCCTCCTGATGGCCCATCATGGAACTCCATAAGAATCATGTTCACCTTCTCATACTATATGCACCTTAAGATAACTCTATCGATGTCTCTTCTAAAAATTCCACCATTAGCAAGTAAATAAAGAATGGATTGTAACCTAAAATATCTATGCTAGGCTATATTTAAGTTAGGTAGGTATGTATCACTCTAAATTAAGGCCATAATGTTCTCAATATAGCTTGTTGGGGTGCCTTGATCTTCTTTTCACATAGTGAAAGAACTATGAAATCTTCATTTTTTACATCTTCTATTAGTTTTTCACATATCCCTTTTCCTCACACTAACTTGGTGACTTAGATATCTACATCATACTCCATGACCTTTTTGATCCAACTGTATATCTTATCATTGATTTCCATACCAAGAATAAAATCTTTTAAACTTACATGTATGACCATGAGATGGATCATATTGTTGGAGAGCACATGTCTAACCTTATTAAGCACCCTTATGATTTTAAGGGCATGTATTTACATAAAGCCATAGTAAAGTTTGTAATCCTTGAGCACCTATCTAAAGAAATCAATAAGATAGTCCATATGATTGCTATTCTACTATGAAATAATGACTAAGATGAATTTAGCTCTGATAAATGCATAAAGGATGAAATCCTTACCATAATATGGGTTGATCAAGATGGGAGCTTGTGCAATAGTGTACTTTATGGACTAAAAATTGATTTTGCCTTCTTGGGTCTAGCTAAATGCAACTATTTTATTGAGCATTACTTTGAGGTAATTGGTTATAGTAACAAATTATGACACAAACCTCTTGAAATATATTCTTCCCAAGAAGCTTTGAAGACTCTTTTTATGACTAGGGAGAGGGAGGGAGGAGATGGCTTTGACTCATTCAAGATCAATTTTAAGTACATATTTGGATTTGGCATGACTGATTAAATTTATTTCATGGACATCAAACATGCACTTATTTGGTTTTATAGAGATCCCAAACTCTTGAAACCTTTTAAAGATGCACTCTAGATGATCCAAGTGATCTTTCATGCACTTAGGAAATATAGTTATATCATCAAGGTAAACTAAGGTGATTTTATTGATAAGTCCCTTGAATGCCATATCCATGTCTCTTTCAAAGTTCATCGCTGTGTTTTTTAATCATAAAGGCATCATATGATATGAAAAGATGGCCTAGTTAGTAGTGAATGTAGTCTTAAAGCAATTGCACTCCTAGATAAGTATCTAGTTATAGCCTAAATAACCATCTAGTAGCAAGAATATCTTTGTGCTTATAACCATATATAGGGTTTAATCTATTAGTGTTATGGGGTAGTGATCCTTGATGTATTTATTGTTCAAATCCTTGAAGTTTACACATAGTCATATTTCTCCACTCTTCTTTTACACTAGGACTAGGTTGGCCACCCATGAAGAGTGCTTGATTATAAATATTACATTGTATTAAATGATTTTTTAAAGATCCATATTTATTAGTGGATTGAGTTTAAGATTTACCAGCCTTTTCTTATACCTAATTAGCTTTTTGTTGGGGTCATTCTCAATGGTATGTTGATCTAAGCCTAGATCAAAGCCCTTGAGATCCTTATATCTCCATGCAAAGATATCATCATACCTCCTTCTAAGCTTGATGATTATTTTTATTTTGAATGGGGAGAACATTTTACCTACCTTCAAGACCTTTCCATTGGATATGGTCACTTACACAAATATCTCCTCTTTAATTATCATGTTTTACTTCTCACCTTTGAGCTGGTCATCAAAGTTGAAGATGCTTTACAACATGACAAATCCCTTAGGTAGATTTTTTCCTTTTAGTTGAGTGATATGATCCCTATATTGGGATTTAATTAGTTCTCAGTTCATGATGTTGAATTTTTCTTCATACTACAATAATTTGATGATTTGTTTATCACTCTCAAATACTTGTCAAGTTTTTTAGATCATGTCATGTCCCATTTTCAAAAAATATAAAGGGTGGCCAAATTATTCCATTCATATAATTATAGATAACTAATTAAATAAATAAGAAATAGTTATTTAATATTTTGTGGTCGACCATATTTCATATTTTTTTAAAATGGGCTATTAAATATTAAATATGAGTAACATTATCCTAGTGCGGCATGTGGCATGTTTGGAGGCACATTTTAGGGAGAGGTTATGATGACATTGATGATGAGTTTCTAATGAAAATTACCAAATGGGGCATGGATTTATAAGAGAGGATAATGATGGGGTTATAAGGAAACTTTATATTTTATTCTTGCATTCTTGTCCTCAAGATAAGTGGGTCAAATTTGGAAAGTTTGAGAGTAGAAAAAATAGAGGAAAAAGGTAAGATCTAAGTAAATTATGGCAAGTGGATAAATATGGAAACTAGTTGATTTTTATAACTCATGTCATCTCATCCAAAGAAAGGAGTTTGGGTTTTGGCACCCATATTGGGCCCTATTATGTATTGATATACAATGCCTTCATTTTGGGAGGATATTTTGCCATTATAACAAATTTATATACATGTTTGTTGCACTTGTGATTCAGTTACAGGATTCAAAGACAAAACCCCTCAGGTTCTTGATGATCAGTGGATGGAAACACATTGGTTAATAAATTAGAGGACAAAAACCCTTTAGTTAATGAGGGTGATATTATTTATAGGTTGCATCAGAGCTTGATTAAGTTTTAGATTCAGTGTGTTTAATGCATGTGTGTATTTGTAAGAATTTAAAGTTTACATTTGCATGTTAGAGATGGGTTTAGTTTTCAACATCCAAAGTGTTTTGTGATTATTATTAGTAGCTAGTTTAGTGTGTGATTTCATATCTCTTGTAATATTTATATTTTGTATTTGTTCTTAGGCTGACCTAGCTTGTATGAGAAATTTTGCATTTCATATCATATATGTTTTATACTTTTTAAATTAAAATAAAATTGTATGCATGTCAATACATGTGTGGTATTTGGTAAATAATATCATATTTGAGTACAATTGCATAAGTGTTAAGTTTGGGTTATTACCTTGTGAGTTTATTTACATGAATTTTAATATTAAGGTTATTATAGTGGTATCAAAGCCTTGATCTTTCCATCCTATAGGGTGAATCATGGGAGGATTCCTAATTTTTTTGGAATTACACAACCAAAGTTTTTACCAGATGAAAAAAAATGAAATAAGGCCCATAAGTCCTAAGTTTATTAGATTGTAATAAGATTATCAGGATCTATCTAAATAAATCAAGCCAACCCTACCATTTCATGACTTTTTTGTGGTGGTAGGAATCATTATAAAAGAAGGTTTTGCGGAGGAAATTAGAAAACATGAACCAAATAATATATTATTGTAAGAATAAAAGTTAAATAATATTGAGAAAGAAAATGGAAATAAGATATAGGTATAAAAAATGGTGAAAATAGATCAAGATCTATAAAAATCAATCTTGAAATAGAAGAGAAGATAGAATCAATCTTGAAATAGAAAGAGAAGATAGAATCAAAGCCTCAATAGATTGATAAGGAGGAGAAACATTTCTTACAAAAAGGAGAGAGAGTTGAACTAGAGGCACTTTATGCCATAGAAGTTGAAGTTAAAAATTCATTGGTAATAAAAGATGTTTTATTAACTCCTAATTATTGCATATGTCAAGAAAATGTTAAGGAATTCAAAAATTAAAAGGCATAATTTATCATATGTTGAGATCACAAGTTGAAGGAAGATGCACCAATACATGAACTATCTTTTAAACCTCAAAACAATGAGCCATTATTTGATTTATGGAGTAACATTGTGGATAGATATGTGTTTGAGAAGAATATTTTGATTGTCCCTAATTTAGCAGGTTTGAGTCACAAAAATGGAGGTGTTCAAGATATCTCAATAAACTCTTTTTGGGATAATGAGGATGATCATCTTATTTTTAGTTAAAGGTATGAAAATATTTCAAATTTGTTTCTACCTATGTCACTACAAATTTTTTATCATCATGCAAAGCATGTAAAAAGGGGTGATAGATTAAGGGATACAAATTTTAGTAAAGTACATGAGGACTCTTTGATATAAGTTCCAAATTATTTTTTCATATGGGATCTGGGTAGTCTCTTGAGGGTAAAGGTAGATAGAGGCATTGATATTACTATTGAGTTCTCCATCTCTTATATTTAGAATGAAAGGAAATTTATGAGGAATTACATAGGGGTTTTTGTGATTTCTAAACATATTGTAAAGGATCAAGGCACATGGTTTACAAATAAATTATGGAATATAATTACCACAATTAAAGACAAGATCATGAGTGATGGACAAAAGGAGATATTCCCTATATGAAGCTTGATGCTAGATGTGGGTAAGAAAAATATGTCATTTTGACATTATTTGTCTTATGACTAAGAGTAGAAAGGTGTTGTTAGTATAACAATACTTATAGTATTTTTATCCTTGGATGGATCAAAGAGTTTTCAAGAAGGATAAGATTCCATAATATGTCTGCATTGTTCCTACCATCAAGAAGGTTACAAATCCCTTGCCATGGAATAAGTCTAAACGAAACTTTTAGAAGAATTATATGGTTGCCTCGACATAGAAATATGAAATTAAAAATGTGAATAAGAAGGAAAATTATGAAACCAATAATGAGATTAGGAGGAAGAAACTCTATTTCACTTTCAAGGACCCATGGATGTTGGGACACATATACCTCAAAAAAGGGATAGTAGATTATATTGAAGTTGTATCAAATAATGACTTATATTCAAATAAATCCTAAGAATATCATGATATAGAATATAATAACCATGAAGAATATAAATAATAATAATATAATCGTGGAATTCTCTTATCCCCCTTAGTAGCACATTGATACCATACTTTCAAAGTTCATGAAGAGCTTGTTGGAAAAAGAATGACCATGTTAATTGATAGTGGGGCTACCCATAATTTTATTGAAAAATGAAGAAAGATATTTGAAGTAGAATATTTTAAAGGATTCCATGTCATTTTATCTAATGGATATGATATACCATGCAAGAATAAGATTTAAATTTTTGACCTAGCCCTTGGAGACTTTAAGTTTTATGATGATTTTGATGTTGTTGTTTTAAGTGATTTTGATGTGGTTTTGAGTGTGCAGTGGGTCAATTCTTTGAGTTTATTTATGGGACTCAAATTTAGATCCAATTTGGAAGAGGTATTTATAAAATTAATATCAAATAGATCTTTACAAGTGGTTATAATAAGAATGGCGGAAAGGATTTTTCAAAAAAACCAAGTTTCATGGGTAGCAAGTTGTTTAGTGATACATGCTAGTTCATCTATGGGATTAAAACCTAATGGAAAACTTAAGAACATAATATAATTTGGATCAAGCCCTAATCCTATAATTATTTCACCTTACTACCACCTAAGGAGTTATAAATAAGAGATCAAGAAGACCATCAAAGATAAATACCCCATTCCCAGGATCTATGAACTCATTGATGAGTTACATGGGTAAATGCATTATTCAAAGATTTATTTGAGGTGGGATTACCATAAAATACATATAAGTAATGAGGAGTTGCCTCATATAATCTTCATATGTAATGGGAAACATTTTGAGTTCTTGGTCATGCCCTTCAGTTTATAAAATGCACTAGTTGCTTTCCAATCATGTATAAATCAAGTATTTAGAAATCATTTGAGAAGATTTGTTTTGATTTTATTGGATGAAATTTTGGTCTAAAACTTGATTGGGGAAGATAATTTTGATAATTTTGAACATATTCCTTAAAAATCTAGATCAATGGTCTCACTTTTCAAAATAATTTGAATGTGATTTTGAGGTAACAGAGATGTTGTACTTGAATCATGTAACTAGTAATCAAGGTGTTTAAATATATTAGTATAAGATCTAAGCTATATTAGATTAGCCTCCCCCCCACCACAATAGAAAAATTAAGTAAATTATTTGGCCTTTTTAGTTATTATATAATATTTATTAAGGGATATTCATGTCTATCAATACCCTTGACTGATATGATAGAGATAAGAGATTTTGCATGGACATAAACTAGTCAAGAAGTTTTTGATAAGATTAAAAGGGTAATGATTTCATGTACTAAACTTATTAGTACATATTTCTCACCTTCATTTGTTTTATATTGTGATGATTCAAAAGTGGGTCTTAGATTGGTTTGAAAGGGGCATCCCATAGAATTTTAAAGGTGGAAGTTGGAATAATCAGGAAAAGAAATGTTGGACATCATGCATGCTTTTACCAAGTTTTGATAATGTAGTCATGGAATAATTAGGATAAATACATCTCATAATATTTTTAAGTTTTGGGTGAGTAAGATCAAAAATTATGATATTGATATAGAGTACATTAAATGGAAATGGAATAAAGTAGCTGATGTTCTTTCTAGGATGCCTACTCTATATTCTTCTTCTATTATTTCTAACAATTGGAAGGTCTCTATTATGGAGGGGTATGTTAAAAACACATTTTATACTAACCTCATTGATGATAATGTGAGAGACAACATATTTTTAGTAATTGATAACACCATACTTAATAAAATAGAATCTTCCTAGTTTATGAATCCAAAGTGTAGGAGAATATTTTGAGAGCCTTTCATGATGAACCACTAAGGGACATCCATGAATATTCATAACTATAAAGAGACATTCTCATGGGAGGGTCTCAAAAATAAGGCTCTTGTACATATCAGAGTGGTGCAGTAGATTTACAGTGAATATTTCTTGAGATTTTTTTTGGATTATGGTAATATTTAGAGGAGATGAGTTAACACCATCACATTTTCATTTCTTGATCCAAGTCAAAGAGGTAGAAGTATAGCTAAGAATCACATCATGGATCTTTTGAATGTTTAGATTTATGATTTTAAGAGTTATACACATTTATTTTATATATATTATCATGAGGTTATGTTATTTTTTAAAGAGGTGATCAAATAACATGAGGGTGATCTCATTTACAGGTTGCATCAGATCTTCATGAAGTTCCATATTTAGTGTGTTCAATGTATGTGTGTATTTGTAATATTTTTGAGTTTATTTTTACATGTCAAAGATCACTTTAGTTTTCTACATCCAGAGTGTTGATTATTCTTATTATTTGGTTCACTATGTTGTTTCATATCTCTTGTAATATTTAGATTTTGTATTTGCTCTCAGACAGGCCTAACATCCATGAGTAATTTTGCACTTCAAATCATATATTTTCTATATTTTGTCAGGTAAAATAAAAGTGTATGCATGGAATGCATGTGTGAACTAATTAATGTATATTATATTAGAGTATATTTGCATAAGTGTTAAGTTTGGGTTATTGACTTGTGAGTGTATTTGCATGAACTTTAATATTATGGTTATTACATGTTATCCAAGACTACTAATATGACCATGAGCTTTACAATTTATTTGGATTATTTCCTTACATTATCCAAAATGTCATACTATGCACCTATGGTTTTGATTATGTTGAAATAATTATTATATACCCTTCGTATGAAACATACATTTAAAGCATCAAACCCATTGACCATATCCAATACTATATTATTTTAATCTTTTAACAAGATATTCTTGGACATATTCTATAATTAGATCTAGTTTACAACTAGGTCACTATCTTTAAATTCTTGTACTGATTTTATCCCCTTCTTCTATTCCATTTGAAGACCCTAAATTAGTACTTCATACTTGAAAACATTATTTATGTATCTAAATTGAAAAATGAATGCATGGAAATACCTTTTCTTCTAAGGGGAAAGTAACACAACCCTACATCCATCACCATTTTTACTATAGGAACCATTGAAATAAAATGCCATATACTTTCAATATCCTCCTATGCCTTCATGAGATCTAGCAATATAGGGTTATCTTCAATAATGTAGTATGTTCCTATTCATGTATCTTTTGAATTGTCATATAACTCACATTCATAATTATCACGTGTTAATTCATCAAGTAAGTCATCTAGGACCTCTTCAAAGGGTGTGATAGCCTCATGAATGACTAAGTTATCCTATTTATCAGACATTATGTAGTTTACTTCAACCAAGATAGGAGAATATGACTCCACATGAATTCTAAAGATAGGTTAGCCATTGATGGTCACCTTGGTTCTATATCTGGTCTTGAGTGGTATGTGTGATTAATCTAATGATAGGTGTCCACCCATGTTGGCTATGAAATATTGAGAAAGGCATATAGTGAAGTAGGGGAACATCAATGATTATTATTTATTTTGTAATGGAAAGGCTCAGACATGTGTACAAAGTGAGGTTCATGCCCTTGATGATGCCTATAGTCTCAACTATTATGCCATCCAATTATATGATGCCTTTGGAAATAGGAGAATATATTACACCCAACATTTGTTCTATCTTCTTTGGCAGCACTAATATTTTTGCACTTGAGTCTATCATAAAATTGTCTATGATATGCTTATTGATGATCAAATAAATGTATAATAGAGGTATCTTACTTATTTTTTGTGGTGCTTCCACCTTGTTTGGTTGACATAGAATCATAGAGACAACATGTATAGTCTATAACGGTTTACACACTTGCAAATTCTTTAGAAAATTTTTGAACAAATTCCTTTTAGAAGGAATATCAAGAGTGTCCCATAGTATTATATTTAGACATGTTTTATTAATTTTTTTGACTATGTTAAAGGGGACATGGGGTCTCTTTTCTACAATTTTTGAATAGTAGCCTTTTCTTACACCTATGCTCTAGTCTAAGTATAACTCACTTTATAGACAACCTTCTTTGTATACACCAAAGGTTACACAAGTGTTTTACCTTAGGTATCTATGAATTAGACCTAGGGTGTTGAAGTTGAAGGTGCTTAAGAAGACACTTCCTCCACAACTACTCTCTCTCATCCTTATGTTAAAAACAAATAGGTTGCTTCTTGTATTTGGAATCTCACTTTGATTTATGCAAGTAAAGTCACATTCTTACTATAATATTTGGTTGCACTTGAGACTAAAACACATTTTATACCATGATCACTTAATTCAAGGTTAGATTCACATAGGTGACTTGATTATGTGGTTGATTACACAAAATGCACCATTCATAGTCTTACACCATGTTATTATACATGGGTACAAGGGATGTTGAAGTGTTTATAGCATTAGAATATTGTGCATAGGGTTGTCTTTGATACAGAAGTTGGTTTTGAATTTATATGCCCCCTTTATAGGGAGGACTATGTAATTGATATGTATAGTTGAAATATTGATAAGGCTTGGGATGCCAATGGATTAGGAGAGATAGTAGTAATAATAATGGGTGTTAGGGTCAAAATAAAAGGAGAGGTAGGTTGGCTTGTGGATGGGGGAACAAGAAACAAAGGCATAGGGGGTATGGGTACAATGTTTCCATCCTAAATACAAAAGTTCTTTGTTTACACATTAACCTCATATGAAATAAGAATCATAATTACTCCCACGTATTGGAACATTAAAGCTAAATCACTATTGAGAGTCTTCAAATAATACAAGAATGTAGTATTTGGATATAGATTATATAAAGGTGGTATTCTATTTTATACCTTCTATAATCTAAAATTAAAATTAACCATCAACTCATGTGGGAATATCTTAATAGTGGTGACATTATCTATCAAAGACAAACGGTCACTTCTATCTTCAAACTTCTTGCATAGTCATTCTCTAGCTCATCCCAGTTGTGAATAGAATTCAACCTCAAACCTTAGTACCATTTGAGATCCTTCCTTTTTAAGGAAGAGGCAAGTATCCTAACTACTACATTATCTTCCATGATGTGGTAAACTGAGTATATATTCACAACATTTTGAATGTGTTCTATAGGATAGATTTCTCAATAGTAAAATAGGACAATAGTTTAAGGGATACAATTGGGATGCCATCATAATGGGATAGAACCAAAGGGTTAACCCCATTTAAGGGCACAAACATCTAGTTTTTCTATGCACCCACGAAGGGAATAGGGAATAATCTTCTTTTAGGTTGGGTAAATCTACAAAAAAGAGGGGTAGAATTAGCTCTTAGGGAAGCTTAGATTGAATCACTAGATCCCCTAAATAGAGAACCCTTCTTCTTATAGGGGTAAAAATAGCTCAATGAATTAGAAATAAATACTTATTTAAGATGATCTCAACTATCTTAGCATAAGATGGAGAATTGATATCTTGAGAACTATGAGTACTTTGAGTCATTAGGTTCTTAAAGGATGTATTTAACACTATAAACTTGCTAAGGCCCACACCCAAGCTCTTATTTAAACTATATAAAGTGGTCTCATTGGGAATGATAATTTTTTTTATCATTTGAAATGTGAACTCATGGATACATTTCTAAGCATGGATGATTGAATATGGGTGCAGAGTGTGAGTACTTGATGTGGGGCATGTAAGTACCTGACACATGGTGTGGGTATATTAGAGATTGATAATGTGTGTAGAATATCTTGTTTCTCATCATAACAATGGAAACATCCCAAAGGCATGGTATTATTTTTATCCTTGGGATAAAACTCTAAAGAAGGATAACTTCCTTCTAATGTAAGTGCACTAACCTATATAGAGCAAAACTAAAATCTATGACTAATGATAAACCTAATCTTCATAAAGTAAAAGGGGTGAGATAGGGCAAGTAACCTACTGAAAGGGAAAGTGGTGATGTACCAAGGATATAATGAGCAACTCACATGCATAACTTAATAATAAAACTAAGGAACTAAAACATGCAATCCTCAAATCTATCATCCACTACATAAGAGCTTTACATAGACATATGGGAAAACAACATAGAATTGAGATGGATGATAAATAGTTCATAGGAAATGCCTACACATACCCATATACACATAATGTGTAACCTGTAGAGGATCCAAATTTGATTTAGATGTGAGAAGGAAGGAAAATAATGAGAGGGATGAACATCCATAATCAAAGATAAAAAACCATTAATGCACAAAGAATAAATAGCATAAAAGAAAGATAGTCTAGTTTTCATTAATTTCAAGGCTTAAGCCAATATTACAAACTTGAATGATAAGAGAATTGTTATAATATGGAGAGGGATCCTCATACAATAAGAATATAAGATTTAGTAGGGTTGAGTAAGATATTATGTAATAAATTATCCACTTGGGGTGGTAGATATAAACTTAAATTTAGATTTTGGCACTTAAGGCTCTAGGTTGATCAAGAAGACTAACTTACCATACAAATGTCACTAATATCCATGTTTATTAAATTTTGTCCAAAAATTTCAATCTAGAAGTGGTTGAAAGGATTCTCATGGATTCAAGTGTGTGTCTAGGAATGAAGGATTCTTATATAATCAAAGGAGTTATGTGGCTATCATATATCATATAATAAATTATTCCACTTTTAACTTATTCTAACATGGATTCATTCAATGCCCAACTACCTACAACTACTACCTATCCTTGACTACCACCTATCAATCCATGTAGGCTTATTTGCTAATGAAAAAGTTACATAGACTCCTTTAAATTATGTCATGTAATTTTACATGTACAAAAAAATTATACCCTTTGTGCCCTTAGAAACCATTTGTGTACTAGATAGTGCATACTCAAGACTTTATTGGGTTCTATGTAGGTCATGCACTTGCATGTGTAGAGCCTACATATAAAGAGGGTACATGCCCTTCTATTAGTCTCTATATCATAATTTATCTTTGATAATTTGAATTCATGCATTTAAGTTTTTGTTAACTTCACACCTTGACTAATGCACACTTTAATACTTGGTGTTTCTAACTATTTTCGCTATTTGATATTTAGAAGAAATAAGAAACTAAGATAATGGTTAGGGATTTGTACATACCCAGATTAAGTTGCACACCATATCCAGATGATTGAAGGAGATCTTATTTGGCTGTGGAGGATGACACCTGTAGATAAGAAGACTCAAACAGAGAGATTGTTAGATTGATATATGGTGAACTACCAAGCAAAGCTCGGTCCCAGAAGCGCAAAGACTTCCTTAAGGGATGACAGTCCACTATTTATAATTAAAAGTGTTGGAAATAAAGAAATGACAAATGACTAACAAAGAGGAAATTAGATAATGTGTACCTATTCCCTTGCAGTCATTCTACCACAGTCGTCGATGTCGGTAGTCTTGCCGGCGTTGGTTGCTCAAGTTGCCGACATCAGTTAGACTACCAACGTCGATAGGGGTAGTGGTCGATGTCACTCAGGGCAATGGCCTTAGATGGGTTTGTGGTTGATAGAGGGGTCTAGAAGGAGTTTGGGTCTGTGTAGGATTTTAGGGAGATAAATACAGTTCGCAGAGGGATAAAGGTAGATGATACATTGTCAAAAAGGGTCAAGATAAAAGGAAGGCTTTATAGCCTAGGAAGAAAGTTGGGTCTAGTTGAAGGTCAGGTCTGGTCTGGTAGTATTTAGAGATAGCAAATTGACTAAGTTATTCTAAATTACTGAAATGAAAAGGGGGAAGAAATACTTAGCTCTAGTGAAATGAAGAACCAAGGTGTTAAACGCTTGTGCCTATTACGACTGATGTCCAGGTTCTGTGCAATGCTTTAGTCTAATCTGGAGCAACCAGTGTAGAGTCTCTGTGGCCAAGGGAGCATTGGTTGAAGTCTAATCTTTGTTGATGTCCCAGTCTATGAGGAACAGATAGAGAGAGCTCAATTTGTGTGAGAGAGAGAGTCTCAGAGTCCAAGAGAGAAGCATTTAAGAGGAAGTTGATTCAGGATTCGTGATTAGTGATTCCCTGAGTGAGAGGTTAGAACTTGATTTAAGTAAACCAATGTTGGTGATCCCGCTAGCATTGATTGACATTTGACTGACGTCAGTAGGTAGAGAATGAGTAAAAGGGCTAACAAGCCTGTTCTCCATCCACCAAGTGCATAGTCCATTGGAGAATTGTCAAAGGTCAGGCTAAATACGCATGAGAGTTGGTTAGGCAATTAGGGAGGAGTAAGAATAGGTCTTGGGTGAGTCATAGGGTGGGAAATAGTCTAAGACGAGGTGTCTAAGGTGAGGTGTCCTAGGTGAGGTGTCCTAGGTGATGTGTCAGGGTGAGGTCATAATTTAAAATAAGTTGTTTATTTTAAATTAATAAGATATGGGTTAGACCAAGGGGGTCGACACAATTTAGGTGTTTACATTTGCCCCTTTTTGTCTTGTTGGTTGTTCTAGATGAACTACAAGATAAAAATAGGAGTAGATGCCCTAGGTATGAGATAAGGTGTAGGTTGCCCCAAATATGAGATGAGGTATTCCCCCTCAAAGCGGGAGTCGAGGGAAGGTAACCTGATATCAGGTGCCGATTTGATAGGTAGTGGATGGATATGGTGAAGTTTGAGTGTGAACGTTGTAATAGTTGAGATTGCATGCATACCACTTCATGAGATGGTCAGGTCAAATTGTCACAGGTCAAGGGTCAAGGAGTGCTAAAATCAAAATAATCGGTCCCCAGCATTTAGTCATAGCTGATTGGGTTAAACGATCAAAGTTGTAGCTCCAATGGTCACCGTGTTCCAAGTATCCTAGGCTTAGGAAGTGATCCTAGAAAACATGAAAATGTCACAAGTACTGGGGATCAACTGGAGTGCGATCTGATACTTGTGAATGTTATAATATGAGGTGCACACAATTTTACTATCTATTCGTGAGGTAGCATATATGCAATCAAAACAACTAAGGCATAGTTGTCTCAAAAGTGGTCATGGTCTAAGGAGATAGGCGTAATCTCCATGGTCATTAGTCGAGTTAGGTTTTGAGATATAAGTGATCTCAAGAGTTGTGTGTTGTGGTCAGGGAGATGTATGTGATCTCCAGTGTGCCCCATGAGAAGTCAAAGGTGACTTTTACAATGTCAGGGCTAGTTGATTGGTCATGATTTAGTTAAAGGTTAGTTGGCTGGTCCGTTAGGTAGATGGATGAATGAAATGGTAGTCGTCATTAGGGAGATGAATGGGGGAATGGCCGAGCTAACCTCAGAAGACTAAGTGCTGCCTACATAGCCTCTATTTGTAAGGGGCATCAGACCAATGTAGTTCAGAGAAAGGGTCAAAGTGGTCGATAGTTGGTTATGTTAGAGATGTCAGCATTTCCCATATGTGTGATGGCACATGCTTGAAATGATGAGGATATGATGATGTTATAGCCGTTTCCATATTATGTGATGGTATATTCTATAACATTGGTGATGTGGTCTTTCATCCCTAGCAATTTTCCATATTGGTGATGGTGTATGCTAAAAATGAATTGCGTATATTTATGCTTTAGCAAGTAATGGTTTATGCTGGCATAAATTGTGTGGTCGATAGTTTCCATGTGTATTATTTTCCATAGAAACTAGTGTGAATGGGCTATGATAATGTTAGTGGTCTGAAAAAGGTTTGGCTGGTTTGGTTGGGTTATAAAATGATTTGGTTGTATGTGACCAAAGTGTAAAAAGTGAAAAGGTGCGTTGCTCTTTCATTGACAAGGACTATAATGATAGCATAGATAAGGTTTTTGGAAACAAAATCCCCATTCATGCATTACATCATTTGACCGTTGGTTTGTGTTAGAGAAGTAGTCAAATCACTTGACGTTAAGTGAGCTCAAAATCCCTTGAGTATGTTGGGGTGATAAGTGTGATTATGTGATATGTCAAGATAGCGTAACCCTTTTTTAGCAGGGATAGCTTTGCCCCTTTTATAGGTGACCCTGAGAATGACTATAGACAAGTCCATGACTTAATAGTTTGTAGACTGATCAATACGAGAAGTCTACTTGGGGATGTTGTTTTATTATGTGGTTATGTTGAAGCTAATTGGTATGAGAAGCTTTTTAGAGGGTGCTGTGTATGTAGCAAAATTTGGTCATAGCCATCCTTTGAGGGAATGGTCTATATTGGCTTTGTATGTTAGAATGTCTATGGATAGTTGTCCTTCAAGGGAGTAGTCTATTAATTATAGCAATGATGTTGATGTAGCTGTCCTTCAAGGGAGTAGTCTACATGTATAGTTTATGACCTTTGGAATATAGGCATCCTAGTTTATGTTTGTTTTTTTTTTATTGGATTTTTGTCATGGACTAGTCTATAGTGGTGTAGAGGGTTTCCCTTTTATTAGGACAAAGCATTCATGCTTGACAAAAGGGTTAACTAATGTTGGGAATAAGGGTTGAAAATAATAGAAATGATGATGATGATGGGGTTGCTCAAGGGACGAGCTCAAGTTAAACGTCAAGTAAATGATTACTTGACTAACAGTAGAATGGTCAAAGATATAAGACATTAAGGGGCTCAAGTTTTGGCCAGCCTTCGAAAGAAGATCGATGATAAGTCCCTGATCTATGCTTGTGCATCATGATGTAAGGTCCAAGTCAATTAGGAGCAAACTTGCCCCATTTGCTTCATTTCATATTGGTCACATGTTGGTTGATGTTGGACATGAAGTTAGTTGATATGTTGTTGGCATGTTTTGGTTAATGTTGGTCGTGAAGTCAGTTAGTATATTATTGGCATTGGATAAGGAGGCCGTCAAGACCTCATTTGTAGAGAAGTCCCCCTAGCATGGTGTAGCAAGCAGTGTTCTTAATAAAAGCTGGCCGTGCATTGCTAGAGAGATTAGGAGGCATAATAAAATATGTTAAGTAGTCAACATGGTGCTTATGCCAAACATTATATAGACTAGAGGGGCTAGGAGGAATTTCTCCCAGTGATGTTGGTCGAGACATGTCCAAGATATAAATCTTGGGTTGTGTTGGTTGAGAGGTCTTGACGAATAATGGATATGTCAAAGGTGTAGAAGTCTGGTCTTTTCCTTTATTCTTCATGGTTTGGGGCCTAATGGCCACATGAATAGTGTTGATTTCAAATAAAGAAGTGGAAGGTGGTAAAGGGACCATAATCTTGTATGGGGATCCTGATTTAGGTGAAGAGATTTGGTATGGTGTCGGTGATTTATCAAAATGGTGGTCAAAAGAAGCCTCAATGTGAGGGGTGTCCTTTTTCAAGTGTTGATGAATGACAACCTCAAGGGCACAACAATGCTCAATATCATGCCCAGGTGTGCGATGATACCAGCAAATTTTAGTATCATCAAACCAAGATGGTTTTGATCTAAGAGGTTGATATGGTTTAATGGGCGAGAGAGTGATGCTCAAATATTGAAACAATTGACATAACATCGAAGCATAAGAACCCAGCAATGGCTTTATGATTTTTATTGTAGTGGATGTTGACAACTTCTTTTTAGGAGTTGTTGAGGGAGATTATCGTGTCACTTTTTTAGTGGGTGGTGTGGTCACACGTGTAGATGACACTTTGTTGTTGAGAGGTGTTGGATGTTTTGGAAGAAGTATGTTTGTGTTAAGTTGAGAGAGTAATGGAGGCAATTTACCTCTGTGAGGTGTTGGAGTAGGAATCACTCCCATTGAGGTGGATGGGTGTATGCCCAAAATAGAGGGTAATGGTGATGGTGGGGGAGAAGTTCTCTGATGTAGCTTTGTAGCCTTCTTTGGTTTAGTGTGAGGACTACTATTGTGCAGGTTGAGGTTCAAGCCTACCTTCACTTGTGGGTGAGTGAGGTTTGAGAGACATGGGATGGTTATGGCTTCTGCATGTGGTCGAATAGTGGGGAAAGTATGATCCCCCATTGATGATAAGAAGGATGAAGGCATGGCAGCCAGCGTTGGTGCCATCAAGGCATCCTCTAATATGGGAGAGTTCAAAGTTAACTCTCCTACATGTGAAAGGGGGGTGGATGGAATACTAATAGGAGAAGAAGGCTCTTCTACCCATGGTGGAGAAATAGTAAAAAAGAGTTCTTCTACCTGTGGAAAAATAGGAGAAGAGAGTTCTTCAACCTGTGATGGACAAATAGGAGAAGAGAGTTCTTCTACCTGTGATAGACAAATAAGAGAAGAGAGTTATTCTACCTGTGATGGATAAATAAGTTGATTAACCTCTTCAAACTTTGGTAGAGGTTGGTTAGAAACCATGTCGACCGTGCGTATATTACATTCTTGAAAGTCATTGGCTATGGTCTGAATGTTATTCTGACTTAGGGGATGGTTAGGGAATGGTTGTCTAAAGACATCCATGTTTTGGTTGCCCGATGTGTTTGGGTTATCCAAAACAAGATCCCCCTTATCCAACATGTCTTGAATGATGTTTTTAAATGTTTTATAGTTGTTTATGTCGTGACCGTTGACACGGTGGTAGTGATAGAAGTCATTTTCCCTATACCATGTAGGGATGGCTTTTGAAGGGTCAAATTGAGGTGCTCAATTTTGAGGGAGATTGAGGACTCCCTGCTTGATGAGTTTATCCAACACGAAAGTGTATGACTCTCCTATTAGAGTGTATTGGCATTGTACATGCCATTGTTGGAATTGTCTTGTCATATATTCTGATGTTGAAGGTTGAGACTAGTTAGTTGTGGTTGAAGATGATGGTTTAAGGACCACAACATTTGATAATCCTTTGGACTTGGAGTGGGAAGAAGAAGGTTTGAATGAATAAGGGTCATTGGATTTTGCATTGGTATTTTTACTATGTAATGTGACCTTGTCTTCTTTGACTGCACGGAGTTCAAGCTTTCTGGCCATAGTGAAAGCTTCATCAAATGTGTAGAATGCCTGAACCTGCAAGGTAGATGAGATGTGCTTGGCACATGCTCATGAAAAGAGCTCAATAATCTCATGTTGAGGTAATGAAAAGGAGAGTTGGTTAATCAAAGCTCTCCAATGGGCAATGAAGTCAACTATTGACTCATCGTCGAATTGTTTAATAAAATAGAGGTCTGTAATGGAGACCTTCTTAGTGATGTTGATTGAAAAGTGATCGAGAAATAGTTGGGCAAGTTGAGTGAAGGAAAAGAGAGAATGATTGGTAATGGAGCTATACCAGTCAAGGGTGGTGCCAGAAAGTGACATGGGAAATGTGCACAGTAGTAACGTATCATCATGCGCTATGAGGTAACAAGCTTGTCTAAACGCTCGTAGATGTTGCTATGGGTCCTCTTTACTCTAAAAGTGAGTAAATTTGGGGAGTTCCCATTAGCTAGGATATGGTTAAAAAGGCCCCAAAGGGTGGATGGGTTCATTACAGAGTTGCTCATATGAAAGAACATTGCTTGAACCAAAAATGGATGTCTTAAGGTTAGACATCTTATCCATCAGCATCTTGATTAGATCTACTGATAGATCGGCAAGTGGAGCACCCCCCAGGTTATAGGGTACCTGAAAGGTGTTAGGAGGGGTGTATGACATACTTGGTTGTGTTTTTATAGGTGCAACGTATTGGTAGTTCATCATAGGGACTGATGTTGAGGTCAAAGGGGCTTGTGCCATGAAGTTGGAGGGCACAAGTTGACTAGATAGTGCCAAAGGTGGTTGAATGGTGGCATTGGTAAAAGGATAGGTCATCACTCCCATGTTTATAGGTGTAAGAGTGTGTGGAGCTGAGACAATCAAGTTTTGGTATGGTGTAGAACTTGGTTGAATTGTTTGTGGTTGAGGGGGTACAAAAACCCCGATGGAGGTAGGCCTAAAAATAGATGGGGAGGTTAAATCATGGACATTGGCCATGGTCAGGTTATTAGTTGACATAGTGGGTTGAATGGTTGAGGCAATGGTCTGGGTAGCAGATGTTGTCATTGTCGCTTCAGCCAAGGTAGTTGGCATCCCATAAATAGGATTACCTGAAGGGTCTCACATTTGACTTCTTGCGAGATAGTGTTGGCGAGCCTTGACATTGTGGTCAAGGAGTCTCTCAAAGTCTTGATCTCCTTCAAGAACAATAGGAGATTGATTGGTAGGGGTAGGATGGGTAGGAGTACATTTAATATCTAAAGTATACTCCATTTGGTGACTTGATATGAAAGGTGAGGGTGGAAGTGGTTGTTGCCTCCTGTGGTCGATAAGAGATTTGGCCTGACTATGTGTCAAAACCATTGAAGGCAAAAAGGGTTAGGTTCCAGAAACTATGGATTTTAGTTTTAGAAAACTAGAAGTGGTTAGAATGTGTGTTTGACAGAAAAAAGGTCAAGTTTTAAGTTGTTGTTTTGGAAAAGAGTTTGTTGACAGTGATTGACGTCAGTTTAAAAATTGATGTCGATGAGTAAAAGTTGCCGATGTCGGTGGAAAAACTAATTTCAGTGAGGAAAAGTTGCCGATGTTGGTGGAAAAATTGATATCAGTGTCTGTGTGTTTCTAGAAACTCATAAAACTAAAAGTTTTTGGAAGAAAAGGACAAATTTTGAGTTGTTTCAAAATTTAGAGTAATGCATCCTCACCAACTCAAAAAACTAGATAAAAATAGTAGAAAAGATGAAGGCAAGCAACCTCTAAATGTTTAATTCCTAAGAATAAATTTTTAGAGTCGTGGTGGCTTATGCCTTAGAAGAATATGTTGGGGATGGGATTTTAGAAAGGGTCCTAAAGAGGTACTCTAAAGCTAGTTTCAGGTTAGTTTTGGTGCTCAAAAGTCTGTATTAGGTTTCATACGTGGCTTGGTGATAAGGAGCAAGCTCCCCTCACTTCACGAGCCCAAAGCCAAGCTGGGCCGCTTAACCAATATATACTTCCCCTAGAGTTTATACTTTGCCAGAGAACATAGTGGGTCCTCCTCTTGGTTGTGAAGTCCAAGTAGGATCGCTGAGAAGGGTAAGGTATCCACTAGGTGGTGAAATCCTAATCGAGCCTTGTCTCAGGTATGTTATATGTTTGATTCTATGAATGTGGTCTGGTCGTGTAACATAAGTGCACTACGATTTATTCATAAGGCAGTTAATTACTAAATGAGCTAAATATGCATTTAAGCAAGTGTGAAATGCATTTAAATTTTAACCCAAATTGAAATGTTTGTTTAGATGTAGACAAGTGAAGAAAAGGTTAAGAGCATGAATTTCACTACTCTAAGATGCAAGAGGAAAGGTGACAAGAAGAAAAAGAAAGATTATTTTTAACTTGCTTATGATGTCTTTTGGAAAGTAATAAGAAAGAAAAAGGATGCAAGGAGAGAAAATTTCCCTAATGCAGCTATATGAATGATTGCCTTTAGAAGAAAAAGAAATGAACCCAAGGAAACTCTAGGGGTCCCATCGAGTGTGCCAAAATGTTTCTAACTATTTTTGCTATTTAATATTTAGAAGAAATAAGAAACTAAGATAATGGTCAGGGATTTGTACATACCCAGATTAAGTTGCACACCATATCCAGATGATTGAAGGAGCTCCTCTTTGGCTATGGAGGATGACACTTGTAGATAAGAAGACTCAAACAGAGAGATTGTTATATTGATATATGGTGGACTGCCAAGCAAAGCTCGGTCCTAGAAGTGCAAAGACTTCCTTGAGGGATGACAGTCCATTGTTTATAATTAAAAGTGTTAGAGATAAAGAAATAACAAATGACTAACAAAGAGGAAATTAGATAATGCGTACCTATTTCCTTGTAGTCAGTCTGCCATAGTCACTGATGTCGGTAGTCCAGTTAGTGTCGGTTGCTCAAGTTGTCAACATCGGTTAGACTGCTGGCGTCGGTAGGGGTAGTGGTCGATGTCAGTCAGGGCAATGGCCTTAGACAGGTTTGTGGTTGACAAAGGGGTCTAGAAGGAGTTTGGGTCTATGTAGGGTTGTAGGGAGACAAATACGGTCCACAGAGGGACAAAGGTAGATGGTAGGCTGTCAAAAAGGGTCAAGATAAAAGGAAGGCTTTATAGCCCAAGAAGAAAGCTGGGTCTAGTTGAAGGTCAGGTCTAGTCTGGTAGTATTTAGAGATAACAAATTGACTAAGTTATTCTAAATTACTGAAATGAAAGGGGGGAAGAAATACTTAGCTCTAGTGAAATGAAGAACCAAGGTGTTGAACGCTTGTGCCTATTACAACTAATGTCCAGGTCCCATGTAATGCTTTAGTCTAATCTAGAGTGACCGGTGTAGAGTCTCTATGGCTAAGGGAGCGTTGGTTGAAGTCTGGCCTCTGTTGATGTCCCAGTCTATGAGGAAGAGAGAGAGAGAGAGCCTAATCCATGTGAGAGAGAGATTCTTAGAGTCCAAGAGAGAAGCATCTAAGAGGAAGTTGATTCAGGATTCGTGATTAGTGATTCCTTGAGTGAGAGGTTAGAACTTAGTTTAAGTAAACCGACATTGGTGATCCCGCTAGTGTCAGCCGACATTTGACCGACATCAGCAGGTGGAGAATGAGTAAAAGGGATAACAAGCCTGTTTTCCATCCGCTAAGTGCATAGTCCATTGGAGAATTGTCAAAGGTCAGGCTAAATACGCATGAGAGTTGGTTAGGCAGTTGGGGAGGAGTAAGAATAAGTCTTGGGTGAGTCATAGGGTGGGAAATGGTCCAAGACGAGGTGTCCAAGGTGAGGTGTCCTAGGTGAGGTGTCCTAGGTGATGTGTTAGGGTGAGGTCATAATTTAAAATAAGTTGTTTATTTTAAATTTAAGATATGGGTTAGGACCAAGGGGGGTCAACACAATTTAGGTGTCAACACTTGGTTGCATTTTTTATGAAGAGTACACACTAAAGGCTACGTAGTAGGATGAGAATTGAAGAGTAATATCATAGTGATGTATGAAAAAAAATATCTAGTGAAGGAGGTGAAAAGGATAATTTCCTATTAAATAATAAGGTTTTGATTCCTTCTATGCTTAGTCATTATTTGTGGTCTCATGAGTTTGCATCTTATGTTCAGGAGTTTTTATTGATCTATGTAGAGAAAGGTGTGTAACCTATGAATGATGAGATTGTATATGTTAAATGATGTGATATAATTTGGTTCTTTAACATTTTGGAATGATTAAATTTTTGACAAAAATAATGTGCAAGAGGAATGAATATTTTGGGTGCATTCATATAATTTGAATCTACACTCTATAGAGTTCCCTCTTATCACTGCTTGAAGCTCAGGAACCTTACATACATGGTTTGTGTGTACACCTTAATTTATATGTCTTCATATTTATTTCTTCCATGTAACTTACACTAAAACTGTACACTTACAAAATTTTCAAAGACGTAGACTTTCATATTTTCCATTGCTAGAACTTTTTTTCACAACTTGTTCTTCACAAGATTTATTTAGGCCCATGTCTTTGAAACATTTTTTCCAACTTTTGATTAAACCTTGAACTATTGAATCAAGTGGTGTCCCTTCATGGTGACCCAAAATGGTCAACATATACTAGCAAGGATTCAATCATGATGCGATGTCAAAAATGGTGACATATGGATAAAATAAAGTTACTTGATATCTGACCTATGTACCATCATATGATTCTTTGAAATATATCATGGACACTTATATGAATATTGGGCATGTCATAAATACATCTCCATTAGTTTATGTAATATATATAGTTGGTACTTACACCAATGTAATATGTAATTGACTATATATAAGAGATAATAACATATATGTGTTAGACGTGTAAGCATTAGATATAATAGGTGAGATAAAGTAAATACTATATTGTAAAGTGAGACATAAAACATATATCTAAGTTGTAATGGATAATTAAGTAAATAAATAGAAAATTATTTATAAAGTAGTATGTTATATGTTATGTCTATGGAATATATGACCTCCTTATTTTAATTTATATGTAATCACAAAAGTAATATATTAAAGTTTATTTTATTATTCATATTTTTCCAACATCATCTTTAGTTAAGGTCACTTGATCCAATAAGTTAGTACATAATTTCTAAGTTATGTCAACATTTTGTAGACACCTAAATTTGGCCATAAATGACTTCAATCAGACTTCAGATTCTTACAAAACATTGAAAATTAAGCTTAGGAATCATAAAATGTCCCAAATTGGATGTACATCATTTATAAAATTGAAGAATCATGTTGAGGTATCTCTATTTGGAGTAATATCTTGTATGCAATGATAACCTTTCATGGATTCATCTCCAATAACCTTGAGACATCACAACTTTAAATTTGGCCTATGGAGCTATTAAGTGGGGAAATTGTACACTTAATTAAATCTTGAAAGAGATAAAAGGCTAATCAAATCAATTAAATTAATTAAATAATATTAAATTCCTAGTGGAATTATCCATTTGAAACTAATAAATATCTAAAAAAGGAAATTCTAAAAATCAAAATATCCTAGCCTTTCATCATTATCTTTATGAGATGTCAAAATATCCCAAAATGTCTAAATTGAGAAATATGACTAGTAACTAAAAGTCATAATTGCATGACAATTTTTAACTCAACTGGAGTTAGTCTCAACTCAACCTTCTAATTTGAGAACTATGACTAGTAATTGAAATTCATAATTACATGATAATTTATATCTCAACTATAGTTAGTCTTAACTCAACCTTATAATTTGAGAACTATGACTAGTAACTGAAATTCATAATTGAATGACAAATTTTAACTCAATTATGAGTCTCAACTCAACCGTCTAATTTGAAAACTATTACTAGAAATTGAAAGTCATAATTTCATTATAACTTTTAACTTAACTCAACATTAATTCACCTTGGATGAGAGTTCATTCCTAAATATATAAATACAAGGCCATTCCCATTCATTAAAATAAAGTGTAAGCTCTCATAATCAAAATATTTAATGATAATTTGGAGAGAGACAAGCTTTGCAATAGTGTTATAATGCCAAAACATTGAACCAAAGTAATTACAAGCCACATCAAAGCCAATGGTTCCAAGGAGAGAAAGAGCTAACAAGATTAATTTTTAAATAATTATTGATGAACAAGATGATTAAGACACTCAAAAAATAATTTAGAGCTCCCAAGGAAGGTAAAGGATTTATGTATTTTGTGTTTTAGTTGTGTTTTCATCTAGTTTTTGTTACCTAAGCTCTCCCTAGTGTCTAGGCTAGAGGTGTTAGTGTTTAGTGTGTTTATTTGGATTTGATTTTATATTAATAACATAATACTAAACTCCCATTTATATATTCATTATTCACATAATGGAATTCTCAGTGGGACAAATAATGAGGCAGTTATAATGGCTTTTAGTGTGTTTTGTTAGGATTTTCTATTTTCCTACTAAAAATTGCTGATATAGAGATAATAAATTCATTTTTATTTGATTTTTTGATCTTAAATAGTGAAGATATGTGCATATTTTACCTATTAACAACCTTCAAAAATTTCATGAAGAAATAGTGCCTAGTTTAGAAGTTATGATCAAAACACTGATTACAACTTTTATTTTATGTTTTCTTGCTAAACAAATGGTTGGCTAAATAGCTCTAATTTTAATCCATTTACTTTTATTTTCTGATTTTTTAACAAGTTTTTAAAAATGGATTCATCCTTATTATCACATAATTTCATTGAAACATAATTTTTAGTTTAGAATTTATGGCTCTTTTAGTGACTATTTATTTTTTTTGAATAAATGGTCGTTAAAATAATCATATTTTTTAATCCATTATTTTTGTTATTGAATTTTTTCCAGGTGGTGTGAATTTTTGTTATATAAATTATAAATATTTTTTTCCAAAAACTAAATTATAGTTATTTAGATATCAATATTTTACTAATTGTACCTTTTATTTATTAATTTTTGTTTTAGTTATTTTCTAATTTTGTTTTAAGTTTACAAGTTATTTTTTTTCTAACTTGCAGATATTTGGTATTTGGATGTTTTATAATATTTTTATTTTGAAAGTTTTTATATTAAATATTTCCAAAAAACAATAAAAAAAAACCTCTAAAAATTGTAGGACCTAAGCTAGAAAAAGGCACAAATTTGGAAGTGGTTAAGTCTTAATTAACTTATTTGGTGCCTAAAAAGAATTTAGATGTTTCGTACTTAGTTGTTTGTGAAAGTTTTTAATTTTTTTAAAACTAAGTATAAGGTGTCAAATTTCATAAATATTTTGATCTGGTGTATTAAAATAAACACTCACACTTAGATTACATACTCTTAAGAGTGATTTATTTTATGCTTATTCTTTCAAATTTATTTATTTTTTGTAAAATGATTTATGTGTGTATGCTCTCCCCCATCCCTTTTAAGGAAATTTGGTCACTAAAATTACTCTTTATTTACATTTGTGTCTTATAAAAATGTGTGGAAAAAATGTCATTAAGGATCTCCTCAAATTTGTATGGTTTGGGTGATCTAAATGTGACCCTGAAGTCTTTTGACTCATCTTTTATTTTGATGCATTTCAGCTTGTTAGTGGGAGCTTGTTTATCCATCACAAGTTATATAGGGGTGATTTGACTGGGGGTTTCATATCCTAGCATCATACTAACCCCACTCTATGATGGGGTATATAAATTAGGTCATGAATATTATGATTGCTAGGGGGCTGAACAACTAGCCTATTTGATCATAACAAAAACCCAAATCAGGTCTAGCTAACCAGGGGATTCCACTAATAAGTAAATGGATGAAATCAATATGCAAAGTAATAGACCCTTTCATAGTAAGTTATCATGTATTAACTTAATTGACATGATTTCATCTCTAGTGTTAATCACACTTGGGAGCATCTATAAATATGTGAAACATATAGTTTTAGACAACCCCACTTGTCATGGACATTCTATTAATGTAGGGAGAGTAGCCTAAAGTTTAATGTCAATATAAAATATCTTGAGATAAGGGGGGTTTAAAAATCTTACTTATTCATGTGCTTTTATTTTTGAATTAACAATTAAAATCCTCTCAAGAGCACTATATAGATGGAATTTGATAGTACGATGCACCCTTGTTATTTTTAGGATTTAGGATGTTATACTTAGGTGTTCATGTCATTTTATCCTTTCTTGCATGGTTTTTACAACTATTTTTTTGTATTCCCATGTCAAAACAAGTCTAGTTTATACATCACTCCTTTGTTTTAGGAGGCATTATGCTATCTATTTGAGACCATACCTTTGTCTAAGTCTTTGGACAAATGTTTTTTTTTTGTGTGTGTCACTTGGTTGACAATGGTAATGTTATGATACCCAATTATTTCCAAGTTGTGTGCCTTTCAATCTTAAAACTAACCATTGATCACATTTTTATAGCATTATAGTGTCGTTACACTTCTTAAATTATTTCAAAGACTTATTTGCCTTGTGCTAAATTCTCATTTTTGAAACCCAAGCCATGTGTGCCTTTTGAGATCTTTGCCTAGTGTCATTATACTATACATTATTGTCTAGCTTGTTGTTTGTTTAAATAATACTAATTTTCTTATTTTGATTTTTAAATTAGCCTTGACAATTTTAAATCTAAACATTGATTGATGTATGCCTACACTTTGTGTCATTTCAGTGTAGACATCAATCTTTCTCTTTTGGGTTGTATAATTTAGGTTAAATCTTTATTCAATTTAAAAATTATTATTTATGCCTAGATTTGGGAGAAATATCCTATCTTATATGTGCTTAGAGTTTCATGCCTCATACCATTTTACCAAGCTCATTTTTAAATCTGAGTGCCTAGTTTATGCCAAAGTCTTTCAAATTTGTTAGATTAAATTTCATACCTTATTTTGTTTAAGGTCAAGCTTTTGTGACTTTTTCAAAAGACCTAGCACATGCCTATTTTGAGCCTAGCTTTTGTACCTTCTCTAAAAGACTTAGAAGCTTTTGTTTCCTTAGATTAGACTTATTTGTAACACTTTGTACCTAGATTTTAGCATTCCATTTTTATTTCATCCACTTGACCATTTTTTTTAGATATTTGATGTTATATTATTTTATACCGATTTTTATAACTAACCATTTTGGAGATATAGTTCTACTCCTAGACCAAGTTAGACTGTGTTCAAGCCATTTGTCTTTTGGACCTTATTTTTTAGATTTTATAGAACTTAAGGCCTTTTTGTGAAATGTTTATCATTGAATTGGATATGTATCATTACACTCATAATAGAGCCATGAACAATCAATATTATGATAACATGGTCTCACAAATTGACTTTGATCAAGACCCCTATAGTGAATAAGTGGTTTATGAGATGAATCTTTATCCTTCTTATAATACCCAATATAGGGAACAAATCGAAGATCCTTAAGATCAATATGTGGTGATACCTTCTTTGGTTTGGTTAGCATATGATGTTCTCCCTTTCACCACTCATGGTACCTAATCCCTCACCTATACCATTAACCCTCCTTAGGATTATGTAATCCACCAAGCTCCATAGCATCCAAGGATTACCATTTCAAGACTTCATCCTTTGGCTTATACAAGAAACCAAGATTCAAAATGCCCAACCATTACCATTCTAAGCTCTTATCCTTTGACTCATGACAATAACCAATCTTCACAATGCCCTACCATTTATATACTAGGACCTTGTCATTTAGCTTATGGAATCAACCAAACTTCACAACACCCTACCAATACCATTCTAGGACCCCGTCCTTTGGTTTGTGTGAGCAACCAAACTTCACAATGACCTACCATTTATATACCAAGACCTCATCCTTTATATTATATGAGAAACCAAGTTTTACAATGCCCTACTATTACCATTCTTGATCCTTATAATTATGGTAGCTCATTATCTCAAAAAAATTATACAAACATGAATATATGAGTCATATTTACTATCCTAAGCCATAAACCAACCTTTGATAATCCTATTTTTATCCAACCATTTAACAACCTTAATACATTGCAAATCATCCCCCACTTTAGAAAACCCATACCATTCATCAAGATACAACCAATCCAATTATTATTTCTCAAATAGCGCCCATCATTCAAAGATCAAGATATATTCAAAACTAGTATTTTAAACTACTTGTAATTCAAGGCCAAGAGAACCAACCAATCCATGATGTTTTTATTTAAACACCCATTTGTGATGAGTAAACCTATGATGAATCATCTTTTGATACTACCCCTATTATTGAGGAGTATCACTCTGACAAAATAGTATTTGTTAAGTTACTTCTTAATGATTATAATCACCTTTAGGAAAATAATTATCTTGGCCATTGTCTTAATTTTAAAGAGCCTCGCTTTGACAATCCAATCTCTATGGAATTATCTCTTGACCTTTTTCCCCTTGTTAAGGAGTCTCAATTTGATAAACTAGTCTCTATGGATCCCATTATGCCATCACGGGTTGTTACTTGTCCAATACTAAACATTCATCAAAACATAATTAACACAAAATCCCCACTAGATGAAAAATCAACATTGAAGTTAGGTTCTATTCTTAAACCAAATCCATATTTAACATTCAGATTAGAATTAATGTCAATATCAACATCAAATTCAGAGTCCTTTGAGTTAGACTCAACTTTAGAATCAGAATACATTCATAGTTGTTAAAAAATTGGTTATGCATGCCTTAAAAATCAATTTGAATATATTTGTCATCCTTTCATGGTTTTTTTAGATGATTACTTCAACATCAACAAAATTTCTCCTAGTATTTTATACAAGGATTATGTAGCCTCTCCCCATTCCATTATCATTTCACATGTCATTACCATCAACCAACATAGCCATTATATTGACATTCCACCTCCCACAAGTGTCTATTAGGACTAACAAAATAAGACCTTATTAAAATACATCCATTGTGACATATCAATTGAAGAATATCAAGGGAACCAAGAACACATTGATGCAAAAGAACAATCTCCTAGTGGAACCTTTTCAAATGTGTTAGGTGAAAATCAAAGTACAAACTTAACATCAATTTGAATAATATTAAAAAGAATAGTATAAAATTTTACCATTTGCCAAAAACCATACCTTTTCCTTGTCATTTACCTTACCTTTTTATTTTTCCATTCCTCACCGTTGTTTCATACCCTACCATTTTCCTTGCCTTATCACTTTGGTGGAACCCTCTTACCATTATATCCAGTTTCCATTCTATCATCTTAGTTATGCCATACCATATACCATCCCACCATTCCTTCACTATTGACCAAACTTGTTTTAAATCACCCTACCCAACCATTTTTATCTTAGTTTTTTTGGTTCTTTCCACACCTTCCATGAGGGGATTTTGATATAGTTTCAGTAGTTTTATAATTTTGTGTTTATTAGCAGTCTATGAAAGTAGTGTGATAATGGATCTATAAAGTTATCTTTCATTTATGTTTGACTGGTGCCACTAACTATAACTACCTATGAGAAAACTAGTATTTCACCTTGTGTTACTAATTATAACCTCCTATGGAAAAATTAGGAACAATACCTTTACTATGTATTATCACATCGCCTTACCATTACTATTTATCATTTACCTTGCCATTTGCCTCAATTCATGAAATTATTATTACCTGGTTGGATCTTCATGCCTTTTGTGCTAGTAGAACTATTATGACTCGAGGTTATAATGGTACTATGTAGGTTGTGCTTGATTCACATTGACATCAGCTTAGTCCCTTTTTTCCATACACTCTCACTATTTTTTGAGTAACTTAATCCATTCTCTTACCATTTTGAGAGGTTTGTTTCAATCTTTAATGAGTTAAGATACCCCAATAATTAAAACAACATTTAGAACATTTACAAAATTCTAAAAACATTTAAAAAAATTTAAATCTAAAAACATTTGTCATGTTTAAACCTATTCAGTCATCCTCGAGCCACCCTAATGGGGAAAATCCATTGTTTGTTCTAAAATATTTCATTGTTATTGGTGGTTTGAACTTAACTTTACATGTATCCTTTCATGGGGGCACCACCTATTTATCCTTCCATTGAGCTGGCACATGTAGATATTGACTTGGTTAATGATAGGATGTTTACTATTGATTTTTCTTTCAAGATTTCTATGTGTTTGTTTTCTTAGCTATTTATTTATTTATTTTATTGTTTGTTTGATTTCATTATTTTGCCTTGACTCAATCTATGTGCATTCATTAGGTGATTCGTTAAGCATTATTCTTGAGTCTATCTATATTCATGCGTCAACATTATTATCATGGTTTTTACCATTGGTGCATTATTTTAAATTATTTATTAGATCAGGAGTCAATCCTTATGAATATTTCATCTAGGTTATCATGGTGTTTTATATCATGATGCATAACATCATATGCTACAACAAAAATTATCTCAAAAAATATTACAAGTAATGGAGCCACATAAACTTCCCCTTGGTAAACTTGGCAAATCCTCCCACCCTTCATGATGAAACCAACCCATTGACCATTCTGATTGTATCAATACTAATAAGGATGAGCATCTATGCATTATAAGCTATAACCAAATCAATAACATTGATCAAATTATTATTATTCTAATAATCTCTTTCATCACTTTGTACCTCCTCATGTGCCTCATTATTTGTGTATTCTTTAGTTATTAGACCATCACATCTATGTTTGTGCCTACTCATCTTTAATCTATACAATAAATTATATCCTTGAGTTATGCTTGCCAATCTACCCTAATGTAGCATTATCAAATATTATTTTTCAATCCAAGTCATCTTAATGATTATAACTTCATGTGGGTTAATCATTATTTCAACTCATATGCCTTAATTGGGACATGTGCTTGTGCCACTGATTATAGCCACCTGTGGGAAAATTAGTGTCTCATCCTTTGTTACTAGTTATGACCACCTTTGGAAAAATCATTAATTTTTAAATCAATGCATGAAAGCATTATCTTTACTGGATTAATCTCACCCATGGGTTAATTTCATTATTTTTCTTAATTATTTTTGAGAGACCATCCATTAATCATATGTGCTAGCCACTCCCTTAAGGGGGCATCATTATAGGCCTCCCAAACATTTTTTTATCTTCTTATTCAATTATTACCTCCTTCATTTCTTAGTTTCATTTTTCATTCTTTGATAATAATTTAATATACCTATATCTTGAAAAATCCTCCCAAATAAGGACAAACTGTAGACACCTAAATATGATCACAACTAGCTTTGATTGGAATTCATAGTGATTCCTATGAAACATTGCAAATTAAGCCTAAGAATCATGAAATGTACCAAATTTGGTTGTGCATCATTCATAAAATCTAAGAATCATGTTGAGGCATCCTTATTTAGCTTACTATCCCATATGCAATAATAACCTCTCATAGATTCATCCCTAATCACCTTACATCATCACAACTATTAATTTGGCCTATGGACCTATTAAGTGAGGCACTTGTACACTTACATAAATATTGAAAGATATAAAAGTCTAACAAAAAATAATTAAATTAATTAAATAAGATTAAACTCCCATTTGAATTATCCATTTGAAATTAATAAATATATAAAAAAGAAAATTATAAAAATCAAAATATCCTAGACTTTCATCTTTATCTTTATGAGTTGCCAAAACATCTCAAAATATCAAAAAATGTCTAAATTGAGAACTATGACTAATAACTGAAAGTCATAATTGCATGAATTTTTTTTAACTCAAATGGAGTTAGTCTCAACTCAACCTTCTAATTTTAGAACTAGGACTAGTAATTGAAAGTCATAATTGCATGATACTTTTTAACTATGACTAGTAACTAAAAGTCATAATTTCATGAAATGTTTTAACTCAACTAGGAGTCTCAACTCAACCTTATAATTTGAGAACTATGACTAGTAACTAAAAGTCATAATTTCATGAAATGTTTTAACTCAACTAGGAGTCTCAACTCAACCTTATAATTTGAGAACTATGACTAGTAACTACAAGTCATAATTTCATGACTAGTTTTAACTCAACTCAACCTTAACTCACCTTGGGTGAGAGTTAATTCCTAAATCTATAAATAAAATTCCATGCCCATTATTAAACAAAAGTGGAATCTCTCATATGTCAAATATTTAATTATAATTTGGAGAGAGATAAGCTTTGAAATAGTGTTGTAATGCCAACATATTGAGCCAAAGTAATTACAAGCCACATCAAATCCAATGGTGCCAAGGAGATAAGGAGCCAACAAGCTTCATTTAACAAAGACTTATTGATGCAAAATCCAGTAAAGCTACTCAATAAATCATTCAAATATCCCAAGGAAGGTAAATGATTTGTATCTTTTATATTTTAGTTGTGCTTTCATCTAGTTTTTGTTACCTAAGCTCTCCCTAGAATCTAGGCTAGAGTGTCAATGTTTACTGTGTTTATTTGGATTTTATTTTATCTTACAAACACACTAATAATCTCCTCTCTATATATTCCTTATTCACACATTTGACACCATTATTAACCCTTATTCCTTTTTTTGAACTTACTCCTCTAGTCTAGTGGGCCATGGTTATGTTTTAGATTTTACATATTTTATTATTAATAAATCAATTAATAGTCTTCTTTCTTATCTCATGGATTTTAAATGAACTTAATGAAATTCCCTTTAGTTATAGTCATGTTTTAATTAAAATAAAATTAAACTTTTTTGTCACATTTTATGTATGATTTTCGTTATAAAATTATCACCATTTTATGTCTAAATTGTATTTAATCATTAATTAATTAATAATTCTTTTGATTTTTCACCCATGTTGTGGATATCCATGTTAGGAACTTTTTATCATGCCTTGTTTATATGTTTATAAATTTCCCATTTTCCCATTTGTCCCTTTCATTTTCTTACACCCTTATTTCATGTGTATCAACATGATAAATACTTTGTGTTTGTATGATGTTTTATGATTCTTGAGAAATATTTGTTTACTCTTATGAATAATTAAATATTGTTTCACTATATTTTAGCCTTGTCACTATAGATATTTTTATGTCTTATGTTAAAATTTGGACCCTGTTGCCTTAACCTATTGCAACCTTCATAAACCATTGCCTTAGTATATTTTAAAGGTTTTGTTTGACCATATGAGTTATTTTTACCCTTTAATTCACCCAAATATGTAAAATACATTTTTTTAGGTGGACCCAATTTAAGGTTGAATGATTTACAAGTAAATAATTTGATTTACATTTTCTAGATCCTAAGACCTATACCTATAGGGAGAGTGAGTTTGTGATAAATTATAAGGTATTTTAGGTTATAAAGGACCTAATTTATTGGCCTTGGTTATATATTTTTAAGGAGTGTTTGAGTGTATAAAATCCATGAGGGATGGTGGTATGACCCTTAAAATTTTCTTAGATGGAAAAATTGGATTTGGTAAATGAGTTAGCTTTAAATTTGTGTTTGTTATAAGTTACTGGTATTTAATTTTTTAGGACCATGAAACATATTTTTTGTCACCAAGACCTCATTTATGACCCTCTAAAATATAGTTGTAAGTAGGTTGAGTGTAAAAGAGAGATAATAAATTTGGATGTAGAAAGCACATGTGAGTTGTAAGACAATTTATTTATTATAAAACGAGTGTGGGAAATCATGTAAATACTATAATAAAACTAAATATAAATGGAATAGGAAGTGGTTGAATTTTTAATAAGGCATATGAGTTTCCACGTGATGTGGAAGATTAGTTTTTTTTTTAAA
Source organism: Torreya grandis (assembly GCA_037957365.1). NCBI lineage: Eukaryota > Viridiplantae > Streptophyta > Pinopsida > Cupressales > Taxaceae > Torreya > Torreya grandis. Next base: position 611,956 of record JARHVA010006098.1, read on the forward strand.
GAAATTGGGTTTAACATTAGAGTAATAGGAAAAAAAGTGTCTCATTCTTATTGGTTGAGTTTATGAGATATTTTTTTATAAATAGAATATCCTTATGCTTTATTATAGGGATATGCATATTCTATCTCCTTAGTTTTTAAAAATTGGATATTATTTTGGATATTTCTATTATTGCAAGAGAGGAGGTTTAAAAGGGTAAATTAAATCTTTGATATGTGGTGGAGAGAAGGTAGGATAAATTATATTCGAGCTAATTGATATGTTTTTATTATTGTGTTTAATGTTAAATATCTTTACTTGTTACCTTGTGTTGGGTTTCTTTTCCTTTTTTTTGACTCTTTTAAACTGTTAGATAGACTAACATTCTTGGCTCTTTGGGTTATGAATCATATATGTTTTTCTCACTCGGTAATAATGTTTTTATATTTTTAACTAAACCTATAACTTGTTGTTTTATTAATGTGTTTAACTTTAAATTTTAAATTTTGAATGTGAATTTTGTAAGAAAAAAGGAAATAAGATCCATGATTAGAATCTTTTACTCTGTTATGGTTTTGTACATATGTGTTAGGTAATCTATTATTTTTAGGTTTGATATATAATATCACTTCTTGACATTTTAGGAACTTATTGAATTAAATTGAGAAATAATCCCACATTGTGGGTGGGTTTAGTAATTAAAAATGATTTTTAAATGGTGAAACACACAACTATAGATATAATTGGGAGGGAACATGGCACTAAGGGTATCTCATAATATTGTATAAAAAGTATGAAATGAGGTAATTCCATGTTAATCACCATCACCATATAAATGAATTCTTATATTATAATTTTATTAAATCTATTTATAACTAGTAAAATTATCATAGCCTCATTTATTATTATGTTGGTCATATAATTTATGAGAATACTCTCAAAACCTAGGTAATAAATCATTAAGACTATCTTGGAATTAAGTTGAGAGGAATTCAAAACCTTAGAAAAGGTTTTTTTGCTCCTTAAAAGACCCATCACATGTATAATATATTCCTAAAAAATCTATCTATGAGCTCATGCATAACTCCATGATGATTTTATAATAATGAAATCTAAATTTTAAATTCACTAAGAATGTCTCACTTATATCCCAAATGTGGGTTGAGCTTCATAGGATACCGGTCCCTATATGGGCCTTTCTAGATAAAATATTTTTAATCAAATAAAAAATACAAGAGAATTTGTGTTTAGTTTGACCTCAAAAAACAAATTAAAGTGTCCTTAGATATTCAAGTGGAGGATAAGCATTTTATGAAAAAATGACTAATATCAATCTTTCCAAAAATTAATTTCACTATCAAACCCCTGCTGACAAGATTTATGATAGTCCTCTCATGGTCTACCCATAAACTAAGTTAATAAAAAATATATGTCAATGAATGAATAGAATGAGAGTTGAAAAAATAAAATTATAAAAAAAATGGCTAGATGGAATAAAAACCATAAAGCTATTAACACCATATCTAATAATAAACCAAAGAAATATGTTTAATTTTTTAATTAGAACCTCCATATTCCTATTCCTCTGATGTAGAGTCAATATTATCTAATTATTTATTACAAAAACACCCCCACACTCTAGGTACTCACTTAACCCACCTCATGGTGATGAAAAATCAACAAGGGAAGAAAATGGGACCATGTGACACTTTATTTCACTAGAAGCTTTATCTTTTAAAAATAAAATATTATTTTAAGTAATATGTTTACAAATTTAGACACTAAGTAAAAATTTTAAGATGTAAATCGTAATTGAATATGGATTATTCCTTCACATGGATATTCTCTCATGAATATTTTTGAAGTATCATAATTTCCTCTTTTAAACCATCTATATTGTCTATTTGTCATTAGCATGGCACCTTTGATATTGTCTATCTATAATAATTTAAGGTTTCAACATTTATTCTAATTAAATAAAGTGTGTATGGTCAAATGGAACATAATTATCCACCTCTTAGTAGGATATATGTGGTGATAGTTTTATATTTATTTCCCCAAATATTTCTTCATAAATTAAAACACCTACTGAAATATCTAATGCATCATGTAATATGGGTCATGTTAGACATTGATGACTAATATCTAGGGATCATTGGAGAAAATAATGTAATGACATTGAAAAAAGAGTGAATTTATGGTGACAGTTAGAAATAACTTGAATTTTTAACATTAACCTATCTATAGAAACTTTGATTTGATTGTGATCCAAGAGGAAAAGGAATGAATGTTTCTAGTGCATATTATACTGGTGAATGTGAATGTTTATTTTATTTTAAAATATATTATGGGTTTTCAAACTCTTTATTTTAGTGGTTTTCATTATGTCTAAATCCTGAGTTTATGTAGTCTAACTTCTAGGTAGATGCTAAAAAAATTGTAAAAATACTTGTTAGTGCCATGTTCATTGAGAAACATGTTTTCACTTTCCATAATAGTGACATGATAGATATCACTCTCAACTTGGATAGTGTGCTTTGTGATAGCAATCCCATAACTTTACAATTAGAATTTATAGGTGGCCTATGAAAAATACCTTATACTTAGTTTTGAACACATCACTCCTTGCTCATGAGTGTATCATCTAAGTCATATCTATAGGATTAAATCTTGTGCCATGTTTTTATAATGATTATAGCATATTTAGTGGTGTAATAATTTAGTCACTTTTACCACCACCTATCTTAGGCATTAAAAAAAGAAAGTGTCAAGGGTTTAAACATTTTTTGATAATTCCCTATCTAAATAACTTCAAAGGGTCATGACACATATTGAGATTTTATAATTTTTTTAATATTTAGTTGTAGATTTTGGTATTTTAGCTCAAAAACAAGATTAGTTTTTCAGAATGTGATGCTACAAATGATGTTCATATTAGATCATGTTTACATTGGATCAAAGTCGGAAATCATTCCTTTAAATATTTAAGTGTCAAACAAGTTAGAGATAAATTTAAACCCATCAGGGTTTCTAAAGGTCAAATTATTAAACTTCCCAAGATCACTTTGTAGACACTATTTATGAATTATATGTAACATCAATACTATACACATGGAAAATGCATATGATGGATGAAAATTTCTCTATACCTTCCCACATCAGAAGCCTTGCATAAACTATCTCTATGTGATTATTGATTATCTATTAGTCCAACCAATGTTATTATCATAACTCAGACCTTTTATCATGCTCAAAATGTTATAAACCTAATTATCATATATATGTGTAATTTTTACACCTTTACCTATTTTATAGATATTCAAACACTTTTGTCCAAATCATAAGCCTACATTAACACAAGTGTCTTTATCCAGTACAATTGTCGAGTGCCCTAAAGTCATCTAGTTTTAAAAATAAATGTATCCATATGATTGGCCTAAGTTATTTAATGAAATATATTCTCCAAATAGATGTGTGTGTGTGTGTGTGTGTGTGTGTGTGTGTGTGTGTGTGTGTGTGTGTGTGTGTGTGTGTGTGTGTGTGTGTGTGTGTGTGTGTGTGTGTGTGTGTGTGTGTGTGTGTGTGTGTGTGTAATATTAAACCTCACTTATTCCCCACCTAGAAAAAACATATAAATTTCTTACCTAATCACAAGGCAACTTATAAAAAGTCATCTAATAAATCAATCAAGTGAGCAAGGCTTCTCTATTTTATCCTATTTACATATTAGTCATAGGGAAAACATTTGTATAGGTCTAATGTACTAAAGGATAATTCCATGAGACACATTTTACAAGTTAAAATCTAAGTCAATCTATGTTTTTTATTATCACATGTTGTATGATAAACAAAAATTCAAAAACATAGGGGAGAACTACATAAATATGAGGCCCTTTTCAGAGTATTGGATATGTAGGAAATGCCCATTAACAAAGGTGTGCTTGGGGGAACTTTACATTGTGTGCCCACTAACCCATTTTTCCTACAACCACTTTTAATATAAATTACTAGGGTTTTACTATTTGACAAAGATTTATAGTCCCTAATCTAGATTTGAATGCACAATAGTAAAGGTGACATATAACCTAGAAACATGTAAGTGTTTTCATCTAATTTCATAATGTATTTTTTAGTAGACACCTATGTCTAAGTCATAAAAAAGTGTAGATGGAACTATCCTAGGTTGATGCAAGTGTGTATGGATATAGAGGTACAATTTATAGAATCAGATGATTGATCGAGTGTACTTTCTTCCTATTTTAGATCTAAATCTATATTATCATCATAACCAACTAAGTATCATGTTTTCATTATCATTTCAATATCTATCATAACTTTCCTTTCTATTTTATCATATCTTAATAAAATAAATCAAGTATATATTTATCTAAATTTTAAAATTAATTTTTTAGATTTAGAGATAGTCTACCATATTTGATCCCTAGGTTATATCTAATCCCTTTAAACCTAGATGTCTCCAATCTAGATTTTAGAGTTAAAAATTTGGTGAACCTAATACATAGAATGTAAAATATTATAGGGTTCTAATTCTTAAGGTTTCCTATTTTATTCCTAATCTCTCTCTTTCATTTTCTATAAAAAATAACCTAAATAATTCCTCCATGGCCAAATATATTCAACCAAGGGATGAATTTAAAATATGATAAAGGTATATATTTCAAGATATATCCCATGATAACGAAAGGTATCAAATAATTCCATATGAATACAAGTGGGTATATATGATGCCTAGACTTACGAAATATATTAAAGGTGTTTTATCTGCCATCCTGAACCCAGTATTTACCCATGGCTTATATTGGAACATTTGATCTATGATATTATTTACAAACAAGGAAAGCCATCTCGTCATGTTCTTGATGCACATTCTACCATAAAAGTGGTTACATGTGACCAATAATATCTTTTATATGATCATCAAAAGTTACGATAATTACATAAGGAAATTATGGATGATTTATAAATAACAAATCAAGGGGATATTACTTCAAGTAAATTAATTCAAACCCATACTTTTACAACATTTACAAATAATTCCCTCCTTATAAAAGGTGATGATTATCTTCTACCTTCATTTCATAGTGAAAATTTCCACAAAGTTAACAAAAACATTATGACATCTTTACTAAGTAACTTTAAGGCAACAATAAGAGGGAATAATTTTAAACATAAAGTGTCAAAAGCTCATAATGTTCAAAATATTTCATTATTATTGACATCAACTAAAACTATTTCAAATAAGGGATCTTTATCACCCAAAATACTCATTCATGCAAAATATTTTTACCATACCAAAAGAGATGCCTTTACCAAAGCTCCCAAAAATACCAATTTTTATATCTCTACCAAAGGTGAATGAACCAAGTTATTCAAATTTTCTAATATATACAAATGATATATCGAGGGTACCATAATTCAATGATCTTAAACCATTACCAAAGTATCCTAAATTTAGTTATTCAAAACTTGAAATTATTATCCATGAGGATAATGATACTAGTGTGCTTAGATTCAAGACAAAACCAATGACAAAACCTATGCCAAGAACCACCATTCAAATAGAGAATTATATTTCTATGATGATCATTATTTGAGATATTCAAAAATATTTTTTTATAATTCAAATGCAAATGTATTTCCATAATACTAATGTAAATGTTACCTCATTTAACAATCAATCTCTTTCATGTATACTTGAATATCTGTATCCACAAGATTTTGAAATACCACATTTACCTCTTTTTTTGAGTCATAAAGACATATTTGATCACATGATTAGCTATATACATTATTTTCATCAATGAGAAAAAAATGAAAAATTATTACTAATGGTATTCCATATAAGCATTTCTGATGAAGATCATAATTGGTTTTATAACCTACCAAAGGGTTCCTTAACCACTTTTTCAAAATTAGAAGATGCATTATTCATGGCTTTAAAAATCCATAAGGTGTCAAAACTTACATTATAAAAAATTCACCATATAAAATAAGGTGATGATGAATCCCTTCAATATTATACCATTTATTTGAAAAATACATTATATGAGCTAGAATTTAGACCTTTAGATTTGGGGTTGTGGTTCATTGTTAGTAGAGGTATTATTTCTCCCTTTAAGGAAAGAGGATTTCACAAATAATATGAGTCATTTACCCATTTATATGTGGATGTTCATAGATATTATTAATGAATAATTACTTATCCAAAGCACCTTAACTTATCCCCTTATAAATACCAAAGTTTTATACCTCACATAAAGAGGGAGATGAATTACCAAATAAAAATTATGAACAAAAATGTGGTGTTCCTAACCTTTATATTGGATATTTACAAAAATTAGTCAATATGGGACCCATCCAAGGTCCACATCATATTTCAAGTCCTCAAGTTAAAAAAATAATATAACATCCTTTCAAATAAGATTTAAAAATATCGTTATTCATGAGTGATGCTTATTTTTGGCATAACCATGTTGATCTTACACAAACAAAATCTACTTATAATGAAATATGTTTACAATAACTTTAATTTTATTTAAATGACTTAAAAATCAAATGATGTTAGAAACACTCCTTGGGAAACACAACAATACCAATTGACTATGGTCCTAAAGTAATTTAAACAAGGGTTTGGTTTGTACCTACCACATATCCATATGAAATTACATTGGTAACTCTTTGGTTATACCAAATGGAGGTAAAATTTGACCAAAATCAACAAGGTATATATTTTATCATGAAGTCAAATTGATCCATATTTTTAATGATATCAAGAGTTATTATATGGAACATGTAAATCATGTGGAAGAAAATGCTATACACTGTCTCCATTTATACAACCATGACTCAATCAATGTAAAGGATCCAACTTAGGGTTGCAAGGTGAAATATTCACAAAATACCAAAGAAGTAAAAAAAATCTAAATCTAAAAATATTTCAAGATTTCACCAATTTTATTATCTATTTGACATCTATGTTGTTAGTTTTATGTTATTGGATATAATATAATATATTATTATATACACATGTTTCATGCATATTTTTAGTATGATTCAAGCATACATAGATACATGATATATGAACTTTTGGATGTTGTTCCTTCCCTCTACTCATGTCATATGAGCATTAAGGGAATCGGCTTCTTTGATCACAATACATCCAGGTTAAATCATTCTACGGTCACTTTATATTATCATGTTTGAGATTATATACAATATGCACCTTTATTCATGCTTATATATTTTATAGTGTACTTGATATCTTATGTACTTAACACTTTTTTTTAACACATATATCCAAAGACTAATATGATATGTTTATGTTTGTTAATTTTTTTTCTTGAGTTTAATTAATGAACTTGCTTTAATGTCTTGATTTTATTGTTTGATCATTTTAATATGCACCATTACTTAAAACCATGTGCCATTGTTTACCTCTTTGACATTTTGATATATCATACCTTATTGTATGTTTAAATTTGAATATGTCATTATTGGTTTTGTGGACATTTTACTAAGCCATGTCCCTTCAATCATGTGGCATTTGGACATGCCCCTTGTTTGAGGTCTCGTTGGACCATCGTATTTTGATTTTCTTTTGAGTTATTTTTTGTATGTGCTTGGTTACTTCATGAGCTTGAAAAATTACTATCTAGACATTATCATGATCTATATCATGTATCTTAGGACCTTATGTGATAACATTATTAATGGTTCATGATATATCTACCTAGACATGTTCCTTCTATGTGTTATTTGATTCATACATAGATTATATAGTTATATGATCCTTTTAAGGTAAGGTTATGTAGTCATATAAAATGTCATTTTAGTGTAATGAGTGTCAATTGAGACCACATTATCTTTAGCTTAGCCCTAGACCTATCTTAGGGTCCATATTGATCACTTTACATATTTTATGTGAGTCCAACCCATTCCTAGATATACCAAAAGTAGAATTGATCCTTCACATAGGCACCTAGGTCCCCTTTTCACCCATTCCTACCAATTAGACATTATTATAGCTTTTTGGATAGCAGTGTACTACATTATTGGAAAATGGTTAGTGTTAATGTCCCTAGCTATTTTCACCCCCAACAGATATATTTTCATTTCTCAAAGCATCTTAGGGTTGACCTAAACCCATTTCATGTCTCAAAAAACACATGAACAATATACATAAACCACTTTCATTCATTTATACCTTAGATGGAAATAAGATGTAAATACTTAGAAATAGTTGTGAAAATAAATGCCATTAATCCATATTCTTCCTTACTTTTAGATACACCAATATACAACAGCCCAAAACATAGATTACATAGATTTCTATTCTTAAGTCACACTCAAAGCACTCAAATCAACACTCATACTAGCTTTCACTTATACTTACACCATCACTTAGATTAGGAAAACTACATTAGGCTTGATCCCTTTTCAAGGTATTGGTATATAGGAAATGATTAACACATGGGGTGTTGAGGTCATGTCTAGCATACCATACTAACACCACTCTTTTTATACTTGTGCTCCTCAAATATCCTAAAAAATATGGATGTTTAGGGTTCCAAATTGAAATTAGTCAAAACAAGGAATAAAAAATGATCTAGAATTTTTTCACACATGCATTGGTTTCTTATAATATAGAAAAGGGCCACCCATGAATTCACTATCTCTAATACATAGGTACATAAGTGAAGTATAAATAACACTAGCATGATGTGCTATTGACTAAAGCACCATGCTACTATCTAGGAGGGTTTCTGATGTTTGCTTTTTTATTGGTAACACCTTGTACTATCATTACACTAGTTTTCATGCCTTTAATTATCCATCTCATTTAGTTTTATATTTATCTATTTTTTATTTTATTTCTATTTATAGGATAAGAAAATAATTAAATTATTATAGAAATTAGTGGTTGTTTATATTTCTATATTTATTCCCTAATTTATTATTTTAGCACTTTAACAACCTAGGGTTTTACATTCCATAACTCACCTACAAAGTTAAATCCTTTGTTGAACCTAAATTACTTTAAATAGTTTCCAAACCATAGATTTATATGCTCTTAGGTTTTGTATGATTTTATTTTCTATGATTAGTAATTAATTTAAAAATCTCAGATTTGATCCATTATTTTATTTCTATAATCTTTCATATATTTAATTTATTAAAAGGTTCAACATATATAACCTTTCATTTTCCTACTTCCCAACCTACAATGGTAGAATTTAATTAATGATTCGATGAGACCAATAAGAGATAATTGTAAGACTTCATTTCTAAACATTCTAATATGTAAGATGAACTTATATATGTTTTTAAAGAAGAGTAGGTCAATCATCCAAATTCAAAGATGTTAATATTTACTATTGGGGCAACTCATATTTTGTAAAAACATGCTAAAGTTATCCATCTCTAATTAGTGGTAACACCTCTTGTGACTAGTACACATCCTTCCTCTTTATATGTACAATCCCTCATGTAAGAGATCCATTCTATGTAGTCCAAGGTGTAACATCTTCAATAGGGTGATATTAGACCATCTTATGCCTTGGAATCTCAAATTCTCATACATAGACCTTTGGCACAACTTATAGTATTAAATCCTTTTCCCTCTAATTTTTTGGAACCCAAGATTACTTTGTATGATGTTAAGGGTTACTTAGAGTATCATCTATGCACTTTTCTCTCGGCATGTTTGGACTACGTGTCTAATGATTGGCTACTAACTAATTTATTCCCCCATAGTTTAAAATAATATGTTGTATAATGGTTCTATGATCTTAATAATCAGTATATCATAACATTTAATCCATTGGAAGATATATTTTTGGCACACTTTTCCATCAACATCAGTGACAAGGTTTCATATGTTCAATTTTCACAACTCAATAAAAAATCTAATGAACCAATATATGAATATGTATTGTGATATAAAATTATATTAAAAAAGATGAATAGCCCCTTGATAGATGGATATCTCTAGGACATATTCAATAAGATTTTATTACTGACATTACATGAAGCTATACTATTGAAAAAAATTTCATCTTTTAAAGATCTATGCCATATAGTGAAATAATGGGAAGTCAAGATTCTCTCCATGTGAAAATTAAAGTACACAACTAGATTAGATTAAAATAATAAGAGTTATAATAAGGCCCCATAGAAGGTGAGTCCCACTAAAAATAAGAATGATCAAAATACAATAGTTGATGTAGCCTTAAATCTAGCTCCTCGCATGGTTTTATCAATTCCTCTAAGGAGACTTTTCACAAATTTTCTTAAATTGATAACATGTGTTCTACAACAACTCTTTGAATGCAACATAATATATCTCCCTCCCATTAAAAAGGTTGATACCACTAGGCCTCTTCCAATGAATCATGATTCCAATACACTTTAAGATTATCATAGGGAAACAAGACATACCAAAAATAGATGCATCATCTTATGACATAAGATACAAAATTTTGTAGATTTTAATATCATTGATGTGAGAACTCTTATAGAGGGACCTCAAGAACAACCAATGGAAGCAAAATTAATGAAAATATTTTATGATCCATTTGAAAATCATAAAGCTAATGAGAGCATAAGAACTTTAGGGGTTCATTATACTTATCAGACACATCCACCACCATCATCTTACCATACTCATATGATGGACACATAACCTCTAAATAATATCATTGGTGTGCATCATACTATTATGCTAGCTAGAACTTTATGACTTTTCTAAGCAGGATATTGATGATGACTTATATTTATATGCATTCTTAGTATAATATTACATTGATCATAATTATATTTAGAGTGTCATGTTTGAAAATGGACCAAACATAAATATGTGTTTTATTACACTTCTACATAACTTTGGTTAAAGTAAGATATATCTCTAATAGCCATAGCTATTTGAGGCTTTAGTGGCCATGTTTAGAGCTCCATTCGGGAGATCATACTTATATTATAGTTTGGTCCCACACATATGGCCACTAGATTCTTAATTGTACCTAGTGTTGACACACTTGATATTTTATTAGGTAGGCATTGGATATAGAAAATGTGATCCATTCCATCCATTATACACATATGTATTAAGTATATACATGATAATTAGGTGGTTAAAGTTAAGGGCCTTCCATATGAGTACCCATTACCTATTCCACATCCAATTACACAATAGCCACTAGTCACAAATCCATGCATAAATTTTATTACCACACCTTTGATATCAATTGAGCCACAATGGTAAGTGAGGCCTACCTATAAATCATTACCACATATACATACTCTCCAATAAAGACTTTTATTAGATATACCCCCACATTAGAGACATGTTTTATATTCTAGAGAGCCTATATCTACCATGTTATCATATAAATTAGTGTTACAACATAGAAAACCCATACCAGTCACAACTTCTTCTACCATATGGGTCCCCAAGAACCCCATAATTCACATGCATGTTCAATTAGATTCACAAATTCATAGCCCCACTCCACATGAATTTTTAGTTACAAATTACTTAGTAAATAGGATTCAAAAATCTCATATATCACCTTGCATAACATGTCTGGTCCTTCTTCCTTTATTTGATACAAGACACCTTAATAGTGAGTCTCTTGTGAGACTCATCAATTACTATATTCCTCTCTATTTGTACATAGTTAATTTTCATATTTTTTATACATAGATTATACTCAAAAAGTTAAAAAATTATATAATATGTTTAAAAATACAAAAATATTCAATTATTACTTAGAAATTTTTTATATTATATGCATTTACATGTTTAGATTCATTCTATTTTCTAGGTACTACATATGATATCTATGTTAGTGTATTCAATTTTTACAATACATACATTATTCACATGTTATTTTCAAGTGTTTGAATATTAATATAGAGCTTATGTCCTCCACTTAGATCTAAATTGTTAATATTCACCATTGTGGGAAGATACACATATTCAACATTGACATATCTTCCCACTGGGGGCATCATATCACATAGCTTCCAGTTTGATAGGTTATATCCTTATATACTCCACATCATAGATTTAACATTGATTACATGTTGATATTGATCATCCTATAATACACATATTTTTTTCCAAATACCACTACTATAGACTCAACTTATGTACATCTTTGCTCTTATATGGATTTATGCATCTTTTCATTTCTAGCTTTACTAGTTTAGATTTGATTATATTTCTTTGACTCTACATTTGCTCAAGGGGATTTGAATATTCCATTATTTTATGTATATAAACCAATTCATTTCATTATGTGTATGCTTTGGACATGTGCCCATGTCTTTGTGTGGGCTTCTTGATTATGTATGTAGACATTTGAACATGTCCTTCCATGTGTCTCAAAGTTAACCTTTCTTAATTTTTAATTATGTGGACATTTATAGATGTATTTATATGTATTAATTTCTTATACTTAGTGATATGTGCCCATGTCCCTTGTATTATGTCCCCTTGGACTACTATGCATGCCTCATGTGTTTTTATGTATACATCATGGACATGACACATATCTCTTGCTTATTATATTCACATCTAGTTTTGATGCCATGAAGGACCTTTTTTTTCTCCCCTTCTTCCTTAAATGACTTGATGGACATAATTCACCATCCCCCTAGGTAATTACTCATATTATATCCAAATTTATTATTCATAGAAATGATTACATTATTTTAGCTATCTTGACAACCTTGTGAATGCTACATCTAACATTAATTATATAATACGAACTTATGCTCAGTCTATTTTTCATTTTGATGCTATGTATACACATTATATTAGTTCATCACATATATTTTAATTTGAATAAAATTATTATAGAGGTTCAACAACTCCCTTAAAAGAGTGGGAATTCACATGGGTTTATTAGAAATATCAAGCCATCTTAATGCACTCATAACATAGTTTTCAGCATGTAGACACAGATTATAGATCCTAGACTTAGGAAAACACATTAAAAAATAGTCACATATAGATCAATCTAAGTTCTTCATAAAAAAAACACATTTGGTCAATAGAAAGACACTAAGGACACTAGCACAGTGTGCTCTTGACCAAGCGACCATGCTACTATCGAGTAGCCCCAGAAACAAAAAAATTTAGAATTGTTGAAAAGGTACAATAATTAGCATTTAAATTTATATAGTATCATTCATAAAATATTAGAAAAGTTTAGTATATAATAAATTATTACACATATTACATAGGTTTTCTCATATTAGGGGCATCAGGCATGACATGATAACTCACATTTTAGTTTTAGATACTCAGACATAGATTATTATGACTCATTCCAAAATCCATACACATAGATATCAGAGTTGGGGGCATGTGCATGGTAAATTATTCCCATATGTTCAATTTGGTATAAGTAATCTTAGATGGAATGGAAACTCCATGTCATTATCCAAATTTTTACTCTAGACACCATTTACATCAAGGTTTCACTAGGGTTACACCATATTGATGACTCATTCCATATGCTTTGGTTGGCATTCTTGAGTGGCCCTTAAGCCTTTTTAAATTTCAATGTTCTCAAGTGACCCTTGACCTATTTTACATTTTCGAGTTCCAAAGTGGCCCTTGATCTAGTTTATATTTCAAAGTTTCCAAGTGGCCCCAGATCCATCATACATAATTTTGATTAAATTGCATAGTTTCAACTTTAAATGCATCTACTACATATGCAAGAAATGATGGAGTCATATCCTACTTAAATTATTGAGCCACCTACATGAGAAGGTTATAAAAGATATTAGTCCAATCCAAATCATACATAGATTATGATGCACCAAGGAGGGGTGGGAAATGATGGAGTCAAGTATAGCTTGAGTCCTTGAGCCATGTACACATGAGTATTGTCTAATACATCAACTTAGTCCAAGTTTTTCACCATTTGATCACGATTTACATGTGAAAACAAGATATCACAAATTTTTATCATTAGTTTGCATACCCAGTGAGGTGTATTAGTTACTTTACTCTTTATCTCATCTATTTACTTAGTTCTGTCTTTTCTTTTAATATTTCTTAAGGATTTATTTATTCATGTTTCATTTTTAGGACACGTAATAGATCATGCTTATAGACTCAAACCCAAGTTAATAGGATTCACCTCATAAGTAAGTCCAAATACATATCTTTTTCCTTTATCATAGTTAATTTAATTTAATTTATTTCTAGAATAAAAGGGGGGGGTAAGCAGTCATCTACTATGTCATTCCAGTGTAATGAGTCTCACTTGAGACCACCTTATCCTTAGTTTATCCCTATACCTATCTTAGAGCTTCTCTTGATCACTTTATATATTTTTATGAGTCCAACCCATTCATAGATATGCTAAAAGGAGAATCGATCCTTCACCTAGGCACATCGATTCATTTTTCACCCATTCCTACCACTTAGAAATCAATATGACCCTTTGGATAGTATCACATTATACTACTAGAAAAGGGGCATTGTTAATGTCCCCTTTCTCTTTTCACCCCCAATGGATATATTGTCATTTATTAAATTACATTAGGGTCAACCTAGACCCATTTAATGTATAGACAAACACTAGAATCACACACACACACACACACACACACACACACACACACACAAACACACGCACGCACATGCATGCACACACACACATGCGTGTGTGCATATGTATGCACACACACACACACACGTGCGTGCACACACACACACACACACACACACACACACACACACACACACACACACACACACACACACACACACACACACACACACACACACACACACACACACACACACACACATACACACCACATTCAATCATTTATCCCCCAAATAGAAATTAGAAAAAAATTCTCCTAAACAAATTTAGAAATAGTTATGAAAATCAAATTCATTGATCCCTATTATACTCTACTTCTACATATACCCATATATTTTATCCCAGAGCTTAGATTACTTAGATTTTCTCCTAAAAAAATTTAGAAATAGTTGTGAAAATCAAATTCATTGATCCTTATTATACCCTACTTCTACATATATCCATATATTTTATCCCAGAACTTAGATTACTTAGATTTTTAGTCTCAAATCACACTCAAAACACTCAAACTAACACTCATATTAGAATTCACTTAAACTCACACCAACACTTAGATTGGGAGAAATATATAAAGCTTGATCCACTTTCAAGGCATTAGTATATAGGTAATCTCAACACATGGAGTGTTGAGGTAACATCCAACCTACCCTACTAATTCCACTCTTTTTCTACTTGTTCTCCTAAAATAACCTAAAAAACATAGATGTATAGGGTTTGACATTGAAATCAGTAAAAATAGGGAATAAAAAATGATCTAGCATTCAGTCATGTATGCATAAGATTATCATAACTAGGTGAAGGTCTACCCAAGAATTCACTATCTATACTACATAGGGATATTATCATGGCACAAAGGACTCTAGTGTAGTGCAATATTGAATATAGGATTGTATTATTATTTAGGAGGGTTTTTTATCCCTTTTTCCTATTATTAATATTTTGCACTATCCCTACACCATTTTTTATCCTTCTTTTTTGTCTCATTCAATTTTCCACTATCTCTTTTATAATTTATTTCTATTTATAAGCTAATCAAACAATTTAATTACTGCATAAATTAGTGGCTATTGATATTTTTATATTTATACTCTAATTTATTATTCCATCACTTTAACAACCTAAGGTTTTGCATTCCATAACTCCTTTAAAAATTTAAATCATGTGATCACTAATTTCTACTTACCCTCACCTCAAAGGGGGTCATGCCATAAAGCCATGGTTTCCACATTTTTCATAGTTCACTAGATTCATATTATAATGAGGGAACATTTTTAAAACATTTTCTCCATACTTACACTAGATTTTAGAATTAGATATATAATGGGAACATGTTTTGTAAAAATGTTCTCCACACATACACAAGTTTTTGGTTTTATATTATAGTGGGGGCATATTTTGGAAGAATGTCCTCCACACTTAACCATTTTATAGTTTCACACATATAGTGGGGGCATGTTATGGAAAAATGTTCTCCACACTTTCATAATTTTTAAGTTTTAGATTATAATGGGGGTAGGTTTTTTAAGAATTTTCTCCACATCTACATAGTTTTCAAATATGACAAATTTCATAGTTGTATGATTCATGTACACATTTGTGACATAATTACATTAGAACCATTTTTATACACATTTTCAACATGTGACATATATAATATGCTTAAGCTATGTAAATATCAAGTAAATTTTATAAAATCAAATCAAATTTCATATTTAAAATACTTATATAGACTAACATCACCCACCAGTTTAGACTTTTACATACTGTATTGAGTTAATATCATGTATTAGTTGGTTCATTTTTTGTTATGGTTGAGGTGATTAATCACTCAATCTTGCCAAATTTTTAGGTTGGGATTAATTACATTATTCAACCTCACTAGATTTATAGTGTGAGTTGACTTAGTTCACTCACACTAACTAGGTTATAAGTAGGATTGGGTTGCATAGTTGAGCTAATATCAACTATTGGGTGGAAAATTACCTTTTATCCAAAATTGGGGGCATGTGTCCACCAATTTCTCTACATATATTCAATTTATATATTTTATATTTGTCCTAATCATAGCTCTAATGATTCATAATGATATATTTTTTCAAATTAATTTTACAAAGGGCAAGGTGGTTAAATTGATACATAGGTATTAACATGCTCTTATTTGTAGGTCAGTCACTATCAAATCTCTCATGTTAGGCACAAGCAAAGGTAAGGTGTGTTAGACACACCCAAAAACATTTATTTTACTTTAAACTAGAAATTTCATTATTGGATTAAGGAAGGGGGGGGTAAATGTAGACACCATTTATGAATTATATGGAAACTCAATCTTGTATATATGGAAAATACATATCATGGATGTACCTTCAGCTTCTAAATCTTCTTGGCAGTGAAAGACTCACATACAATATATGTGCGTGTGTGTGTGTGTGTGTGTGTGTGTGTGTGTGTGTGTGTGTGTGTGTGTGTGTGTGTGTGTGTGTGTGTGTGTGTGTGTGTGTGTGTGCACGCTTATTATTTATCTCTTAGTATGATTAATGTCATTATAATGAATCAAACCTTATATCATGATTAGAATGTTATAAACCTACTTATCATCTATCTATGCAAGTTTTAGACATATACATGTTTTATACTGCCTAGACACTTGCATCTTATTCAGATACCTATATCAATGCAAATGTCCCTATCTAATATAAGCGTTTAGTACCCTAAAGTCTTATATCTTTCATGTGAAACATTTTCTTATGGTCAGAATAAGTGATTTAATGTGATATATTATTTGAATTTATTGGTATATATACGCTATTAACCCTCATTCATTCCTTACATATCATAAACCTAGCAATTTTTTACCTACTCACAAGGCAACTTACTAGAAGGCATTCAATAAATAATTCAAGTGAGAAAAGATTCCCTATTTTATACCATCTCCATATTATTCATATGGATAACACATCTATAAGTTTTAATTAATAAAGGATCATTCCATGAGCCATATTTTCTAAGATATAAGCTAGGTTATTTTATGTACTTGTTTATCACACTTTACGTTATACACACAAGGAAAAACATGAGGGGGAATTACATAAGTCTATGGCCCTCTTATGAGTATTGGATATGTAATAAATACTCATTTATAGAGGGTTATTTTGGGTATCTTGACACCGTGTGCCAATTAACCCATTTTTTCCATAGCCACTTTGAAGATGAAGAACTAGGGTTTCACTATTTGATAAGGAGTGGCAATCCATGACCTAGATATAAATATTATAGAATGAAGGAGACATAGAACCAAAAATAATCCATACAGTCAACTATAGTTTCATTACTTATTCCATACTATAAACCTATGTCCAATTTAGACAAAATCATCAACATAATTATTTAGGTCAACATAAATATTTCTAGTTACAAAGGCACAATTTTCAAATTAGGTGACTAATTCAAAATTTAGATATAGTATAATTTCTTCACGTTTTAGATATAGATATGTATTAGCATTGAAACTAAATAAGTATCTTTTTTTCATTATTATTTCAATATTTATCATAGCTATGCTTTATATTTTAGCATATCTCATCATAATAAATTTAGTATATATTTATCTGAGTTTTGAAATTAATTAGCCTTATTTGTAGATAATCTACCATCTTTGTGACCTATTCTATCTTTAACCAATTTAAACCTATATATCCCCAATATATATTTTAGGGTTAAACACACTTCAACCTTCATATACCAATATGATTTTGTGTTTTAGGCCTATGAGGATACTCTACAATGTGTCCAATATTTTCAATAATGTATTGACATGGTTCCTTATAGGCTTACCCATTTTAATTAACAATTTTTTGATGCTTCCATTTATATTAAAAATATATTTGTGGTTTTGAAGATCATTTACAATGATAAAGTTATAGAATTTGATGGGTTCCATTCCAATATTTAAAAATCCACATGGAATTTTTTTTTAAAGTTTCATCACTAAGTTATGAAAATATAGTTGTTGGGAAGCATATCAACCAAGGAAATATTAATTTTGTCCCTAAAGAAACATATCTAAGCTTATAAATAGTTTTAGGTACATTACCTAATTTAATTTATCATACAAAAATATTTATAAATATCTATAACTCTTCTTATGGCATATCATTCATACAAGTTTTAGACTAGAATAAACAAGGTTTATGAAAATTTAATATTTCTTGGATAATATAATTACAGTATGTGAGGGAATGAAATTTGTTTGTGATTCTTAAGAATAGAATCTATTTATTGAATAATATTTTTAAAAATCTTGTGACTACATTGAGTGGCCATATATCCTTTCCATGTTAAAATCATTTATTTTTAATATATTTTTTCTATCAAATGTATAAAATATCTTATATGATTCCTTGATTTATTTAACTATTAATGGACACATTTATGAGATCTTTGTCATTTTTCTCACTATCAAGTGAGGTTTCTAATTTTATCCTACATTTTACATTTTGAATATATAATCTTTTGGACATTTTATGGATGATAAAGTTGGGTAAGGGATTATAAGAATGATTGGTATTCTTGATAGGAAGAGATGACATATTAATGGCTCTTTTTATGATTACTCCTTACTTACTCACATGGATAATGAATCTTAATTTTATGAATCTTTAACTTACATTGAAATGTTTTGTAAAACCTTTCGATCAAGTTTTTAGTGTTCCAAAAATCATGTTATATGCAAAATATGATCTTAATTTTTTATGAAAAATAAGATCCCAATGCTAAATTATATGAATAACGTCCATTAAAAATGGCATTAGATTAATGTTAACATATATAATACATTTAGATGTTTTTAGTCCCTACCCTATAACGTACTATAAGAATTGATTGAGCAAATAATTTTTTTATTATGACCAATAAAAAGTTCTAAATTAACATAATACTATATGCATTCCAAAATTTAAAATCAAATATTAAGGAATATTCCACTACATGTTCTCATGGCATATTCTATTTATATCAATATTATAATTAAAAACTTATGAAATTATATAACTAAAAGATAAGTTTAGATAAGTGTACATCATATTCCATCAAAATTGGCAATTAACTCATAAGTTATAAAACTGCTATAAATAATCATAAAGATAATTTAAATAATTGATTATTAATATTTTAACCATCCTACTATTGCATCATTCACAAACTCTCAGGAAGGACACACATCCAACTAAAATTTGAGTGTTTACATTGCCCTCCTCAAGTGTAATCACCAAAGACATGGTTGCATCATCTAAAGTCATGGATCTTAGATTTTAGATGCATAAAAATACCTTTCTAGATTTTGACAATAGCTTAGCATATGGCTCATTTATCTTAAGGACATCTATTATGGGTTTATTTTTTGTAAGATTGTGGTTGTTCTAGCATGAGATTTCTCATGATAAATTTTCTTTTATATTTTGGATAGCAAAATCTATGTGTATCTTTCAAGCATCATCAAAGAATCAATATTCTAAAACCATCGATGAGGAGAAACCTTCCATAATTTAAGGAATAATTTTAAAAGGAAAGGCAGTACAAGCATTATGGTTCATCTTGACTATTTTATTTTTTATTTTTTATTTTTATCTAGGCTTGATTTTTAGATGTAATGATTACTTGAATTCATTCATCTATAAGAAAGTTATCGAGGTAAATTGGCTAAAATGTATATATCATTAATTAATGTGAAGTGAGTCAAGGAAGTGGGTGTTTAATTTGACACCTAGATGGCTATCATGAAATGTTGTGAGAGATAAATATTCCATCCAATATTATGGGCATAATTCAACTATATGAGAAAATTTTGTGGGAAAATGGGCTAACATACTAGCCTCTAAAGGAGGAAACTGGATGATAACATTTACAAACTGACAATATCTATATGAGGGTAATGAAAAATATAATTTGTACCTTGAAAGAGTGTGATAGATTTTTAATGATGTTTTATGTTAGGGAAAAGTTAAAGTGGGTATGGATAACCAATGATAAATTTCCCCTCATTCCTCTAGATAGAGATGACCTTTAGAGGTACCCGTAAGTCTAAATATTCATCAAAATTTAACATTAATAATTTTTAGAGTTGTCATATTTTGTTGCTTTTATATATATTTTATAAGTTGATGGGGGATTAATAAAATGTGTTAATTGTGGGGGATTTCATTAATCACCTTGTCTAGTGGTCATTGATTAACAATCTATTAAAAAAAGGAGTGACCCTCATATGGTGGTTGACTCTTCCAATTGTAGAACCTACCCAAGATTTGAGGTTTACGGTGATGTGATAAATAATGGATTCACGTTTGGATTTGTGAGGAATGATCATATTTCCACCATATCCAATGTCAAAAGTGATACATTTAAAAATTTCTTAGAATGGCCATGGATTCATCTCCTTAAAGAATGGAATATACACCTCTTATTCTTCAATAAGGAGCACATTTTGAAATAGATGAGGTATATGCTCACTCTCTCCATATAACATTATATTTTCTTCAGTATCTCTATACTAATCTCTTTGTAGTCTTTTACAACATGCCACCTAGTAATTTTTTCTTCTTCATCTTATTTTGATTTACATGGAAGATTAACATATATAGTGAATTTGCATTGATTGAAGTGTTGATGATTAATTGTTAATAGGAAATGTAAACTATAAAATTTATATTGACTTGTATCACAATGGTAGGTCATAATAAAATAGGAAGATAAGCTTCACTGGTGTAAATTTTAAAGGGAGAATGGTTTGGCAGAGAGGATTGTAGAGGAAAATGGGTACATCTATATGGATGTGGAATTACACACATCATAAACTTTGTGCTAATTTTAATGTGGATGATTTTATATCCTCTTCATACCATTATTATAATAAATTTTAAACATGATGCACTTTATGATTATCAATTCAACCATTTCTACTACATTGACTATTTGATTCAAATAAAGGTAGATCCAAAACTATCATTAATTTCATTTAGATGGAATTTCAGCTAAAACCCCTTTTTCATTTATCTATATCACATTTTTTAATGATGTTGAAGATGAAGATATGGCATAAATATACTATATAAGAAAAGTATCAAATGTATCTCCAAGATATATGTGGTCTCTAGTGGTTACCATAAGTTTATCATTTGGAAGTAAGAACTAGTTTCTTTAGTATTATATAAGATATCACTCTTTAAATAAATTTAATTAAAATAAATGATTGTGTATTATAAACTTTTGAGATTATTTTATTAATTAATATGTCTTTCTCTTAGAAACCATTATAATTTAAAATTTATAGTTTATAGGGTACAAATAAATATTCCCAATGTTAAGTAATTTAACTACATTTTCTAGGCAAGACACCAATTACAAATCATTTACTAGTTACAAAAAAATTATCAGCAATGGTCAACTTAATCACATAATTTATCTAAGAAAGCTATTACATATATGCAAGAGGGACATGTGCCCTATTCATTGCATGTTTGAAAATAAAAATAAGACTTAATTAATTCAATTCTTGATTATTCAATAGAAAGTATTAAGAAAACACAATGGTCATTTGAAGATTTAAATTTAGGCTACACAATGTTCTTATTAAAAATGACCCTCTTATACAATAATCTTTAAATCTTCATCTATTTCAACTTCCTAATTACAATGCAAAGGTAGGGACTAACTACTGCATGCCTCTTGTTAACATTATAGATACACAGTTTTTACAAAGAGTCATGTTTATTATACATGTTGATATTTTTATCCCAAATCTGTCAAAATGTTAAGTACCCTAAGGGAGGCCCATTAATTTTTTGGAATAATGTCTTAAATTAACCTAAATCACTCATTTCTTCCCAAACTCTAGATTCTAAAATACATTAGCTGATAGAAAATGGAGATCTAGGTGTAATTTATAATTTTCAAAATTGAAAATTGCATCCAAACCTCCACTTCCCACTAAACATTAGCTGATGAAAACTGGAATCCCACTTGTAATATGAAATTTACAAAATTTTAAATTGCAAGCTACATTCTACTTCTTGTAAACCAAATACCCCATAGAAATCAGAGATTGGACTACAATTCATAATTTTCAAAATTTCAAATTGCTTCACAACCTCTACTTCCCATGAAACACTCCAACAAAGAACCAAAACTTTGGTTGCAATTTGTAACTTGAAAAGTTATAAATTTCAATCCGAGTTCTGCTTCCCATCGACCACCTTCCCCATAGAATCTGGAACTTCATATGTAAATTGTAATTTTATAAGTTTCAATTTGCTCCCTGAGTTTTGCCTTCCCATTTTCAAATGGTAAAACAAATCATAACCTATGGAATCTAGAGGTCAAAGTGAAATATGTAAAATTGAAAATGTGTTTTTAGATTTTGAATATCTACCAACCACTACCTCAGGGCATTAATTATAGGAAATTTTAATATATATAAAGGAATACAGTTAAATAAATCCTTGTTTAAATTACTAATTCAGATTTTGGAGCTCTACATCCCTACCAATGACCTTGAGCCATATGTCATTCCTGAAAAACACATACCACCACATAGTCATGCATTTGAGCCATGTCCTTGATCAAATGCCACCATTGATCCCCTGTATAGTATTTTATTCTACCTCTTACATTTTTTAAAGTTTTATTTCTCACATTTGATCTTGCTTGAGTTATTTTCATTTCCTTTAAAACACTATTATTTGCATTTCTTAGGCATAATTTTGTTTAGGGTTATCTTCATAGTGTCATAACAACTAGTGAGGTAATCTTCTAAGTTTCCTTGCATCTCCACCATTAAAATATAGGGTTTGTAAAATAATATAATAGGTGAATACTCTAAAAGAGACACCCTCACCAATCACATATTCCTTTATCTATTTCTTCACAATCCCCATGGACATTCCATTTGTAATAGCAACTCCAGTTTCCCATATTGTAACTTATAACCCCATGGACTTTTCCATTGCTTAGAAAAATCATGATCTCTACCAGATTTTTCACCAGTAAATGCAAGTGTGTTTTACATCTATCCTTTCTAGATATTTTTACCTACATTTTCAACTTCAGATCCCCAAATAACTTTCACCTACATAGAGTAACTCCAATTTTCATCAGAGTTTTCACCTACATTTTCCACCTACAAATCCTGCCAACTCTGTAGTTGGTTCTCCCCTAGCAATTTATCTAGAATCTATGTCTAGGAAAGAGTTTAAGTTTTAATCTAAGGGACCTAATTTTATCCTCAATTTAGAATTTAAAATAATTTTTATTATAAAAATAGACCTAGTTCATAGGAACCTAAGTGATTTATGGACCAAAATCAATGTTAAATTTAAGAATGATTGGATTTGTAACATTTATGACTCTGGACTACCCTAAGTAGTAGCTTTCCCCCTATCTGTGTAAATCCTTGAATTGGTACTCATTCTAGAAAAATATTATGATGCTAATAAGAGAGGTTATAAATGACAAAGGGGAAAGGATTCTAAATCTAGACCCAGACTTCATTGATTTTGTGTTTTTGATACCCAAATTTGAGAGTTACCTAGATATAACTCTAGAATCATCAAGATAATAACATAGGATGCTAGAGAGTAATGAACAAATAATTGATAAGGATACCTAGGGATGAATATACAATATTTTCTAAAACATTGGCAAGGATTGATTTCAAAGATGAAGTAGGGGACATAATCATATTACTATATAAGATCATTGGTAGCCTTGATGCAAAGAGATTCTAAGACTGTATCAATATATATGGGTTATCCATGAGAATAAATAATACATCCACTGGAAGTAACTCATCAATGATTCCATCAATAAATAATTGATGAATGTCCAAACCATAATAAAGTTCTACATGACTTCTTATCTAGTTTATATATTGGCCAAAGGGATAGCTTTCCTAGGACTCAACACAATAGTTGATGATTCAAATAAAGTGTTCAACTATTACCGTAACCTCACTCTTGAGGAAATAAGGTATAGGAGAGTGAATGATGTATTCATCTACTACATCATAGTTATGTTTGATAAGGAACTAGAGAGGAAGATATTCTCTAATGTTTCCACTTCATAGATTACCAATTAGGGTAACTATTTCATCTAGTTCCCCACAAAATCATACATTAAATTACATGGATTTAATGTTTTTACTTACACCCTTTGGAGTTATGTGAGTGACAAATGGGATTTGTTGGAGATAACAAGGCAACTAGTTGAAACTCATAAGTTATTATCTAGCAAACATAATTTAAGAATTCATTTCCCCATCAATATAGGTAGGTACACATGCCCCTTAGCAAAATATAAGTGTGTAGATGTAGAAATGACATAAATGACCTTGAGAAATTTGGATGCAAAACCATTATATGATGTTTATAGTAACATCACTAGTACATTGGGAATTTTAAAATATTCCCATGTCCCCTACTTTGAAGACTATTAGAACTTGGATGATGAAGAAGAAGTAATACTAAAGGACTATTCAAGAATGACCTTGGATCAAATAAAAGATTTTAACTTGAAACCAATCCTCAAGGACTTGGTATATGATGTGTCCCTAGTAGACAAGGTCTACCATGATAGTATGATCTACTTGTAATCCCTTCTAGTATTGAGGTGGTTCATTTAGTATTTCTATATAATGGATAAAACAACCCATGTAATAAATAAAATACTTATTTAACTTAGGATTAAATGGGTCCAAGTGACTAAAGAGATAGTAAGCATCAATAGTAAACTACTAGATCTCAAGGATAAAGGATTACCACCATCAATAAAAGGTTATAGTGGTGTATCACTCATAGAACAACCAAATAGGCCAATTATCTCCCATAAGAAAATGAATAAATCAATGGCCAAAAAGGGAAAATCAAGTAGCTAGGGAGAAGAAACAAATAAATCAATAATCATTTCATCTAAAGATATTTCTACATTTGAAGTAACCATAGCTTTAACCCGCATCTTAGTTATAGTTACAACTCCCATCTTTGTGATACATCCCCCACCTATTTATGTCATTTCTCCAACACCTCCTCCTATATCCACTCCTTCTTCACCTCAAGTGAATCCACCATCCATTCCTACCAATTTACCTATGTCAATAAGTCCATTTCTAATAGTTTAATCCTCTCAATTAGAGACTCAAGTTTCCCCTCAACTAGACACTCAAGTTTTCAATCCACCTTCCTCTTCTATAATCTCACTCCCCCTTACATAATTCTCTATGTCTCATCTACAATTCATTTCATTCCATTAATTAATAATACTACAAAGTAGTATATAGCCATGAATTCAATCATTCTAACTAAAATCTTGTTGGCCATCCCAACCCCTAGGGTAACTACTGATTCATCTCCATCTCCCTTCATCTTTCCTACTTTACCAACCCTAAGTATCCCTACAAGTTTGATTGACTCATTTAAGGTTTTATACTCCACACTTAAATAGGCTCATCAATTCCAACTCCTTATGTCTACTCCTCTATTAATATCACTTCCATCTCCCATAACCCTAGTAGACACATATATTTCCATTACCCCTATATATTCCAATTCAATATTAACCCCAAACCCTATAGAGGAGATAGAGAAGGATCAAGGTACTGATAAAAATGTGGACCCTCAACCCATAGATTGGGAAGAGGTGGAAAAGACATATAATAAATAATGAATGGAAATATCAGTACATGATATAACACTTATCACCATGCCCACCAGTGCAACATCTTTAACTATATATTCTCAAGTGATAGTGTTAGAAAAACATGATGCTACCCCTAGTTGGTTTTTAGAGATAGTGGGGAAGAAATGGAATAAGATGATGTCCTTAAATACATTTGATTTTGGTCTCTGAGATACACATAATAAATCCAAGACAACTCCCTGACCATTTCAAGAATATTGTTTGACATAGTAGGGCAAATTATGTAGAGATTGTATTCACCCCACCAGATAAAGAGAAAGAAGATCTAGTGGTGGGGGATTACCAGGTCTTAAAGGTTTACCTTAGACATCCTACGAGGGAGGGATTGAAATATGATGTTAAATCTATAATTAAATCTCTATTTGATAAAATGGATAGTATAAAATGTCACTAATGATGAACTGAAGAACAAGTTTGAATAACTAATGACTGCACAAAAAAAATTCATTGAGACCATTGTTCAACCAACACAACCTATCACTTAAATCATATATCAAACAACACTTAATACAGTGGGCCACCAAGAAATGGGAAGAACTCATCTCCAAGGGAATTAAAGTTATTGAATCGGTAATGGGCCATTATACCACTTTGACATAGAGAAGGGTCACCCTAAGAGAGAAGATCAACAAGTATGAGTAAAAAACAAAAGGGTTAAAACTTTTATATCCAAAATTGATAGTTATGGAATCAATTGATGTTGGTATCCTCATTTTGGAAAATATACTACAAAATTATAGAGAGAAAGAGGAATTAGATAGATCGACTCAATTATAAATAAAGATACTCATAAATAGTGCCCATAAGGATAAAGTTGTACATGACAAGGCCATTGACATGATATATGACATAGAAGATATGTTGAATAAATTATCATGTCAATAAATAGATCAAAAAAATTAGGTCCTCTTATTAGAGGAAGTCTAGAATAAATTCAAAGAAATGGTCAAAAAATATTATGCAAAAGATACAACTTTTAGCTTGAGTTCTATCCACCATTTCATCAAGTACCATAACACATTAAATCAGATGGGTAAAGAGACTCAAGCATACCAATCCTTCAAAATGTAACTCTTTGATACAATAACATAATTCAAGAGAAGGAACCTATACTATTTTGGTCTTGATGAATACAAAATCTTGGATATTTTCAAGGGTTTAGATGCATATCTTGAGAAGATACAAGCCAAGAAGGATAAGGAGACAACATATGTTTTAGTTGTAGATTACTTCTTTATATCAAAAACATTCTTGTATATTGTATTTTCATTATTTTAAAAATATTTTAAAGTTTTTACTTGAAAATTAAAACTATCATTTGGATAGATTTTTTTGATTAAGAGCCATGTTTAATTTTCACTTTCTATTTTGATAGGTTGAATTTTGTAAAAAGTAAACTTGAAAATTACACTTTTCATTTTGAGAAGTTTTAAGTTGCTTAAGTTGTAAAATCACATATTATAAAATTCAATTCTAGTTTTGACAAGATTTTATGACTTGAAAGTTGTAAAAGGCCCACCTAAAAAATTACAAATTAGGGTTTTACAAAAATGTAACTTAAGTCATCTAAAGTTATCTTTTGTTATAAAATTAGAGTTTCACTTTGGTGCCTTATTATATTAAGATGAAGTTAAATATCAAATAGATAATAAGAAAGATATTACATGAAGTTTCCACCATGGTTACATCAATTTAGATCACACCCAACTCTTGTATGATATTTTACAACACTTGTTCACTTCACCAAAAATGACATTAGCTAAAGATCATGCCTCTTTTCATGAAGTTTCCATGTTTTTACATGGTCTTCTACTAGGCATTGAATTTAATTGTTAAATACATTTATTTTATGATATTTTTTTGTATAAATATGGGAAATATGGCATAGCCCATCTATATTTTTGCTGCTAGAGATATTATTCTACATTTTTAATAACTTGTCTACATGTTATAACCTAGAGAATGAGAATAAATTAAAGATTTGTCTTTATTATTTGAGAAATATTTACATATACAAGATTATTTAAATATTTTTGGACATTTTAAATCTTATTTCAATCATGAAATTTCACTTGTGGTATTATTTTACCCTTTTGGAATATTATTTGATTAAATTTAAATAATCTTATCCCTTGTATGAAAATTACCAAATATTGCCTTTGATTCCACATTTGCATGTGTTTATGCTCCTACAAATTATAATATATTCATTGTTCTATTGTTTTCATTCAATAAATCATTAAAATCCACTCCAAAATATTTAGTGTAATCACCATTTTAGTTTTTTTTAATTTCATTCCCAAACTCTTTTCTCACAGTCAAACCTTAGTTTAGGAGCAAGATCACTAAAGAAGAAAAAATTCTACACATGATAATAATCTATCACTTGCATTGAATTTAGTGAAAGTAAGATATTATTATCTAGAGGTTTACCTCAATTTTCCAAGGTCCTATATATTGTAAGTGATCTGATTGTATCATTAGATTTTTATATGATGAGTTACAACATCAAGAACGGTTGCAAAAATCTATGTGATAGTAATTTTTAGCATGCCCTATGGGACCCAAAATTTATAAATATATTGGTGTTATTCTTAAAAAGTATTGTATAAGCCTCACACATATTCCAAAATCACTAGGCAATTCCCCTAGCTTATAGATTTAGGAATTCAAGGTTTACATATGCCAAATAAGTAAATAAGATCATCTACTAAAGGTCAAAGAATTTATTTTTTAGAATTATCATTTCCATCTAAAAAATTCAAGATCAATTGTACCTTACCCTAGAGTATATCTTGAAAATTTATTTGAATCTCCTTCAAATATTTGCATTAGTTTCATACCTTCCATTATGGCTAGAAATATAAATTTTGTACCTTTCAATGGAAACAACCCACTCCACTTGGCCCAATATGATGATATTCCTACCTTGGATTAAAAAATATTTTTTTATTTTACTGGTGAAACTTCCAGCACTCTTATGGAACATATACAAAACATTACTAGGAGGTAGGCCTCTATACCACTATAATGTTTTAACCTATTATGCAATGTTTAAGATGACATAGGTAATACATTATGAACTCAATTTGAAGTCAATAGTGACCACCTCTCCTTGGTTGAATAATTAACTACTATTTAACAAAAGCCTTATGAGCATGTGACTGATTTCAATTTCCATTTTCAAAAGGTAAGGAATATAATTCTAGTATTGATCAATCCAACTCCAAATAATGATTTCCTATATCACTTAAGAGCCTTGAATAGTGATATAAATATTATGATTCAGTCAATGGGTCTCACACACTTCTCAATGCCTATGAAATTACAATAAGGGTATAAAATTATTTAATTTAAGTAGGAAAAATTTCCTCAAGGCCACCAATGCCTCTATTTCTAAAAATACCTCCTACACCACTTATAATTGATCCAATTCCCACCATGAGGAAAACACCAAATTTAAATCCTAATTTTATAGATGATTTATATGAGATAAAGTCACTAATTAAGAGTTTTGGCAATGTATTAATAACAATGAAGAGGCAACAATCCCAAAACTACAAGCCTTATTAACAAGCTAACCAAGCATACTAGCCCAATAGGTAGCCATACCAAGGCAATTTATATCCCTTGAAATGTTAAAATATGCAATCAAAACCTCTAAACATTTGAGCTCTACCTGCACTAAGTGCTTCTAAATCTATTATTTCTATTTAGAACAACCTAGCTTAGGAGTATGAGTAGTGTTATCCTTGTGCTCAACCACATAATCATAATAATTATCCTAATGATGTCATTAGTTAATATTTGATGGTGTAAGGTATATCAAACACATAAGTATATCAAGAAGAAGCCATTTCCCAATAAGAAATAGACAAGAACCTACCTATGGTGATGTTACCATTTTAAACTGCAAAGAGGAGGACTTTATGGTGTAAATCAAGAGGAAGCATTATTTAATAGTGGATGTTTGGTAGTAGCCAATATATGTTCAAACAAGATAGTAATATAAAGTGACCATCCCCATAGGGTGGAACAAT
Organism: Torreya grandis; assembly: GCA_037957365.1. Lineage (NCBI taxonomy): Eukaryota > Viridiplantae > Streptophyta > Pinopsida > Cupressales > Taxaceae > Torreya > Torreya grandis. Next base: position 642,365 of record JARHVA010006098.1, read on the forward strand.
CTACAACTTCCAAAGTTGTATAAGAAGCTATAAAGAGCAACATAGTACAAAGGCCACCCTTTGTGCCCACGGTCTAGTCCAAAGAAAAAGTGTTGGCTTTGAATCTTGTAAAAGAGAACATAGATCCTACAAAGGCACCAAAAAAGGTTGGTAACATTACTTTCAATATTTTTGAATAGTTGAAGAAGACCAACTTGAATTTCACTAAGTGGGAAGCACTATCCATTCCAGTTCAAAGAGATTTACTATGGGAAGCTTTGGAAAACTTCTAGATAATGGATAAGGTTCTAGCCAAGAGACCTGATACTATAATTAATTTGTGTCAACCACAAACTGACACTAAAATGAGAAAAAATGGTAAGCCTGCCCCTTTCTATCTTTCATGTATAGTATGGAAGCATCTCATTCATAATTTCATGGTAGATTCAAGGGTTAACAATTCTATAATGCCCAAGAAAATAATTGATGCTCTTGGTAATAAGTATACACCTATCTCAAAAGGTGTAGTATAATTAGATTGGAATACTATTCAAATAGTACGTATAATAAAAGGGTTAAATCTCACCATCCATGCATGTCTAAGCTTGTAATTTCCTAAGATATCTCAGTCATTAATCTCCCCCCTTATTTTTCCATTTGTCTTTCATGAGACTTCACTATAAAAATGGGAGTATATCTATCTAAGGATTGGTATCACATGTTTCTTAGGATGAGATATGGAATGAGAGTAAAAATAAGAGCTAAGTCAATCACTAAAGACCATATTGAGCCATATAATCCTATCTCAGTGGACATCAATTTTATATTATAGGACAAGGAAGAGGAAATTGATCATGAAGTTATAACACCCATAGAAGATATTCCAGACACTCATCTAGATGAATGGGGATCAACTCTCTAATTTAATCCTTATGATTACATACAGGAAACTGGCTTGGGTACATATTACATTCATGAAAATGATACAATCATCTTGAACCTAGTAAAACCAGGTGAATATCTTCAAGGAATGTGATAATTATTCTTCAACGGTTAGATAAGTAAGAATGGTGAAGGTGTAGGTATTGTCTTGATTTCTCAAAAAAATGAGATCTATTTGTATTCTTTTATACTTTAGTTCAACTACACAAATAATGTAGCTTAATATGAAGCATTGATTTAAGGACTACAATTTTCCAAGGAGAGAGGGATAAAATCCTTACAAATATTTGGTGATAGTGAGTTGAATTTTCATCAAGTGAAATATAGAAGCATAGATATGAATAATTTTCTAATATCTTACTAAGATAGGGTTTGAGACCTATTAGAAGACTTTACCACTTTAAACATTCAAGTGGTACCAAGAGCATAGAATAAAGATGTTGATCATATGTCCTCGATAGGCTCCTAGTATAACCTACCTTAATAAATAAATAAGAAAAATAATTAGGATGTAAGTTTGATAGTAAGGTCATCTATTCTTGATAATGCAACCAACTAACAAGTCTTTGACAATAATTAGTAAATTTTCAACTTTTGGAGAGAAGAAGCTAAAGTCTTTGATAGAAATTAGTCAAGAATCCAAAATCAATATAGAGATCAAATTATCCAATTGAAGAAAACCAAACTACCCATTGGTATTATTACTCTAAAAAACATCTTCAACTCATATGATCCATTGAAGGGTGAAAATAAAAATATCATAGTAAATGAGGAAGACTATGAGCTAGTAGTCATATCATAAGGGAAATCACTAAAGATAGGAAAGGTATGCAATGATTCTAAAAAACAAGATTTTACTAAGTTGTGGCAAGATTTTGATGATAACTTCACTTGGAGTTATCATGATGTAAGGGTGTTTGAACCTAGATTAACCCAACATACAATAGAGATTGATCCAAATACCAAGCCTATTAGATAGAATCAAAGACCAATTAATCCAAAAATATAACCCCTAATGAAGATTGAGCTATCCAATTGATAAAGGCTAATATCATTTTATCTATCAAACACTCATCTTAGGTTGTTAATTTGGTCTTCATAAGAAAAAATAATGGTGAAATTAGGATTTGTGTAGATTTCAAGGATCTAAAAAAGCATCTCTAAAGAATCATTACCCCCATCCACCCATGGATCAAATTCTACAAATTGTATTAGGATCTGAAATATTTTCCCTTCTAGATAATTATTCTGGAAATAACCAAATCCTAGTGTAGGAGTCAGACCAGTTCAAGAACAACATCACCAAAAATGGGGTACGTATGCATACAAAATGGTGCCATTTGGTATAACTAATGATGGTGCAACATTCTAGAGAACCATGGATATAGATTTAAGAGGTTTGATAAATGAGATGATCTTGGTATACCTAAATGATATCATTGTTTATTGAAAGCATGGTGATGCACAAATGGATACCTTAAGATTTTTTTTGAAAGGTGCATAGAATTTGGCTCATCTGTCAATCCAAAAAAGTATGTTTTCATAGTTCATGAAGGGAAACTTCTAGGACATATTATTTCAAAAGAAGGTATTTCAAGATACCCAAAAATAATAAGTACTGTATCTACATTAACACTTCTAATCCATAAGAAAGGATTAAAAAATTTCCTAGTAAAAATCAACTTCATAAGAATATTTGTCCCAAATTTTGCCCCTATGGCCAAACCCCTTACTGCAATGCGTAAGAAGGGTATCATTTTTAGCTAGACACAAGAAGGAAAAGATAGCTTTGAAGCCATCAAATAGGCCATTTCTCATACTCCTACCCTAGTCAACCCCAATTATGAGAAAGAATTCATTCTCTATGCTTTTAGAGGGGAAGGTAGCATCTCAGCTATTCTAACCTAGTAGAATAAAGAGAAATTGGAATAGCCAATATTATTTTTCAATCAATCCTTGAATGATTATGAAGAAAATTACAATTTCATGGAGAAGAAAGTATATGCTATAATTATAGCTCTCAAAAAGTTTAGGAATATGCTCTCCAATAATAAAATTCATCTGATGGTTAGTTACCAAAGTGTCAAAGAGTTCCTATTGAGGTGAGAGATAAATGAAAAAAGAGTAGGATGGATCACAAAAGTCATGAAATATGACATAGGCATCAAAATTAAAAATCTTGTAAGAGGAAAAGGATTGTGTGAATAGTTGGCTTATGATATCAAGAATAATAAAGTAGTATCTAAAGTAATATATGCTCAAAGTGAATCTCAACCAGCTAATCCACCTCTTTTCAATAATTGGATTCGTGACATGACCATTTTCCTGGAGACTAGTGAGTACTCATATGACTTTCAATGGTTTAATAAGAGGCATTTTTAACTCTAATTGATTCCTTATATTATTTTTGATGGAATATTATTTACACAATATATGAATGGAGTCATGCTAGGATGTATCGATCATAGTCAAGTTCCCAAGGTGCTCAAAGAATTTCATGATGGCACATTAGGTGGACATTTCTTTGCAAGAACCACAGCCATCAAAATAATGAGAGGGGGTTATTATTGGCTTGAAATATTCAAATATTCCCACAAATGGGTAAGTAACTATGATAAGTGTGCTTACTTCATAGGCAAATAACGATTAACAATTTTCCCTCTTAGACCAATTCAAGTTGACCAACCCTTTTCTCAATGGGGATTGGATTTCATTAGTATGATCAATCCATCATCAAGTGTAGGCCAAAAATGAGACCTTACAACAACAAACTATTTCAAAATATGGACTAAAGTAGTTACATTGAAATATTCCATAGACACATCTATCCTATAACTCATATATGACATAGTCTCAAGGTTTGGTTTCCTCACACCGTTATCTCAAACAATGAAAAACCTTTTGTGGATACTCAAGTGAGTACATGGGCTATAAATCATAATTTATACCTAAGTATTTATTATAAATATTACCTATAGGGTAATGGCTTAGAAGAGTCTACCAATAAGAACCTCATAAGAATTATTAAAATAACAATGGAGGATAACCAAAGGACATGGCACACAAAGTTGAAATCGGCACTATGGGCTGATAGGATCACCCCTAAGAGAGCCATTGATAACTCCCTATTCATTTTGGTATATGGAAGGGAAGCTCGAGTCCCACTATAGATTGAGTTACCATCTCTTGAACTTAATCATCAATTGGATTTGATTAAAAATTATGAAATGATAGTAAGATTAGTGGAACTCATAGAACTATAAGAACTTAGGAACGGGTTATTGAAAGTTCTAAAAGAAAATGAAGATCAAACAAAGAGGAATTTTGATTAAAAAATCATCTAAAAGGAGCTTCAATGAAGGATACATGGTTCTCAAATGGGATGTAGACAAGGCTAAACTAGGAAATCACACCAAACTTGATGTAATATGGAGTGGTCCATATATTATAACTCAATATAAAGGAGCTAATGCATTATAGCTATTTAAGCTAGATGAATTAGAACTACCTATCTTAGTCAATGGGATATACCTCAAAACTTTCTTTTGAGATCAAAATTTGGCTAGTTGTGTTTTCAAAATAAGTGCTTTCATACAAGTCAATTCATTAGGAGTTTTTTTCCCTTAGTTTGTTCTATTTTTCCCTATTTTTTTCTTATTTAGGTAAATCCCAATTTTTTTATTCATCATTTAAAGTGTGTTAATATTAAATTGACTCCATACCCCATGAACTATAAGGCTACTATAAATAAATTGATTAGAAGGAAATCATCCCATAGAGGTTACCAAAAATGTCTATTACCCTAAGGGATATCCATTAAGCTTTTGGGAAAATGCCTTAAATAAACCCAAAACACTCATTATCCTAATCATGTGGAAACCAAATATCAGACTATAATTTATAGTTTACAAAATTACAAATTTATTCCTAGACTCTTAGATTTCTCAATACATTAGTTGGTATAAACTAGAGAGTTGGGTGCAATTTACAATTTGAAAAATTGTAAATTTCATCTAGACCTCCACTTCCTTCTAAACACTAGATAATAGAAACTAGAACCCCACTCATAATTTGAAAATTTCAAAATTGTCAATTATAAGCTGAGTTATGCTTCTCATAAACCAAATACCCTATGGAAATTGGATATTGGACTATGCTTTAAAAATTTTAAAATTGCAAATTACTTATCAACCTCTTCTTCTCACACACCATACCAATTGAAAACTAGAGCTTTGGTTGTAAATTACAAAGTTATAAATTATAATTTGAGTTTTGATTCTTGGCAACCACCTTTCTTATGGAATTTGGAACTCCAAGTGAAAATTACAATTTTTCAAGTTGTAATTTGCTCCCCATGTTCTACCTTCCCATTTTCAAAGGGTTAAATAAATCATAACCCACAAAATCTACAGGTAAAATTATAATTTAAAAAATTGAAAAAATAAAAATATGTTCATAGACTTTAGATCTCTACCAACTACTACCTTGGGACATTAATTATAGGAAATATATATATATATATATATATATATATATAAAGGATTGAGGTTAAATAAATCATTACTTAAATTGCTAATTCAAATGTTGGAGATCTGAAACCCTAGCAATGACCTTGAGACATGTGCCATGCCTAAAAAACATGTACTCATCACTATGTAGCCACACATTCAAGCCATGACCTTGAGAAAACACTATCATTGATCCCCTACATGATATTTCATTCCACCTTCTATATTTTTTAAATCTATCCTTTCTCATATTTGATCTTTCTTGAGTTATTTTTGTTTCATATAAAATACTATTAGTATTTTTTATTATAAAATTAGGGTTTCTTTGTATTGATTAGGTGTCATTTTATTTAGGGTTATCTTCTTAGTGTCATAAAAACTAGTGAGGTCATCTTCTAAGTTCCTTCGCATCTCCACCATTAAAATGTACAATTTTTAAAATAATATACTGGCTGAATATTCCAAGAGAGATACCAAACTAGTCATATATTCCTTTACAGATTCCCTTATAGTCCCCATAGAATTTTCATTTGAAATAGAAAATCCAATTTCCCATAGGTGTTCAACCTACAACTATAACTTATAACCCCTTGAACTTTCCCATTCATTAGAAGAATCTGGACATCTACCAAAGCTTTTGCCAAGAAATACAAGTGTGTTTTTCACCTGCCATCTCCACCAAATATTTATACATGAATTTGTACTTTTAGATCCCCATGGACTTTTCACCTAAATATAGGAACTCCAAGTTCTTCTAGATTTTCCACCCACATTTTGCATTTACAAATCTTGCCAACTCTATAATTGGTTTTCCCTAATAATTTCTCTAGAATCTATGTCTAGGAAAGATATGTAATTTAAATATAAAGGAATAGGTATTACCCTTACTCTATTATCCAACACAACTGATATTATAGACATAGACCTAGGTCACATTGACCTAGTTGATTTCTAGATTGGAATCAATGCTAAATTCAAGAACAACTAGATCCAAAGCATCTATGACTCTAAACAACCCCAAGTAGTAGCTTTACCCTTGACTATGCAAATCCCTAAATTGGTACTCAATCTAGCAAAGCATTTGATGTTGATAAGAGAGAGGTGCTAAATGACAAAGGGGAAAGGATTCTAAATCTATACCCAAACTTCATTGACTCCATGTTATTTATTCCCAAATTTGAGAGTTACCAAGAAATAAACCTAGAACCATCAATAAAATTATATAAATACAATAACATAGGATGTGATAGAGTAATGAACAAATAATGGCTAAGGATACTTAGGGATGCATCCACTAGATTGCCTAAAACATTGACAAGGATTGATTTCAAAGATGAAATATGGGATATAATCATATTACTACATAAGATCACTATTAGCTCTGATGTGAAGAGATTTCAAGACTAGATGTATCAATATATATATGGGTTATCCATGAGAAAAAATAATACATCCACCAGGCACATCTCATCAGTGACTCCATCCACAAGTAGTTTATGGAGGTCCAAACTATAGGAATGTTCTACATGACTTATTAACTAGTTTATATATTACCCAAATGGAGAGCTTTCCCAAGACTCAACATAGGAGCTAAATAGGTAAATAAATTGGTCAACTATTACCCTGACCATAATATTGTGGCAAATAGGTAACACTTTAGGAGAGTGAATGATGCATTTATCCACACCATCATAGTTATGTTCAATAAAGAGCTAGAGAGAAAGATATTCTTGGATGCTACCACTTTAGAGATTACCAATTGGGATTCTTATTCCATCCAATACCCCATATACTCATACATCAGAGTATGTGGATTTAGTGTTTGTCCTTGCACCCTTCCAAGGTGTGTGAGTGACAAATGGGCTTTGATGGAGCTAGTGAAGTAACTAGTTAAAACTCAAAAGCTATTATCTATCAAACACAAATGATAAATCATTCTCCCATCAACATAGGTAGGTACATGTTCCCCCCTTAGTAAAATCCAAGTGTGCAAATACAAAAATGACACAAATGACCTTGAGGACTTTTGAGGAAAGACCATTTTATGATGTTCATGGTAAAATCACTAGTTCATTAAGAATTTCAACATATTCCCATGTCCCCAACTTTGAAGACTAATGGTAGGACTTGGATGATTAAGAGGAAGTAAGACTAAAGGACTATTCAATAATTAAATTGGATCAAGTCAAAGATTTTAACTTGGCACCTGTGCCTAAGGACTTAGGGGATGATGAGTCCCCAGTAGATAAGGTTTACCATGAAAATAATATCTACTTACAAACCCTTCCAAAAGTGAGGTGGTCCATTCCTGAGTCTTTCTCTCTAATGGATAGAACCACCCACATAATAAATAGAAAATTCAATTAGATTAGGAGTAAAGGGGTCAAAATGACTAAAGAGATAATAAGCATCAGTAGTAAACTACTAGATCTCAAGGAAAAAGGAGTACCAGCATTTTTATAAGGTTCTATTGATGGAACACTCTTAGAGCAACCATATAGGCCAATGATCTCCCATAAGAGAAATAAGAAATCAAAGGCCAAAAATGGAAAATCAAGTAGCCAAGGAGTAACAAAAGATCAAATAAAAAGCATTCATCTAAGGATACAACTGCAATTGAATCAACCATAGCTTTAACCCCCATCTAGGTTATAATTACAACTCCCATTTCTATGATACATCCCCCACCTATTTATGTCATTCCTACATCTCTAACTCCTCCTCCCATATCCACTTCTTCTTTAACTCAAGTGACTCCACCCTCCATTCCCACTAGGTTACCTATGTCAATAATTTCATTTCCAATAGTTAAATCATCTTAATTAGACACTAAAGTCTCCCCTCAATTGGACACATAAGTTTTCATTCCACTTTCCTCTTCTTTAATCTCACTCCCCCTTCCATAATTACCTCCATCTCATCTACAATTTATTTCATTCCATTAATCACCAACACTATATAGTATTATATAGTCATGGATCTAGTCATTCTAACTACAATCCCACTGGGCATCCTAACCCCTGGGATAACTACTACTTCATCTTGATCTCCATTCATCTTTCCTACTTTACCAACCCTAAGTGTCCCTACAAATTTGATTGACTCATTTAAGTATTTGGAATTTACACTTTAATAGGTTCCTCAATTATAACTCCCTATGCCTACTCCTATATTGATATCACTTCCATATCCCATACCCCCAATAGACACATATGTTTAAATTTCCCCTACCTTTTCCAATTCCATAGCAACCCCAACCCCTATAGAGGAGATATATAAGTATCAAGATACTAATACAAATATGGACCCTCAACCCATAAATGGGGAAGAGGTGGCAAAGACATTTACCAAATAATTAGTGGTAATATCAGTACATGATACAACTCTTGTCATTGTGTTGACTAGTAAAACATCTTTAGCTAAAAATTCTCAAGTGACAGTGTTAGCACAATAGGAATCTATCTCTAGTTGGTTAGCATAGATAGTGGTGAAGAAACACAAGCAACTGGTGTCCCCAAATATAATGAATTTTAATCTCTTAGATGCACGTAAAAAATCCATGACAACTCCTTAGACCATTTCAAGAATATTATATGATTTAACAAGGGAAAAGTATGTAGAAATTGAATTCCCCACACTAGACAAATATAAACAAGATCTAATGGTGGGGGATTACTAGGTCTCAAAGGTTCACCTTGTACATCCTATGAGGGAGGGATTGAAATATGACATTCAATTTATCATTAACTCTCTCTTTGAGAAAATGGATAGTGACAAGGTCACTAAGGATGAGCTAAAGAATAAGGTTGAACAACTAGTGACTGCACTTACGAAATTCATTGAGCCCATTATTCAACCAACATAACCTATCACTTAGATCATAGATTAAGCAACACTTGATGCAGTGAGATAAATTGGCTACATGGGGAGGGTCATCAAGGAATGGGAAAAAGGGCTCATCTCCAAGGGAAATAGAGTTATTGAACTGGTAATGGACCACATTACCACTCTAATAGAGAGAAGGGTCACCATGAAAAGGTACATCAAAAAGTATGAGGAAGAGATAGAAAGGTTAAAACTTCTCTATCCAAAATTGATAGTTTTGGAATCAATTAATGTTGACATCCTCCTTATAGAAAAAATACTAAAAATGATGGAGAGCAAGAGGAATTAGATAGAAAAACTCAATTTTAAATAAAGATACTCATAGATAGTGACCATAAGGCTAAATTTTCACATGACAAGGCCACTAATATGTTATATGACATTAAAAAAATTTGAATAAATTGTCATTTCAGATAATAGATCAGTAGGAATAGGTACTCTTAGTAGAGTAAGTCCAAAATAAATTCAAATAAGTGGTAAAAAAATAATCCATAAGAGATAAAAATTTCATCTTGATCTCTATCCACTGTTTCATCAAGTGCAATAACACATTGGATCATATGGGTAAAGATACTCAAGCATACAAATAATTTATAAGGGAACTCTTTGATACGATAGTAGAATGTGAGATAAGTAACCTCTACTCTTTTGGTCCTAATGAAGATATAATATTGGATATTTTCAAGGGTTTGGATTCATATATTGAGAAAATATAGGCCAAGAAGGATAAGGAGACAATAGATGTTTTGGTTGTAGATTAATTCCTCTATCAAAACATTCTTGTATATTGTATTTTCATTATTATAAAAATATTGTAATGTTTTAAGTTGAAAATTGCAACTATCATTTTGATAGATTTTTTTGAAAAAGATCCATGTGTAATTTTCACTTTCCATTTTGACAAGTTGAAAGTTGTAAAAACCAAGCTTGGAAATTAAAAAATTTCATTTTGAAAAGTTTTAAGTTTCTTAAGTTGTAAAAACACATATTGTAAAACACAATTCTAGTTTTGACAAGATTGTGTGACATGAAAGTTTTAAAAGTCCCACTTGAAAATTATAAATTAGGGTTTTGTAAAAAAGTAACTTAAGTTATCTAAAGTTATCTTTTGTTCTAAATTTAGAGTTTCATTTTTTCACCTCATTGCATGAAGATGAAGTTGCAACTCAATTGGAGAAGAAGAAAGGCATTGCATGAAGTTTCCACCATGCCTCCATTAGTTTGGATCATGTATATTTCTTTCATGATATTTTACAACACTTATTCACTTCAACAAAGATGCCAATAACTGAAGATCATGCCTCTTTTCATGAAGTTTCAATATTTTTGCATGTTCTTCTATTAGGAATTATATTTGCTTGTTAACTACATCTATTTTATGATATATTTGTATAAATATGGGAAATATGGCATAACCTATCTATATTTTTTCTACTAGAGATATTATTCTACATTTTGAATAACTTGTCTACATGTTATAACCTGTAGAATGAGAATAAAATGAATATTTACCTATTTTGTCTAAAAAATATTTGTGTATGAAAGATTATTTAAATATTTGTGGCTGTTTTAATTCTTATTTAAGTCAGGAAATTTAACATGTGGTATTATTTAACCCTTTTAGAAGATTTTTTGATTAAAAATAGATAATCTTGTCCCTTGTATGAAAAATACCAAACATTACCTTTGATTTAACATTTACATGAGTTTGTGCTCTTAAAATTTTCAATATATTCATTATTTTATTTTGTTAATTCAATCAATAATTAAAATCCACTACAAAATATTTGGTGTAATCACCATTTTTTAGTTTTTTCAATTTCATTCCCAAACTCTTTTCTCATAGTCAAACCCTAGTTTAGGAGTAAGATCACTAAAAAAGCAAAATTTATACATATGCTGATAATTTATCAGTTTTACCAAATTTAGTGGAAGGAATATAACCTTACACATAGTTTCACATTAATTATCTAAGGTTCTACAACTTGGAGGTGATCCCATTGTATCATTAGATTCTTACATAGAAATATATAACATCAAGAACGGGTCTAAAGTTCTATGTGATAACAATAACTTTAACACATTTCTATAAGTAGAGAGTTCTTTGTTATAAGGTCATTCATAAAATGTAGGAAGTTGTTTATTTTAAAAGATTATTTAATATACCTATTTTTAATGTAAAGATATGAACCATGGTTTAATATTATAGAGTATCAAATCATCATTGAGGGAATAAGAATCATATGATTGAAGGTTTTGGAATATCTATAATATGGTAATATCAAAAATGAATTTTATTATTTCCAATAACAATTTTTTTTATAAACTTGGAGTAAAAAATATGGGGATGGGAAGATTAGAAGAGTTTAAACTATGTCAATTAGTTAGTGTTTAAGTAGATGTAAAGCACTTAGATTTTCATCCATTGAATTCATTGATTGTATGGATGAAAATTATGTACTAAATATCTTGGTGTGGAGATGGTATGCTCATGTCATGGTTATGTTTATAGAAAATATTTGCATCTTAGTCTCTAATATTTAATGCAGAATTAGTGTAGATAATATTACAAATAGAATATTTAGTTGACGTTTAAGAAAGGCAATATTTGAGAAGAGGTTAGAATTATGGTTATGTTCCTATATAATGAAGTTACCTACTTTATTTCTAGTATATCCAAAATAATGCACCCAAATCATATAATGTATGTGTGCTAGAATGTTTAGGTGTTGTGTTGATTACACTTGCAATCCAAACGTGGTTGTTCATGAAAGGAATATATAGGACTTACATTCTTATGTATTCATTATTTATAAGCATGAGACACACTCCCAAGTGTAATGGTAGCATCACATGTTTTATGTTAGGTACATTCTATCTTAAAAGAATAAATTTAATTAAGTTTGAGATACATCCAATATATTTACAAAGGTTTTGGAGGGTTGAGCATACTTGAAACTCTTATGGAAGTGCACATGGTGACTGTTTCATGGAAGAAGATGAAATAAGTTTCAAAAGGGAGATAATAGTTGTATATATTTTCTTTTCTTACAAATTATTTGGAATGGACATTATTTTATATCGTTAAGATAGAAATAATAAACGCTTACAATAAAATGAATGTTTGTTACAATAATGATGATCATTATACCCATTATTTCATTTCAATTCATTTGAATGGAGGATGGCCATGAAAATGTCCATTATAAGTTATTTTGGGTAGAATACATGATATTTGTGAACTATAACACTAAAATTGATTTTTATTATGATATGTACGATCTCTATTGTATATCTAAAACATCCCACTATTTCCCTCTACTCACCCTTTTTAATTTATAGTAGAACTTCACCATATTGAGTACAAACTCATGTTCCCCATAACCATAACATGTGTGGTTGTAATTTTGTATTTCATTGGAATATATATTTATAAATATATTTTTCATCTAAAAAGATGCATGGAGTAGAAATATATTTATATTAGCTTGTAAAGAGATTTTTATGTGCAATTTAAATGAAATGTGTGACAAGAATAAAAATAAATCATTATTTTAGATGAGGTATCCAATTAAATATTCAAATGATGTTAATAATAAGTTCTTGATGCTAGAAAGATACCATGCCATTATACATATTTTGATAATGATATTTATGTACAAGATGCAATTTATGGTTTTAATGGGCATAAATTTGATATAAATCATTTGGTGGAGGAATCTCTCTCCATATACAATGCATTTAAGTAATTTTATTTTATAAATTATTTGGACATTCTAGTGGAATCTACATCTGATCTTATTCTCATTCACTATTTCAATATGAATATAATATGTTTGGTTAATTGCAATAAGTTTATATACTAAAGAAATTTTTAGATGTTTATAAGAATGACATGTTTGATTTTAGATATTTTATTTTAGTTTAAACTCACTTCTATATGATGGTGAATAACAAAAAAAATGGTGGTAATGTTGGGTTGAATAAAATTAAGAGAATATTGAGACTAGGAAATGTGTAGGCACTGTATAAGTGGCATGGATCAATGGTGAAAGGCTAAACATTTTGGAGGCCATAAATAAAAGTATAAAAAATAGTAGGATTCACACATGTGACATAAAATACATTGATGATAATATTGATATTTTGTTATGGGCTATGTGAAAGACCTCATGAAATAAAAATGCCTTAAGTAATTTTACTAGAATTGGAAACCATTTTGGAGAATCATAGAATTATAGTAGATGTGGAAAACATTCGTCATAATAGATGGTTATGAAGATGTGTCATATGCATGGAATGTGGTATGATGGCGGCCCAAGGGGGAATGGTTCAATAGATATGATAGGTGAAAGATGTTAAATATGATTAATTTACAAAATAAATGGAAGTAAAATATACAAGATCAAGGAACATAAGGTGCCAAATGGTGAATAGGTATATTTTTATCTTACTTTTATTATATTTTAGAAAAGTGAATATAACACATTTAAAGAGGCTAGAGGAAATTATGAATTAGAAGATGCAACACATGAATTTTTCAAGGAAATAAATAATAACAAATAGTTTTTCACAATTTTAAGTTTACAAGTTCCTTATAAGTATTAACAACAATATAAATAAAATTGTAGCAATACAAAATTTAGAATATGTCGAAAAATGTGTTTCATTGTGGAATATTTTGTTTTTTCAAACTATTATAGGTCTATAAATTTGTATTCAACATCAAGGTATACATAGTATATAATATGGATTGATGAAAATATTTATTTGACAAATAATGACCTATCCGTATAGGTATGTAATATATTGCTTAAAAAGTGGTGTATTTGTCTCAAGTAGTAGAGTGAGGAGAATGATCTCATATATTGATATTGATATAACTAGTTCAAGTTCAAGGATATATGAATTATTTTCCAAGGCTAAGGTGAATTATAAAAATTTCTAATGTGATGATATGTAGAAGGTACATCAAAAAGGTTTCTAAGTGACGAGGCATTTTGAGGTGGTAAAGATACATGACATGAAGTGTCCACGTGAGGATGACTTTTAAGGTGTAAAAATACATCATATGAAGTGTTAATATAATTAGGTAGTATGATGTGGACTCTATTAAACTATGAGTGAAAATTTTGTGGAGTTTGATAATGGGTGCAGTCTTGAAGAGTGATGTTTGGTACTGATCAGGTCAATAGTAATGGGAATTTCATCACTAAAATTATTTAGAGGAAAAAGAAATGATCATGATTAGAAAAATGAAATTTAATATCCATTAGGGATAAATATCTCCATCTTCTATGTGATTCCCATTAAAGCTTCCCATCTAGTTTAGAGTATGTGGTAGGGACATGATTCAATAAATGTTCAACAATACTTCAAATAATTCAGGTTGGAGTTAGCCATACTTTTTATGGTGTGGGGTATGGGAATATGGGTAGGAAACCATTGTTATTTTTTTAATATATTACCTAGGAGAATTTAAAGTTTTATAAAGTTAGGCATAAAATATTCAATAGATTGGCACAAGCATACCCATGAAGGGTATCATAGAACTATGTGCTTTTTAATCTTGAAAGTATAATATTTTAATTATATTGAGCTTATCTACATAAATATAATGATAATGTGTGTTTTAATTAGACACTAATAAAAAAACATGTGAATATTACAACATTTAATAAATTTCAACAAATATTTTGTAAGAAATCATAATTAAGTGATATCTATATTCAACTCCATTTCCTAATGTACTCAAAATATGTAGGGGCTAGTTACTAATGTACTCTAGTTAGATGAAATGGAAACTATAAAGACACTTAGAAATTTTTTTCCACTATAAATAATATTAAGCACTGATTCATTTCATACCTAGACTTAATCCCTTATTCTACAAAATATCATAATATTGATGTAATGATTAAATCATTTAGATTGTATCAAATTTGGTAATTAGTGGGTGGGGGGTATTATATTAATGTTAATACATTTAATATTTTATATACTATCATAATTTAAAAGGCATAGTTTTTTTTATCATGTGTGAATTTTTTTTATCATTAACACATTGTTATATGCAGATATTTACTTTTTATGAGGTTGTTACTTAAATGTAGTAAGAAGTTTATTTAAAAAGATTTTTTAATGAGTATTTTTTTAATATAATATGATAACACATTTTTAATATTATAATAAATAGAGGATAGAGGTTAATATTATTAGGAATTAATTTGTATTTGATATCACCCCTTTTGATCTATGGTAGTATGTCTTAGAAAGCATTGAAAATAAATTTAATTTTTGAGTACCAAGCCCTTATCATTGGCAAAGAAATTTAAAATTTGTACTAAGATCTAAGGTGTCAATAATGTCTCCTATTATTATTTAAGTTACTTAAAAGGATTAACTTGATAACATCATTCAGTTTATTAAAGGTTTTATATGGGCCAATGCAAAGAAAATGAAGGATTTCATAAAGTTTCTAGAGAAGGTTTTTGATCTCCCACAAGAAAAAGGAGGCAAAGCCATTATTGACATGTATAGACAAAGTGTTTTCCCCCTATTCCTAATCATTTTTTTTACCATTAATTGCCCCAAATCTTGAAAAAATATGATTTTTATTATCATTATTATATGCTTGTCTTATGGAAAGATTAGTTTGAAGAATATTAGATTGCATAGTTTTCTCATTACCACTACCCCTATCAAAAATCAAAGGTATTTCATTGAAATTTTATTTGAAATACTTTGAATAAATTAAATTTATTATCAAATCCCTTGGTGATGCATTTATATCTAACCATTGATTCAAAAAAAACATTTAGTGCTCCCCCATTGCTTATAATAATAACATTTCATTTTCTGAAACCCTTGATAGTTTAACCATTCAACTTTTCAAAAACAATATTTTCATTGTGCAAGATCTTATCTCTTATTAACATTGAACTCCATGGACTATACTATAGATAAAATATGGTTTACTAAATTATTATATTCCCTCTATATTATTTACGAAATATATAATACCTGATGTTATGATGCATAAACTAGAATTTCATATGTTAGTTGAAAGGTTTAAATATTGGTGTTAGAACTATGACACACCTTTTAAAAATTACTCATTAGGTTCACTTTTGTAATATATATATATATATATATATATATATATATATATATATATATATATCAATTTAGTCTTATATACTTATAAAACTCAAATGTTGTTCCTATTAGTTATATACATGGTAAATTTTAGTGGCAAATATTTATAAGTTCATAAATATTCCAATTTTTAAATTTAATTTTTAGCAATTTTTTAGGGTCGACAAATGGGTATGGATTGCTAAAAAATTAGGAATATAAATTGTTTTTGGGTTTAGCTCACCAACCATTTACAATAATATCTTATATTATGTTTCAATTCTCTACATATATAGTTCAACCACCCCTAACCCCTGATATAAAATAAGGAAATAAGAAGAACCAAAACTGAAAAGGCCATGTAACTGGAGGATGGCAACATTGAATGACAACACCTAAACCAAGGAACCTTAAGGTAATATTGAATAGTAATAGTGCCGATTATAGGAACCAAACAATAGTGTCAAATTAAAATACAACATGATAGTGCCAAATGGAAGTACTGAACAATAGTGCCAAATGGAAGTGTAAGAACATTCAAATGGGTTAAGGGCATGGGCAGAATAAAGGAAAAAAAATCAAGGACTATATTCCCAAACCTTACCAAGGAGAAAAATAATAATTAAACCAAGGTTGAAACCTTGAAAGATAGAAAACCATTAAATGTATCTCACCTATTGAAGGATACGAAAGTGACTTTCAATGGTATTATGGATAACAAACAAAACACTACATGTGCACCTTTATATTTTCTTAGCTATCCTATATAAATAGGAAGTTCACATGTTATTCAAGGAGATATTTCTAAATATGATGAGAAATTAAATTTATAACAAGTTTATGAGGGGAATTTATATTACATGTGTCAAGAGTTAGCAAAAATGATGGTGCTTCTTCTATGAGTATTGTCTTCATTTAGACAAGTTGAGAAGGAAAAGATTAAATCAAGCACTGGTCAAGCTACCTCTGGTAACCATGCCATGGACCCATTGGATAACACCTTAATTTATTTGAAGTCATATGAGCTAGCCAAAAAATGGTTGATAATGTTTGTTGTGAAGATGTGGTGCATGCTTTAGATAACAATGTAATGAACAATAAGAGATGGCAATTAAACATGTCAAAAGTCATCCAAATTTGTTAAAGGTCCTTCATATTGATGTATATACTATGAGGATGGAAAATTGATTGGTAAATAAAAAAATTGAAACCCTTTATGACATAAATATTGAACTATTTCATGGAATTCAAGATTAATGACCACCATTTAGAGAGCCAAACCAAGATGAGGAATTCAAAGAAAACTCTCAGTATGTGGCAATATTCAATCAATGGATATTTACATTTATGATTAAATTATCATAAATGATCTTCGGAGAGAATTTCCTAAAGGAAATCAATCTCATCCTCATAAATTCAATACCAAATGCACTAGTGTTGTGGCAAGCTTCAAGTCAACAAATCCATTGTAGACTATATCTGTGATGCATAGATTACAACTAAGGTTTCAATATGTTGAAAGTTTAGGGAATGTAAGATATCCAAATCCTCAATTCTCACTATTGAGGGTTGAAATGAATCAAACCCTAAAATTTCATCATAGGGTATCTTACATTCTATAAACTTGTAGAATATTGAACCTTTACTTGTAACCTATGTATTGCAAATATAGTCTTTCATGGATTTGTTGACTTAAAGATTTATACAACACTAGTTTATTTTGTATTGAATTTATGAGGATTAGATCGATTTACTATAGTAGATGCTCTCCCAATATCATTTTTGATGATTGAAGCATCAACATAAATATCCATTGATTGAATATTACCACATATGGAGAGTTCTATTTGAATTCCTCATCTTAGTTTGACTCTCTATATGATGGTTGTTAATCCTAAATTCTATGCAATAGTTAAATATTTATTTCATCAAGGGTTCCATGTTTTTATTTCTTGATCATTTTTTCATCATTATAGTATATTCATCAATATGAAGGATATTTAGAAAATATGGATGACTTTTGACATGTTCAATTTCCATCTCTTATTGTTCATATCCACGCCATCTAAATCATGCCCTCCATCTTCAAAATAGACATTGTCGATCATTTTTTGGATATCTCATATGATTCTAGATGAATTATAGTGTTAGCCAATGTATCTATGACATGATTAAGAGAGGTAACTTGACTATTTATTGATTTAATCTTTTTCTTATCAGCTTGTCTAAACAAAGGCAATACTTGCAAAAGAAGAACCACCATTTTTACTAACTCCTGACACATGGAATTTGAATTCCTATTATAAACCCATTGTAAAATTTACCTATCTTCATATTCATAAATATATACTTGAATAATTTTAACTTCCTATTTCTCTAGGATATATCTAGGCAAACATACAATAATATACTAAAGTTGCATTTTAAAATCTAATTATTTTATGTAGCTAGCTATTGTACGATCTTCAAAATGTTTGGGAATAACAAGTTCTTGAAAATGTATTTTATTAACATGGATAGGTAATTTATAAGAGTGGGGGAAAAGGGGGAAGGGAAATTTATTCTTCAAAATGTTTAAAATGATGGGAGAGGGTGTATTTATAGTATTAGGGAGGTGACCTAAAAACTAGATAGTAGACTAACTACACTAGTCACTTAGTAGTGTGGCCCAACATAGCCATTTGACATAGTTTGCTCACTCTACCACTTGCACAACCATACAATTATTACCATTTTGTGCACACCATTTGACACCTTCCATTTTATTTAGTTGTTCAACACAACCATTTGTTACATCCATTGGGTGGATCTATCTAGTGTTTCCATTTGGGGTAGTCATTTGGTTCATCCATTTTTAGTGTATCCTTTTGGTGGTTCCATTAAATATCTATATTTTGGTTCAACCAAATAGTTGTATGAAAAAATATGAAACTACTTATTTTTTCTCCTTTAAAATCATCATAGATTCACCATCACTCATAAAGGATTCACCACATGTATGGTTCAAATTTTCCTATATTTTCCAAAGATTTTTGATAGGTTATTGAGTAGGGCCTCTTAAAATTAACTATGGTTATATACTTTTCCCACTTCTTTAAGTCTCTCATATATAGTATCTTTTACCCCTTGGCCTATACCTCTTAGTTTGACTAGTCTTATGTTGATGACCTAGGTCTTCTATCTTTACCAAAATGCTTAAAATGTAATTATATTCCATGTCTACATGTTCTAAGCTTGTACCTACTTTGTTAATCCCTTGACACTAACCTCTAATATAGAAACTAACATTGACATTAGTATCCTAACTTGATATAAGTTTTAGTGCCCTAAAGTCATCCAATTTGTAAATGAAACATATGTTAGTGGTCGGCCTAAGTGATTTAATTTGATGTTTTACTCTAAATGGATTGATATAAATACAAGATAAAACCCCATTCATTTCTCACCTAAAAACATGGGAATAATAATAATTATTCTTACCAAAGATCATTTAAATGAATAAATCTTCCCTATTTCCATACCAATCATAGGTACAACACATCTACAAGTATGAAGCATTAAAGGAGCAGGCCAATACCCTAATTTTCCAAGTTATAATCTATGTCACTTTTATAATTGATTTACACATATTATATGATTCACATACAATACAACATGTAAAAGAGAAATATGAGTCTGAGTCTCTCTTTTAGAGTAGTGGCTATGTAGTCAATGCTCTCTAATGGCAACATCTTTGGGGTTAGGCTGACACCATGTGTTCAGTAACCCATTTTTTCCCAAGGTCACTATGGAGATGGAGAACTAGAGTTTTACCATTTCACAAGGAGTGACAACCCATGATACAAATATAAATTAAATAGAGTGAAGTTGAATCAAAACCAATAATCATATAGGTGGTCACATTCTTTTCTAGTAGGTATTCCATACATGACACTTACATTGAACCCAGATAGTAGTATCAACACAACTATCCCACAGTGATGTTAGTGTTTAGAACACCAAAAGTGTTAGTTCCAGAATTTAATGACTATTCTAGAGATATATTTTAACATTATTTCTTATGTTCTAGATCTAAATTTTCATTAACATCAAAATAAGTTAACTACATTACTTATTTTTTATTTATATACTTAGCATAGTTGTACTTTTTATATTTAGACTATCTCAACATAATAAATTCATCATATGTTTATATCTGATTTTAGCATCTAACTAAATTTATATAGATCTAAGTATCAACCTTGTTCCATTTCCTTTCTATATACACCTTTAATAAAAATCTAGGATTAATGATAAGATCATCTTAGATCCAAATTTTAGGGTTAAACATTTGGTGAACCTGATCTTTGAACATCAAACCCTAGGTCACTTAGGTTTTTCTATTTTTTGTTGCTAATCCTTAAATTATTATAATTTTACAATCATGTGTTCCATGGATATCTATGTTAATTATTTCATGGTCCAATACCTTATAATTATTATTAATTTTTATATTACATGCCTAATTAAATCATTCTAATCTTTAAGGGATTCAAAACCTACATTCCTATATATTCCTTGTTATAAGTTTTACAATGAGCTTTTACCTATCACTACAAAGCACCAAAGGGATTTCATGAAGAAATAATCCTCCCTAGGACATTTATTTCCCAATATAATCATAATACTACCAAAAAATCACTACTAGACTTGTTACATATCTCATTCCATTACAAGGATGTTCTTTTAAATCCATTACGTATGACCCTACTCCCTTGTAATGATGAACCACCACATGTGCCCTATATGTTAAATTCCATAAAATGTAATATCATAATATATCATTTGAAAACTAATTTCATCCTTAACACCTTGTAAATAATTATTTTTCACTCTATATCTAGTTGTATGTTTTAAAAAAAAATGCTAAAATGAGTTCTCATGGGTAATGGTTCAAGACTCAACATTTATAATATATCATTTCTCTCTATAATGGAAATAAAAACATGAAATTTGGAACCATATAATATGAACGTTAATGGATTTGATAATATGTCATGAAAATTATTGGAATAGATAAATTTAAATATTACCATAGGTCATTGTATATTACCCACTTTGTGCCTAGTTATGCTAAATGATTTCAACTATAATAATATTTTGGGATGAACTTGAATAGATGAGATGCATGAAATTTCTCCCAAATTGAATGCATGATTAAAATTTAGTCACCAAGGATTATTTTACACATGTATAATGGATAATAATCCCTTAAATCATTGTGTAATGTTCCATCCACCCATTCATACTACATTGTAATCCTATGAACCTACTTTTGGTTATTAATATTTACTCAAATATGAGTACAAGGGACAAGGGTTAGGTAAAAATGAGCAATTAATATCTTATCCTATTTATCCTATAAATAATACAAATTAACAAGGTTTAATTCTTAAAAAACAAGCTACCAAACACAAATATAGCCCTCAAAATATAATTTATTTATAAATGGCTAAAATGGAATGTGTTGACATAGAGGATTGCACTTGGGGGCAAGATGCCTAGCTCCTGCCCTTCCACACGCAACAATGGAAACTCCCCTCTCACCTGTGGGACTGATGAAGCTGGAAGGGAGAGTCTCTTGATAAGGGCTAGCTCCCTCTGATGTATCTTTTAGGCCCTGGTTTCTCCTACTGCTAACAAAAAAATGGAAAGAATGGGGGGATGAAAAGGGAAAAAGAGATGATGAAAACATAACCTAAGCCTAAAAATGAAAAGGTGATACACCAAAAAGGTTGACCCACCCAACCCAAATATACACTTTTTACCAAAAAGAAGTGCCCATACACTTCATCTAAAGTGGGAAGCTCTTCTGCAATAGTCAGCTAAGGGTCCATGGAAATACAAGGAGGAATAAACTACTAGAGGTGTCCTCAGACACACTTATGGCAACCTATTCATAGGCACCTACACTCCCCTATAGACACTTCTAGCAGACCTACAAAAAGGAGACATCACAATGCACTAGACATGCTATAATCGATATGTGAAAAGCATGAAAGACAATGACTTAACACAAAAGAAGAAAATAGACATATACTTTAAAGTGCAAGTCTAGATAAAGGTAAAAATGCTAAGTCCTGATTCAAGGTAAAATCTGGCAGCACTCTATCTTATAAGCCTAAGAGATTTTTGGGTAGAGTTTTACCTTAAGGCTAAGAGAGTGGATCCTTTCTCAAAATGAGAAATTTACAATATATAGAAAGAGGAAGAGAACTTGGCTCTTCTTCTGAAAAGACTTTGGCACTCTTGAAAAGCTAGCCCATGTGTACCAAGAGCATTGAGAAGAGGAAGTCACTGTTGCTGATGTCATTCTTCTAGAAGAGGCATGTTGGAACCATGCTGTGTGATCACTGATCTTGACTTTGGCTTTTGAGAGCATGGGTTGTGCCTCTTTTCTTGCAAACAAACTGTAGTTTATCTCCTCATAAATTCCAAATGGAGAAAGCATGCCATGCCACTCACTATTTGCATCATTTGATGACCATCTAGAAATAACTCACCTCTCCTCACCACTTGGACTGCTTTGCCTATTCCTATGCTTTGTCTTCTTCCTAGTTTCTCTCTTTATGTCTTCTTCTAGTGGGTCACTGCATTCCTTTGGCTCTTCCTGCTTACCTTGGCCACTTTTTGTTGATTTTCAAATAAGTGACACATGGCATGTTCTATTGTGAAATAGGCAAGACACATGGCACCATACACTTGACTCATAGGAGCTTTAGGCAGCCTTTGAAGGTCCTACAAAAGAGGACATGTGTTGGCTTCTACTCTCTTTAATAATTTGTTTAGGGCCCACCATAGTTTTTGTGGGACAAAAGAGAGAGACCACAGAGGCTGACACTTATTAGCTTCTATCAAGCCTTATAGGGGACACGTGGCACATTCCACTACTCTTAAAAAATCATGTCAAATCCTTTAATGGTTCCCACTTAGCACCTTCTGTGCTCTGGGTTTCTTGGTGTAAAATTGACATTTGTGGGCCCGTCATAGTTGGAAAACCAATGACTATCTATCTTCTTAAAGTTGACAGATTCTGGGATGTCACCATCATTGGCAAATTCCTTCAAGCTTTTTCCTTCAGCTTTCTGCTTTGGCCTTTTCCCCATGGGATTTTCCCAAATTCCTTTAGACTATTTTTCTAAAGGAAATCCTTCGGACAAAGGTCCAAAAGAATTCATGACTTTGCCTTAACAAAATTTTGAAAGATCTTAGCCACTTCTTTGTGGCCTCTTTGAGGTACTCCCTACCCTCTATAAGGGCTCTTAAACCTAGAATTGCCTTTTGCAAGGATACTTGTCCTTTGGCTTTGTGGACACTCCTTTGAACCTAACTGCATGAACCAAAAAATGGTTCAATAGTTCAACGGTTCAACAATTCAACATTGTGTGCCATTTGTTTAAACTACTCCACTTTAAAACAAGCCTTTGAACTTGTCGTGATGAACCAAGGCTTTGAACCTAAGCATTGAACCATGGCATTAAACCAGACTAATGAACCAAGGTGTTGAACCAATCCATTGAACCAGTTCAATGGTTGAAGTGGTTGCTGAACCAAGGCTTTGAAACAAGCATTTGAATTGAGTTATTGAATATTACTGATTGAACCAAGGCTTTAAACTTAAGTGATGAACCATTTGATTGAACCTACTGATGAACTTTGTTGAAGCATTAAACTGAGTGATTAAACCATCTGATTGAATTGAAACATTGAACCAAGGCATTGAACCAATGCATTGAACTAAGTTGAACCGTTTGATTGAACCAAAAGCCATTAAACCATTTGAATTGAACTGAAGCATTAAACCTAGGCATTGAACGGAAGCATTAAATTGGTTCAATGGTTTAATGGTTCAAAGGTGCCTCACTTTCCTTATGAATTTCTTCAGACAAGGGTCTGAAGAAGCTTTTTAAAACCTTGCACTCTTTGACTGGTTCTTCATCTACCAAAAGACTACACCTGCAGAGTCTGTAGAAATTCTACAGAGTCTATAGAAATTGCAAGACTCATGAAAAATCAAAAGTACTAGCTCAGAACAACATAAAAAAGAAGGGGGACCGATTTTTTGGCCTATTGGGCAAAAAATGGTCAACAAATTGGTGACTCCTAAGGGAATCATGCCTAATATGCTTAGAGACCAGTTGCCTTTAAGTCCATTGGGCATGGAGTTAGATGTAGCTTGAACAAAGTTAGCAACAACCCTAATAGATCCAAGAATCAAACATGAAGCTTTTTACCCTAGACATAATGGAAAGCACACACAACACTAAAAACACTACTTGTGCAAACTGCACTTAGGGAAAGCAGGAAAGACAACTGAAAGCAAACTACTATGTATAACTAACCAGGTGTATTTGCTTCCCTCCTGGATCAAAGGGAAACTTTCTTAAGTCCCCTCCCTAGCAAGGAAACTTATGGTGCTAGATAAGTGGTTGAATGAAAAGGATATTTGGTGACTTGCTCCTCTTGCCTATCACCTAGATTGGCTTGTATCTAAGTGGATCAGATTCAAACATACTTCCAACATACATGTATTCCTTTTGTTCCTAGAAGCTTGTTGAATATTGGTCCTTGATGCTAGTGCATATCACTAAGAAATTTGTGGTTACTGGCTCATCACCATAAGCCCTTTGATTTGCACAATCCCTCTGTAATGCCTCATGGTTTAACCCATTTCCTTTTGCTTTGTTGGAGATCTTGCCAAACTCATCCTCAGCTCCCTCTTAGCCTTCTTGAAGAAGGGTGACTATTGTGATGTCTGAAATGGAATCACAAAATGATTTCTCATCCCATAGAACATCACCTCTTTGTTCAAAAAACTCTTCTTTAAGGCTTTCCTCAAGGGAGACCAGCCTCTCATTTTCCTCCTCAAAGACCAAAATTTCTAGATGTTCAAAGATATTAATTTGGTCCTCCTCCAACTTAGGGTCCTCAGCGTAGTTATCCTCCTCATTGAAGCAACAAGGAAGTTCATCAAACAAAGGGGGAGAGAGCTCACCATGCTTAAGTTCCTCTTCATATTGATGGAACATCTACATGTATGTGTGACCTTAATCTTCTCCATTGCTGATGAAGTCTTCACAAGGGGCATCAATGATGATTTCATCTTCATTATCACTCATGATAGCCTCCTGAAGAGCTGCAAATTGGATCTTTTCTTCCTCACTCACCTCCTGCATAACAGGTTCCTCCTTGAGAAGGGATGAAGTGAAAAAAACATGTGGAAGAGGAGGCAGTCCTTGAGATAGAATCAAATGATTCTCCTCCTTCCATCTAGCTAGCACTTCATCAATATTAGGTGTGGCTTGATAGCTCTCTTGGGGATGTGTAGATGGGGTTTATTTAGACATGGAATGTGCCATTGGGTCTGAACCATCCATCACACCTTGGCTGAGGAATCTCTCTCTAGATTTCAACTCTACAATTCTTTTGGCCATATCATCTTGGAAGAGCCTTTCTTGGAGGTCACCAACATCATCATGAGTAGGAGCAACCTCATCTTCTTCAAGGTTTTGAGAAAAACCCTTCTTATCCTCCTTCGTACCCCATGATTCTACTATTTTCTTCCATTTCAAGATCTCAGAATTGGAATTTTACTCCTATGAATAGGCAAAAACTTTGTTTTCTCTAAGGTCCTGGGGCTCCTCCACAAGGTCTAAAAGTTCTAACTCTCTTTCATGAAGCATCTCATCTTAGCCTCTAAATCTTCAATTTTCTTGGCTAGATTATCCTGAAAGAGTCTTTCTTGGAGGTCACCAGCATCATCATGCTGAGTAGGAGTAGTTTTGAGAGAGATGTGTTAGTTCATAATGTTCCCCCCAAAGGAAGATTCACAATCTAAGGAACTTAGAAGGTTCATCTCCATGGGAGGTTGTTCTAGTTCCCTTTGATGCTTAAAGGCTAGGTGTATGGGGTCAATAATAAGGTCGATTGGTGCATCAGATGATCCATAATGAGCAAGTGCCGTCTGGTAGAAAGGATTTGGTGTACAAGAGAGGGCTTTATTTATGATAGGAGGGGGCATTCAAGGATGACTACCTTGAATGAATGGATTCCTCCATTTTGTTACCTCCTCTTCCATGGATTATAAGGCCTAAGCTTGCTTGAACAAACACACCTCTTTATACATCAGCTTTTGTTGATATCCATACTACTCATCTAGTCTATCTATCTCCATTACCTACTTCTCAAACTCTAGTGCCACCTCCCTTATCATTGAAGGGTAAATAGGAGAGCTATTTAAGGGGATTGCATAAAAATTCTGAGTCTAATCAAAGTCATATGAAGGAATACAAGGTCCATGATTTTGTGTAAAGGGATTATACATACAAAAAATGTGATTTCTTGATGGCACTAGGCTACTTAACCAACTGATTTAACTCAAAGTCACACTTGGTGTTGATGCAAAAGCCTCCAAAGGCTAGTTGAAGAACACACCAAAAATTCTTTAACTATTTGGACAAAACTTGTCCTAGTTGGTCCCATCAGGCATGCCAAAAACTATTGATATAGTAGATTGCACCTAGGGGTAGGATGCCTAGCTCCTACCCTTCCACACGCAACAATGGAAACTCCCCTCTTGCTTATGGGACTGACAAAGCTGAAGGGGAGAGTCTCTAGATAAGGGCTACATCCCTTTGATGTATCTTTTAGGCCTTAGTTTCTCCTACTACTAAAAAATAAATGGAAAGAAAGTGGGGATGAAAAGGGAGAGAGAGATGCTGAAAATAGAACCTAAGCCTAAAAATGAAAAGGTGATACACCAAAAAAGTTGACCCACCCAGCCTGAATATAAAATTTTTACCAAAAAGAAGCACCCATACACTTCATCTGAAGCGGGAAGCTCTTCTGTAACAATCAGCTAGGGGTCCATGGAAATAAAAGGAGGAAGAAACTACCAGAGGTGTCCTCAAACACACTTATGGTAGCCTATTCATAGGCACCTACACTCCCCTGTAGACACTTCTGGTAGACCTATAAAAATGAGACTTCACAATGCACTGGACATGTTTTAATCAATCTGTGAAAAGCATGAAAGACAATGACTTAACACAAAAGAAGAAAATAGACATATACTTTAAAGTGTAAGTCCAGATAGAGGTAAAAATGCTAAGTCCTAATTCAAGGTAAAATATGGTAGTGTTATGCCTTACAAGCCTGAGAGATTTTTGGGTAGAGTTTTGCCTTAAGGCTAAGAGAGTGGATCCTTTCTCAAAATGAGAAATTTACAATATATAGAAAGATGAAGATAACTTAGTGATTCTTCTAAAAAGACTTTGGCACTCTTGACAAGCTGGCCCATGTGCACTAAGAGCATCAAGAAGAGGAAGTCACAGTTGCTGATGTCATTCTTCTAGAAGAGGCCTGCTAGAACCATGTTGTGTGATCGCCGATCTTGACTTTGGCTTTTGAGAGCATGGGTTGCACCTCTTTTCTTGCAAATAGACTGTGGTTTGTCTCCTCATAAATGCCATATGGAGAAAGCATGTTATGCCACTCACTATTTGCACCATTTGATGACCATATGGCAATAACTTACCTCTCCTCACCACTTGGACTACTTTGTCTATTCTTACACTTTGTATTCTTCCTAGTTTCTCTCTTTCTAGCTTCTTTTGGTAGGTCACTGCATTCCTTAGGCTCTTCTTGCTTGCCTTGGCCACTTTTTACTGATTTTCAAATAGGTGACACATGGTGCATTCCACTGTGAAATGGGTAGACACGTGGTAGCATCCACTTAACTCATAGGAGCTTTAGGCACCCTTTGAAGGTCCTACAGAAGAGGACATGTGTTGACTTCCACTCTCTTTAACAATTCATTTAGGGCTCACCACAATTTTTGTAGGATAGAAGAGAGAGACCACAGAGGCTGACACTTGTCGACTTCTACCGAGCCTTATAGGGGACATGTGGCATGTTCTATTGCTCTTAAAAAAGCATGTCAAAGCCTTCTACAGTTTCCACTTGGCACCTTCTGCACTCTATCTTTCTTGGTGTAAAATTGATGTTTGCGGGCCCATCACAATTTGAAAACCAATGGCTAGTCTATCTTCTTAAAGTTGATGGCTTTTAGGATGTCACCATCCTTAGCAAATTCCTTCGGGCCTTTTCCTTTGACTTTTTGCTTCGGCCTTTTCCCCGTGGGCTTTTCCTAATTCCTTCAAACTTTTTTTCCAAAGGAAATCCTTCAAACAAAGGTCTGAAAGAATTCATGACTTTGCCTTAACAAAATTTTGAAAGATCTTAGCCGCTTCTTTGTGGCCTCTTTGAAGTGCTCCTTGCCCTCCGTAAGGTCTCTTAAACCAAAACTTCCCTTCGCAAGGGTACTTTTCCTTCAGCTCTGTCGATGCTCCTTTGAATCACTTGATTGAACTAACTGCTTGAACCAAAAATGGTTCAATGGTTTGATTGTTCAATGGTTCAACATTGTGTGCCATTTGTTTGAACTGCTCCACTTTAAAACAAGCCTTTAAACTTGTCACGATGAACCAAGGATTTCAACCTAAGTGTTGAACCAAGGCATTGATTTGGGCTAATGAACCAAGGTGTTGAACCAATCCATTAAATTGGTTCAATGGTTCAAGTAGTTACTAAACCAAGGCTTTGAAATGAGTGATTGAATTTTGCTGAGTGAACTAAGGCTTTAAACCGAAGCGATGAACCATTTGATTGAACTTGCCAGTGAACTTTGCTGAAGTATTAAACTGAGTGATTGAACCATCCAATTAAACTAAAACATTGAACCAAGGCATTGAACCAATGCCTTGAACCAAGTTGATGAACCATTTGATTGAACTAAAAGCCATTGAATCATTTGAACTAAACCAAAGTGTTGAACCTAGGCATTGAACCGAAGCATTGAACCGGCTCAATGGTTCAATAGTTCAAAGGTGCCTCACTTTCCTTATGAATTTATTTGGACAAGAGTCTGAAGAATCTTTGTAAAACCTTTCACTCTTTGACTGGTTCTTTATCTACCGAAAGACTACACCTGCAGAGTCCATAGAAATTTTGTAGAGTCCGTAGAAATTGCAAGACTCGTGCAAAATCAAAAGTACTGGCTCAGAACAACATAAAAAAGAAGGGGAACCAATTTTTTGGCCTGTTGGGAAAAAAATGGTCAACAAAATGTATGATCATCTCCATAATAGAGATCCAAGTGGTAAACCATAATTTAATTGATGATTTTACTTCCTCAAGAATTCTAATAATGGATGAATTTTCCAATGATGAATCATTACTTGATTACTTTGGGGCATATGAGGATTTCCCTTCCTTCTATCATATGAATAGTTTTCCTCATGCTTACTTTGGTGAGAATGATAATCCAAATATCCAACAAGATACATCAAATTTTATTCCTACTAACCACTTATCATGGATAAATCTAATTTGTTAAATAAATAAATATACAAATTTAACTTTGGAATAGATAAGGACCCTAGACTAGTTTTACTTGTTGCAATGATGCAAGAGGATGAAGAAAAAACCTATTGATAGGTCCTTCATGATTTTTATGAACTATTTGTTTGGGATTATTCAGATATGTCTAATATTGATCCATTGATGTAAATTCATAACATATTATTGTACTCAGATGCAAAATTGGTGAAGAAAAAATATGAAAAATGCATCCTAAGATGGTGTTATTTGTAAAAGATGGAATTCAAAATCTCTTAGATATTGAATTTATAATATCCATTACACATTTTGAATGGGTTTCTAATATTGTAACTAATAAAAACCAAAAGGTGGCATCATTTTTATACATATTACCATGATTTAAGTAAGGCTTGCCCAAAAGATAACTTCCTTTTACCTAATATCGACATGATTATGGATTCCATATTTGGATATGAGACATTTTCATTTGTGGATAGATTTTTAGGATATAACCAAATCAAAATTATCCGTATAGATCAATAAAATAACACATTTACCAATCTTCAGGGGACATTTTGTTACACAATCATTCATTTTGGATTAAAAAATGTAGGATCCACATATTAAAGGACCATGACTCATATTTCATAATTTTAATTTTTTTGAGGATTATGTTGTTGATTTACTTGAAAAATTAAAAAAACCTTTGATACAATGTTATTGATTTATGAAAAATATTTGAGCACCTACAAGTTCAACATTTGATTCAATAAAAAAAATGTGTTTTTGGGGTATCTTCAAGAAAAATCCTAGGATACATTATTTCTTAGCAAGGCATTGAGGTTGATCCAAAAAAGGTAAAATCTATCATAGAAATTCCACCACCAACTAATATAAAACAATTGTGATGTTTATATAGTTGAATTCAAGTTATTTGGCCTTTCATTTCCTAATTGGCTGATAAAATAATCCCTTTCACATGTTTACTAAAAAAAATACAAAATTCGTATGGGATGAGGTATGTCAACAAAGCTTTGATAAAATAAAAACTTATTTATCAAAAATACAAGTACTTATGCCTCTTATTTTAGATAGATCATTTATAGTTTACATTTCAACCATCCATAAGGCCCTAAGGGCCTTAAAAACATAATTTGATGATAATCACAAGGAATGTGCAATCTATTATATCAGTCACCAGCTAGTTGATTATGAATTAAAATATACAACAATGGAAAAATTATGTTTACCTTTGGTTTTCACTACCCATAAATTAAAACATTATTTTCTCAATAATGAGATTTATGTTATAATTAAATAAGATACATTAGAGTTCCTCATGAACAAAAAACACCTAACTAACCACATATAAAAATGGTTGATGAAGCTTATAGAGTTTGATCTAAAATTTGTATCATGAAATTCAACAAAATGTCAAGTCATAGTTGACCAATTGGCTATGGTTCCTTTACTAGATTATCCACTCACCAAGGCTTTTTAGGATGAGATTGAGGTATATAATATATTTTCCACTCCATGTAAAATGTTATTTAATAGATCAAAATGATGAATAGGAGAGGGTGTTGGAATTTTATTTTGTACCCTTGAAGGCAAATACATGACTTTCTCTTATAAATTATTTTTTTCTTGCACTAACAATATAGCTGAGTATGAGGCCTTGATCATCAGATTATCCATAACACATAAGCTTGATATAAGGTACATCCAAGTTTTTGATAATTCCTAGTTAGTTGTTAATCAAGTTACCAATCATTACCAAACTAAATAAGAGCATCTTATACCATATAAATAAATGGTATATAAAATCATATATAAGTTTGACACATTTTATATCAATACCATTCCACATAAAGATAATTTCCATGTAGATTATATGGCAAGTGCAACACCTTTGATGACTTTTGATGATGATCATATAAAATTTACAATACAATAGTTACAAAATCCTTCAATTTATTTTGATCAAATTCATGCCTTGGCTATTCTTTTACTACTCATAGTATTATAAACATAGAATGGTATACTAACATTTATAAATTTTTTATCAAGTCTATATTCTAGACCATTTTGCATGAAATGATAAATTGAAATTACATTGTGAATCATTTCATTATGTTATTATTTGAAATTATTTTTTCAAATGAGGGTTTGATGGAAAATTACTCTAATGCATAATCAAATATGAGGCTCACACTACATTCTTGGAAATGCATGAAAATAAGTGTAGTGGGAATTTTAGTAGATGTTCCATGTCTCAAAAAATATTATTGTAAGGTTATTACTAGACTATGATGGAACAAGAATGTATGAAACAAGCAAAAATATGTTTACAATGCCAAAAATATAATAATTTTAATCATGCATTGTCACATGAGTTATAACCAATATTTCACCATGTCCTTTTCCCTTATGGGGATTTGAATTAATAGGAAAGGTAAATCTAGTATCTATTAGTGGACACAAATTTATCACAGCCACTCTATAGTATTTTACAAAATGGGTGGATGTAATCCCACTTGGGTTTACCATAGAGGATGACATATATAGGTTTATAGGATGACATATATAGGCTTATGATGACCAATATTATTTCCCATTTCGGCATTCCTTCAAGTATTATTTTGGATAATGGAACATAATTTAAAAATAAGAACATCAAATTATTTTTTAATAAATACAATATTAAGCATACCTTTTCTACACATTATTACCCAAAGAGAAATGGCCAAGCAAAGGCAACCAATAATTTTTTTAAAAATACTTGGTGAAACAGTTAAATGATACAACACTCATTGGCACCAACACATGGTATATTGTCTATGGGCATACCAAACTAGTGTATTCACACCTACTCAAGACACACCTTACTCTCTATTCCATGGTATGGATTTTGTCTTACTGATTGAACTTGAAATATGTTATTTGTGTGTTTGTCTAAAATACATCATCAAAGATAATGAATACCATGAAAAGAGATTGCATCAATTAGGATAATTGAGTATAAAATACATAGGCTATTGAGCACTTACTTTTTATTCAAAATCATGTAAAATAAGTATATAAGAAAGGATCATCCATCCAACTTTGATGGAGGTGACCTCATACTAAAAAAAATTAAAAAAAATGCCAATGCATTAAAAGACAAAAATGGAAATTTCAAACCAAATTGGTTGGGACCATTTACAGTCATAAAAAAGTTGGGTAAAAGTGTCTACCACCTTACTACACTTAAATGAAATCCTTTAAAAATACCAATGAAAATTATGCACTTAAGTAAATATATCACAATTTTCAAAAATACCAAAAAAATAAAAAACATTGAGAAAAAATCATTTTCAACACTTACATGTTCTATTGGCTCCTTGGCACATATGTGTTAGCTCCATGTCAATCGATGGCATATTTATTTCTTCATACATATATAAATATATGTCACATTTCTACTTAAGTGTGATATAATTATACACATATACATTATCTATTCCTATTTTTAGATGTTGGGACTTCCCTCTACTCATGTCAATCATACATTGGGGGCATCTGCTTCTTTTATCTTGATACACATAGGTTGTATGATTTGATTATAATGCTACATTATCATGTTTGATATTACATACCTACTTACACATACCACTATTCATGATTATATATTATAGAGGGTACTTGGTATGCCATACACTTGACATTTTTTCCTTACAAATTTTATCCATGGGATACTATGACATGTTTATGTTGGTTGCTTATGCTTTACTTGATGTACTTCCTTGAGTGTTTTTCCTTGTTATTTTATTTCTTGTTCGATCATTTGAATATGATCATTTTATTTCATCCCTTATGCCTACATATGCTTTCATTAACATTTACATATGTCATTAGTTACTATATGGACATTTGAGTATGTCATCCTTGACTTTATAGACATTTGACTAAGTCATGTCTCTTCGATTGTATGGCATTTGAATATGTCCCTTATTTTAAGACTTCTTGGACCATTATATTTTGACTTACTTTTGAATGCTCTCGTATTTGTGATTTATTACTTGTTGAGTTTGTATTTATACTATCTAGATGTTTCCATGATCTTTGTCACACATCTTAGGCCTACATGTGATCACAATGGTTTTATCCTCTTCAAATATATATCTACCTATAAATTCTCCCTTATATATGTTACATGGTTACATTAACATATTATACATTTGTATTATCCTTTTGATTTGAGGTAACTACCATTTCTTATCTTTCCCTAACCTCCAAGGGGGGAATATTATTTGGTACATGTCATAGAGGCATTTTCTTCACACTCATTAAATATATGGTACTTATATCAATTTTCATATTTAATGGGTGCATACTTTCAAAGTAAATTCTCCACACTCATTTAATACTTGGTAGTTATATCAATTTTTAGATTTAGTGGGGACATGCCATATGTGCATGTCTTCCACACATTCATAATTCCTAGATTTAGTGGGGACATGCCATATGTGCATGTCTTCCACACATTCATAATTCCTAGATTTAGTGGGGATGAACTTTAGAAGCATGTTTTCCACACCTATTCACTATTTATCATCTCCAGATTATAATGAGGGAATATTTTGTAAACATATCCTCCACATTGGTACTTATAATTTTGTTATTTATCCATATATATTGGGTGTATGCTTTAGAAGCATGTTCTCCACACTTACATAATTATCTAAATTGGCCAAAATACATAATTATATGATTTAGATTCATAGTTATGGTAGAATTTTATACGTTGGTACTATTTTTATACACAATTTTAGTATGAGACATATCTATAATGCATATGTTATGTGACATGTGCCTAATATTTTAAAATACAAATCAGTTTCTAATTCCAGAACTCTTTAATGGACTATTACCACATCATAGAATTTTTTGTATAGATACCCCACAATTTTTTGCAAACATTTATTGAGCCAATCTATTGTCGCAGTTAAATTTTTGGTATGGTTAAGATGATCAAATCACTTAATATCTCCAATTTTTTAGGTTGTAATTGATCATCCAGACTTACTAGGTTATAATTATCATTCAGTTGCATAGTTTAGCTAACTCAACTTAGGTGGAAACTCACTTTTACTCTAAATTTGGGGGCATGTGAATTCTAATCTATCTATCTCTTTACCTTATTGGATATATGCATGTAGAATAAGAAGTAAATAAATTTGGTAGAATGAAATAGGTGAAGGTGAAACTAGGAAATTTTGATGAATGGGAACCTATAGGGTACATCACTAGGCATAATGATTTTTTAGAGATATTAGTTAAGAAGTTTAACAAATACATCACAATGTAAAACCATAAAAAATGGAAAATAAGAATCAAAATAAGAAGAGATGTATCCAAATAACCTTGACATAAAGTTGGAGGAAGGAGATAAGTGTTAATTGAGATGGAAGAAGACACAAATCAATATTTTTATCAACCCTTGAAATAAGGGAAGAAAATGTATTATCTAAATGAGAGCTAAATAGAAATAGGAAATTACTAGGGAGAATAAAATGTACAAAAAATAGTGTAATTGTTAAAAGAGTATGAAGATTTATTTCCTAGGGCAATTATGAAATTAAAATGGATTAAATAAGTAAAAAATAAAATTAAAATACAAATCAAGGATTATTTCAATCCAATAAGGAAAAGGCCATATATATGAAACCCAAATTCTAAGATCAAGGTGAAGAAGGAAATATATAAGATGTTAGTAAGTTAAGTCATAATTCTAGTACACAAATTAGAGTGGATAAGTTTAATAGTAAAAAAAATATGAGTTAGATAAGAATATTTGTAGACTATCCATATTTGAACTACTCATGTTCAAATGACCCAACCCATGAAACTTAATATAAGTGGTATTAGATAATGTGGTAGGTCAAGAAATATATTCTTTCACATATGGATTCTCTAAGTAGCATCAATTTAGAATTCTATATTAATATTATCCCAAAAAAAAATCTCCACTAAATGGGTCTAATTAATGTATACTATGATTCATTTTTATTTTAATAACACACCTCAGCATTTATCTAAGTCATGATCAATACATTCAAATAATTCATCCATGAATTATAGGAGCTATACCTTGAAGACTATAAATATTCTTTCACATATGGTAGGTCAAGAAATATATTCTTTCATATATGGATTCT
This sequence comes from Torreya grandis, assembly GCA_037957365.1. Taxonomy (NCBI): domain Eukaryota; kingdom Viridiplantae; phylum Streptophyta; class Pinopsida; order Cupressales; family Taxaceae; genus Torreya; species Torreya grandis. The sequence continues at coordinate 678,435 of JARHVA010006098.1, forward strand.
CTAAGTAGCATCAATTTAGAATTCTATATTAATATTATCCCAAAAAAAAATCTCCACTAAATGGGTCTAATTAATGTATACTATGATTCATTTTTATTTTAATAACACACCTCAGCATTTATCTAAGTCATGATCAATACATTCAAATAATTCATCCATGAATTATAGGAGCTATACCTTGAAGACTATAAATTTTGTGATTTGTTGAGTGAATATGTATAAGTACTAATGATAATACTTTATTGGCGTATATTTTTAAGTACATCACTCAATATTAAAAATAGTATATGAAATCATTTGGGATTTTTTGGGTCACATACTATGTCTATAATGTTTTATGGTGTACCCACTAAAGACCATAATAATTTAAAAAATTCCACCACCAAAACTGTAGAAGGTTGTTAGAATAATAGTAGGATGTCCAAGTTATCATTAAAAATTCATAGAAAACTACACAAAAATAAACACACCAATAAATATTTTTTTCATTTAAAATAATAATAAGCCATTAGATTTCAAATTTTAGTGTGAAGAAGCATTTGATACTCTAACAAAATTATCCAAATCACTAATATTGATGTTTATAGATTAGTTAAAGTTTACATTTCATGTTTTATGAATTAGGTTTAGCTATAAATTTGGTGTTATAAACACTTATGGGATCATATTTACCATCTTATTAATTTTATACTATGAAAATTTAAAAGGTATTTATATATTATTAATAAATGTAAATAATTGTAATAATTGTGTGCCTTCCACAATTTCAAGCACTATTTATTTTTGACACCTTTTTTATTTTACGTTATGTGACACATGAAATAATGTACAAGATATTAAAGAAATATTTCTCACTCTAGTTAGTGGAAAAATTCAAGGCTATAATACTTATGGAATTCATTTTTTCAAGTTTAATAATAGTAGTTAGGTTCAAAATGAATAATGAAAAGTTATCAGAGGAGAGATTGATGTATTTGTAGAGGTTAGATGAGAAGATAATTATTACATCATTTAATTAGACATAAAAAAAGGAAAAATGTGACATGACCATAACTACAAACCAATGAGTTTGAGATAGTAAATATATTAATACTAAATGATAATAAATATAAAATACCATGAAAACTAAAATTCATACGTGAATGGCCTAAGGTGGAAACCTAAGTATCAAACTAAAGATAGGGACCTGTGTGGTGGATCATATGCTATCGATAGGAGTTCTCAAGTTGAATATATTATAAGGGATGCCATAAAATTTGTATTAGAATGGTGCAAGGTTGAAATCCTAAATATCAAACTAAAGATAACATATAACAAATAAAAAATATAAAAGAGGGGTGGGGTGAGGGGTGGGGGTAGATAAAATATTTTGAGAAAAAATGGAAATAAATAAAATGGTAAAATAAATCAAAACAATATTTAAAAAGGGGAAAGAAATAAAAAATGAATTTTCACCAAGTTAAAAATATAAATTTTGGTTTGGTGAAGTGAAGGCATGAAAGCAGACAAGGTAAATAATTTTTAAAGTGATTTAAACACTTATTACCATGAGAAATTGGCTTGGTATATTATCTATAGCATTCATATTATATAATTATAAAAATTTGGTTTAAGATGTGCGAATACCATTTTGATATTATGTTATAAATTTTTATAAAGGAGGGATAATTGTTAGTCATCATAATTTATAGGAATTGTGAAAATGTTTCGTATAAAACTAGCAAGGTAAGTAAACTATAGGTATTTTAGTACTTGATGATACTAGATGTCTATTTTCTAGCTTTTGATAATATCACTATCTATTTGAATATTGTTTATGCATTAGAGAACTAGAAGATAAATAGGCTTGTAGGTTCTTATCATGATTCTTTATTTGAATTAAATTGATGATAAAACAATGTTTTAAGCCTATGGAAAATGTTTGAAATATTTTTCATTAGGGTAATATAAACATTATTACTTATTTTTATCATTATAAACATGCACCTATGGATATCGTGCTCTACATGGATGATTGAAGATGGGTGTATAGCACAAGTAGTTGGCATGGGGAATGTATGTAATCGGGGTGGGGTGCAAGTGTATTCAAGCTTGCCATCATGCACATAAAATCATGTGTCTCATCACAATATTGGGAACTTTCCCAAGGTGTGGGAATCTTGTGCTCCTTAGGACGAGCCTCCACGGAAGGTCAGCTTTCATATAATCTAAGTGTTCTTAATTTAGAACTATCTCAGACTTATAAAGAGTAGAATTGAAATCTATGGATAATGTTAAACCTAATATCTACAAAGGAAAAGGGATGAGAGAGGGTAAGTGACTTGTTGAAAGGGAAAGTGGTGATGCACCAAAGATAGAATGAGAAGCTCACCCACTTGACTACATAATAAAACTAAGGAAATAAAACACATAGCCCTCAAATCAATCATCCACTACATAAGTGTTTCTCATGGAGGTATACAAACATAACACAATGTTGAGAGGGAAAATAAATGATCCACATGAAACACCTACACAGACCTATGTAGACACAACGTGTAACCTATAGAGGATCCCTCATTCCATGTAGAGGTGTGAAATAATGACATCAATGAGAGGGATGATTATCCATAGATAAGTATAAACAATTGTTAATACACATAGATCACAAAACATGAAAGAAATATAGTCTAGATCTCATTAATTTCAAGGCCTAAGCCAATATTAAAAACTCAAATGGGTATACCTTTGTTATACAAAGGAGAGGGATCCTCATATAATAAAAATTTGGGATTTTATAGAGTTGAGAAAATTCTTATGCAATAAATTCACCACTTGGTCTGTATTTATAAACTTGAATTTATAGGTTGGTTTTTGGGGATCTAGGTGGATCAAGAAGACCGACCCATCATGCAAAAGTCACTAAGATCCTTGTTTCTTAAATTTTGTCTAAAAATTAGAATTTGAAACTGGTTAAAAGGATTATCATAGATCCACATGTGTGTATACAAATGAAGGAATATTAGGTAGTCAAGGGAGTCATGTATCCATGCTTTGCCATTTGATAGATGATTATACTTTTAACTTATTTCAATGTAGTTTCATTTAACTCCCAACTTCCTATAACTACTACCTGTAATTGACCACCACCTATCAATCTATTTGGGTTTACTTGTTGACATAGAAACTATGAAAACTCCTTTTAATTATACCATGTTATATTACACATTTGGAATACAACTATGTCCTATAGCCTTAAGAACCATTTGTTTACTAGATAATGCTTTCTTGGGACTTTCTTGGGTTCTATGTAGGTCATATGCTAATGTGTGAAGAGCTTACATGGAAAGAGGGTGCGTGTATTTCCTTTAGTCTGTTTATCCTAATTGATATCTAGGCATTTAATTTCATGAATTTAAGTGTGGTCTCAATTTGAACCTTGACCTATTCACACTTTAATATTTGGTTTCATTTTGGATGAAGAGTGCACATTGAAGGTTATGGAGTAGGATGAACACTAAAGATTTATGTGACAATGATGTAAGGAAACAAATATATGGTGAAGGAGGTGTGGAGAATAATTTCTTGAAAAATAATAAGTCTATGATTCCCTCTATTCTTAGTCCCTATTGGTGGTCTCATGATTTTGAATCTTATGTTTGGGATCTTTTACTGATCTACGTAGAGAAAGGTGTGTGGCCTTTGGATGATGAGATTATAGATGTTAATTAATACAATTGAGTTCAAGTCTTTAACATTTTGGAATGGGGTAGTTTTTTTTAAAAATAATATGAAAGTAGAATGAATATTTAGGGTGCACTCTTATAATTTGAATCTATGCTTTGCACACTTCCCTCTTATCACTAATAAAGCTTGAGAACCTTACAGACATAGTTTTTATGCATTCCTTTATTTTTCCATGGTTGTTTTTATTGATGCCCTGTGACTTGTTCCATGAATCATTGTGATTAATAAATTTTAAAAAATATAGGCCTTCAAATTTTTTATTGTCAAAAATTTTGTTCACAACTTGGTCTTCACAAGGTTTTGTTCATCCCTTATCTTCATAATTTGTTTCCTAAATTTTACTTAAACCTACACTATTGACTAAGGTCATTCCCTTCTGTGGTGACCCAAAATATTCAAAAAAATAGTGCCCTCTATGGGCCACTTTCCTAATAAGTGGGAACTTGATAGCCTTTTAAGTGATCCATTAGGCACAGAGTCATAGAAGCATCCAAAACATCTCATATCCTTAGGGTTCAATCTTACTACAACTTGCTTGGCCCATCATTGAATAAATAAACTAAGATTAGCCTTACATATATGAAAATAGATGAACAAAAGTGTCAAATTATGCTTAGAGGAAAGGAAACCTAAACGAAGAATATTGTGCACAAGTACTTGGAGAAAATAAAACTGGTCTAAACAACATATGCACATAGTGCTTAGGGAAATTAAAACCTTTAATATACTAATTAACAAAACATAAAAGATAAATGGAGATAGTTATTGAGATGAGTCCCATTGATTAGGATGATCAACTCTTCTCCATTTGACTTTGTGAGATGGAATGTGTTGGCTTGCTTGTAACTAACTATGGTATATGGGTAACTACCTCTATTATTAATTGATTTGGGTAGGACATTACCCTAAGGGTATTAAATAGAGGATTTTATAAAATTAATTTTATTATTGAATTCCCAGCTAGTAATTTTAGCTCCAAGGAAAGCCATTGCATTGTTAGAGATAATGGTGTCTAAACACCAAATGTGTTTATAATGATCTCATAGAAGTCTAGAATTGACACCTCATTATCTTCTTTGAGTTATACTACCTCTATCCACCTTGTAAAATAATCCATGGCCTTGAGGATCCATTTATTACCTACACTTTCTGGTAGATTTATCATGTCAATGAAGTTTATGCCCCACTATGTAAAGGTTTGATCATCTTGTATTAGGCATAGGGGTAGGGCTACAAATTTTTGCTTGCCGACAATGAAGATGCACTTGTCACAAATTTACACCCATTCATGTGCATCACTAAATAGAGTTATATAATAATTAATATATAAACAATAAGTGACCCCCAATTATTAAAAAATATTTAAAATGGATACTCATTAATTATCTCAATTTTCCCCCGTTCTATAAAATAAAAAAACTGGGACTTTAAATGATTATGATCAATGAGAGTGATTTTGAAAAACTCTTAAACTAATTTCATGACTTAATCATATATTTACCATTATATTGATTATAAATCCATTAAAATCACAAATATAACTTAAATGTAAAGAAATATGAATATTTATGAGCAAACAAAATAGACAAAATACTCCAAAGTTGATAAAAAGGTTTTTTCAGGAGGGAATACATCTCTAATATCATTAAATAAAAGAACATATTAATTTAAAATATAATTCAAATAAAATAACATAAATCACATTATTATGAATCGTGCCTATAATGAATCCAAAATAGATAAGGAAATAATTCTAGAAATGTCTAGTATGAACATATCCAATTATGCAGGCTTATCCATCTGGTGCGGGCTCTTTATATCAATTCCAAAATGATTGATGGTAGTGAAAACTATACAAATATGATTATGTAAAAAAGATAATAGAAATAAATAAATTCACAAATATCACTAAAACTTGATCAAAATAAACTCATATATTATATTGCCAATTTCTAGAATGTTCTTTAAAAGTAGCTTGTGGCATAAAAACTCACTTAATGCTTCTTTTCAAATCACTCTTTAGAAAATACTCACTATGCTTCTATGATTTTGATTCTCTAAGCTTCTGAATGAATTCACTAAATTCCAATTCCAATTATTTATAAATAATCCCTCACCCTTTATATACTTGTTGGGGTGACAAATAGTGGGCTTAATCATTATCCACTTTCCCATAATAATGGGATTAACATTTATCTCCACCTTTTTTTATGGAATTGAATAATATCCCATTCCACCATGTTTTAAGGGATCTATATTATCCCTTTACAATTTAATATATAATTTTAATAATATCTCACTTATTTAAATCATGGGCTTCTACATAATTATTAAGGCTTTAAGTTAAGCTACAATACTAAATAAATCCATATGTGAGAAATGGGGTGAATTAATAAGCCATAATTTGGCCTAGGTTGTGGGTTTTATCCCACATAAAAAATATGAGGCATGTTTAAAAATGCCTTTATTTACCTTTATAGTTTTCCTTAGCCACATTTGTCAACCTAAGACTCATCTATTCTTAGCCACATAGCAACATCCCATTGGTTCACTTTTCAAATTCTAACTTATCTTTCTTTGTCATGTCTATGGCATGTGTTAATTTTTTATTGGTCCACATCACTTTGAATATTTTGACCAACTAACCAAAACTTTGACCATCCATATATTTTTCATATGGACTCCATTTTTTAAACTAAAAATTGCACCAAAAAGATCTCAGAGCCCTCTTCCATACTGTGATAGTTTAGAGATGAATTGATACCATTAATTTTTAATGCTTTTAGATGATATTTGGATCACACCTCCCCATTAAGAAGACTCTTGGTCTCCAAAAGTTTGATCTCCACTAAAATGAAGGTCCATTCTACCCCTTTGAGGAGTTTCATGTCTCCCTTCTCTACCAAAACATCTTCCTACATACAACAAAACATACAAGATAAAAAATAACATTGAAGTCAATATTAACTTTTCCTATCAACAATGTCATCTTATAACTAGCCCAAATATCAAGAGTATAATGACAAGTTATATTTATAAAAATACTCAAATCATAATGATCAAATAAATCAAACTAACTAAAAATTTAACACCACCACAAAATAGATTAGCTATAAAAATAGACATTAAATGCTTCCTAATAAAGCAACTTGTCCAAATAAGTCCATGGGAAACTATAAAAATCAAGAGAACTCTCAAATATCTCCTTTTATACATTCCATCCCAATACTACAAATAAAATATAATGACTTTGCCTACAAAAAATTGAATTTTAAAATAGTATGATAACTTTGACTTTGCCTACAAAAAATTGAATTTTAAAATAGTATGACAACTACTATATGCAACTACAAATACGATATCACCCATGTATGGGTCTTAAATTGCATCCAAACTATTTACACAAAATAGATGCAATCCAAAAAAAATAGTATTAATTTAAGTGTAATAAAATCACCCAAAAAGTTGATATATCCACTTAGTCTCCTCAAAATATCATTTTGGAAAAATAGGCACAATGAAAATGATGCCCAATCAACTCCTTAATCTATTGTTAAATCTCCAAGATCAAAACATAAGTTAAATTCATTATCACAAATGTATTAGGAAAACCAAAAATACTTGTTAGGATATTTTAAAAATCATCAATATTATCTATGTCAAAATAAAATTATGGAACTTATTACCAACCCACTTTAATGGATGCTCCTTTATGGGTGGTCTCATTATGTTGACTTCCTCTTGGGCTTCTTCATGGGTTGCATGTGTAACATTTAATTTCTTAATGATTTAATTATTAACAACTTTACAGTATTTTTTCAGATGAAGTTACCAAAAATTATCAACATCATAACTTTTCATGTTACAATGGTTACAAAAACACTTCACTATTTTAGAAAACAAGCCCTTATTACCATTCTCTAAACATTGTCAAGGAGAGTGGTCTTTAAAAATATTTTTCAACAAAGATTTAAATTTATAACATTTAACTACATATTGATTATATAATACACAAAAAGAGCATAGAAAAATGAACCTCAAATTATGTGTATTAAAATTATGTTTACCATAGTCAAAAGAAACATTGGAATATTTACATTGTCCATTTTTCCCAAAATCAACATTATTGTAAGTGTGATGCAAAGAATTCTTTTTACCTTCTTTATATGGTATATTAGGTTATTCCTTATTAATATTTAACTTTTAAATATTCCCATGATCAATGTGAGAAGTTTACCCATTACTATGAGATACAAAACTCTCATTAGAAGGTTTGAAAAAATGAAAAGTGGCATTACCTTTCATGGGCGGTAATGGTGGTTTAGGTTTTTCTCCTACATTACTTCTTATGTCAGTTATCTTAGAGAATTCACCTATTTTGTTCTTACCACCACTGAATCCAACTATTATTTGATAATTTAGATCCTCTTACAAAGGCCTTTTCCATCATATCCCATTTTCAACAATAATTTTGAACCAATTCCCTTATTATGTTGTCAAATTTACCAAAATCATTTTCATTTAAATTTGAATGAGAAGAATAAGCATGTGATGGACTACTTATCATGCATTTCATCAATTTTTATGCATTGGTGGTGGAATGCAAATCCTTTACTTGTTCATCATTTTTTAGCTTCACCAAGAGCTCATCCTTCACTTATAAATACAATTGCAATTTTTCAATTTCCTCTTCCAAAGAATATAATCTCATCCTTAGAAAGGAATTATCTTTATGAATCCAATGCTTCATTCCTTTTAAGTCTTCTAGCCTCTCAAATTTTAAGGATTTACCCATGATTTCTTTCAAACAACCTATACTTCCAACATAACTAAAAATTGAAGATAAAAAACAAGCCAACTAGTCTACAAATAACCCAATAGAATGTAATACTAAAATTGATTTCAAAAATCTATTCAAGAGTATATTACATAATAAAAAATAAATCCATCATTTTAACTGCTCTGATACTAAAAATGATTTTTAAACAATAAGTGATCCCCACCTATTAAAAAATATTTAAAGATGGATAATCATTATTTATCTTAGTTTTCTCCCATTATATAAAATAGAAGAACTGGCACTTTGAATGATTCTAATCACTAAGAGTGATTTTGAAAAACTCCTAAACTAATTCCATGATTTAATCATATATTTCCCACTAAATTATTTATAAATCCATTAAAATCAGAAATATAACTTAAATGGAAGGCAATATGAAAATTTATTAGAAAATAAAAGAGACACAATACTCCAAAGTTGATAATGGAGTTCATCCAGGAGGGACTATGTTTCCAAGATATTTAAACTGATGAACCAATTCATTTAAAATGTAATATAAGTAAAATAACAAAACTCAAATAATAATAAATTTGAAATGGACAAGTAAATAACTCCAATGACATCCAATATGAACATATATAATAATTTGGCCTTATTTGTCTAATATGGGCTCATTATATCGATCACACAATGATTGATGGTAATTTGGACTATGCAAACCTAATCATGTATGAGAAAAATACAAGAACAAATAGAGTCAATACTATCTCTAAAAATTGATTAGAATAAACTCATATACTATGTTTCCAATTTTGAGAATGCTCTTTACAATTAGCCTATGGCATAAAAACTTTCTCAAAACTTCTTTTCAAATCACTCTTTAGAAAAGCCTTGCTTTACTTCTATGCATTTGCTTCTCTAAAATTTTGAATGAATTTTATGAATTCTAATTCAAATGATTTCCAAATAACCCTCACCCTTTTATATACTTATTGGGGTGCAGAAATAGTGGGATTAATCATTATCCCCTTTCCCATAATAATATGATTAACATTTATCTCCACATTTTTTGATGGGATTGAATAATATCCCATTCCACCATGTTTTATGGGATTTATATTATCCCTTTATGATTTAATATATACTTTTAATAATATCCCACTTATTTAATTCATGGGATTACACATAATTATTAAGGCTTTAAGTTAAGCCAAAATACCAATTAACTCCATATGTGAGAAATGGGGCAAATTAATAAGCCATAAGCTAGCCTAGATTATGGAGCTTTATCCCACATATTATTTTAGGCATGTTAAAAAACACCTTTTTTACCTTTATAATTCACCCTAGCCACGTGTGTCATCCTGAGACAAGTCTATTCTTAGCCACATATCAACATCCCATTGGTTTACTTGTCAAATATTGACTTGTATTTCTATATCATATGCATGCCACATGTCAATTTTTTATTATTCCATATCACTTTGACTATTTTGACCAACTAACCAAAAATTTGACCATCCATATCTTTTGCATACAAAATCCATTTTTTAAATCATAAAATGTGACAAAAATATCTTAGACCCCTCTTCCATACTATGTTGGTTCAAAGATAAATTAATGACATTCTTTTTTGGTCCATGTAGATGATCTCTAGATCAATAACAGCTAGCTCACATGATTTTCATAGTAGTGGTCTTTGGTGAATATTATCCTCCTAATGACCCATCTTGGAACTCCTTAAGAATCATGTTCACCTTATCATACTTTATGCACCTTAAGATAACACCATCAATATCTCTTCTAAAAAGTGCACTAATAACAAATAAAGAATGGCTTGTAACATAAAATATCTATGCTAGGCTTTATTCAAGCTAGATAGGTATGTGTCACTCTGAAGTAAGGCCATCATGTTCTCAATACAACTTATTGGGGTGCCTTGATATTTTGGTTAGTTTTCACATAGTGTAAGAACTATGTAGTCTTCATTTTTTACATCTTCTATTTTTTCACATAGCCCTTTTCCTCACACTAACTTGGTGACTTGGATATTTACATCATACTCCATCACCTTTGTGATCCAATTAGCTCTCTTCTCGTTGATGTCCCTAATAAGAAGAAACTCTTTTACACTTATGTGTGTGACCATGAACTAGATCTTATTATTGGAGAGCACATGTCTAACCTTCTTAAACACCCTTATGATTGCAAGGGCATATTTCTCCATAAATCCATAATAAAGCTCATAATCCTTGAGTGCTTAGCTAAATAAATCAATAGGCTACTCCATATGATTTCTATTCTACTATGAAAGAATGGATAAGATGACTTCAACTTTGATAAATGCATAAAGGATGAAATCCTTACCAAAATATGGGTTGATCAAGATGGGAGCTTGTGTAATAGTGTACTTGATGGACTCAAAACTAATTTTTCCTTTTGGGGTCTAGATAAATATAAATACTTTCTTGAGCATTACTTTTAGGGGATTGGTTAGAGTAAAAATTTTTGACACAAACCTTTTGATGAAATATATTCTTCCCAAGAACCTCTGAAGACTCTTTTAATGACTTGAGAGAGGGAGGTATGAGATGGCCTTGACTCATTCTAGATCAATTTTGAGTACATATTTGGAGTTGACATGCCTGGTAAAATTTCTTTCATGGGCATCAAACATTCACTTATTTGGTTTTAGAGAGATCCCAAACCCTTGACACCTTTTAAGGACTTGCTTTAAATGATCCAAGTGATATTTTATGCACTTAGGAAAAATACATATATCATCAAGGTAAACCAAGGTGATTTTATTGATAATTCCATTGAATACCATATTCATGTTTCTTTGGAAGGTCGTCACTATGTTTTCTAATCATAAAGGCATGCTCTGATATGAAAATGTGCCCTACTTAGTAGTGAACGTAGTCTTAAAGTGATCACACTCCTAGACAGGTATCTAGTTATAATATGAATAACCATTTATCAACAATAATATCTTTATGCCTATGACTATATATAGGATTCAATCCATTTGTGGGATGGGCTAGTGATCCTTGATAGATGCATTATTCAAATCCCTAAATTCTACACATAGTCATATTACTCTACTCTTCTTCTACACTAGGACTAGGTTGACCACCCATGAAGAGTGTTTGATTGGAAATATTACACTCTATTCAATGATTTTTGTGAACTTCCTTATTAATTTCTTGAGTTTAGGATTAACTAGCCTTTTCTTTTGTCTAATTATTTTGTGTTAGGGTCGCACTCAATGGTATTTTAAGCTAAACCTAGATCAAAGTCCCTAAGATCCTTATATCTCCATATTAATATATCATCATACCTCTTGCTAAGATTGATGAGTCTTTTTATTTTAAATGGGTAGCATATTTTACCTGCCTTTAATACCTTACCATAAGATATGGTCACCTGCACGAATATCTCCTCTTTAAATATAATCTTTCACTTCTCACCTTTGATTTGGTCATCAAAGTTGAAGATGCTCTATATCATGACAAATCCCTTAGGTATATTTTTCCCTATAGTTGAGTGATATGATCCCTATATTGGGATTTGAATAGTGCTTGGTTCATGGTGTTGAATTTTTATTCATACTACGAGAATTTGGTGATTTGTTCATAAATCTCATATACCTATCAACCTATCAAGTTTTTTATGTCATGTTATGTCCCATTTTCAAATAATATAAAGGGTGGATAAATTGTTCCATTCCCATAATTTTTGAGAAATAATTAAATAAATAAGAAATAGTTATTTAATATTGTGTGGCTGACCATAATTCATACTTTTGAAAAATGGGCCATTAAATATTAAATATGAGTAACATTCTCCTAGTGGGGCATATGGCATGTTTGGAGGCACAATTTATGGAGAGGTTATGATGACATTGATGATGAGTTTATAATGAAAATTACCAAATGGGGCATGGCTTTCTAGGAGAGGATAATGATGGGATTATAATTAAACTTGATATTTTATTCTTTCATTCTTATCCTCAAGATAAGTGGGTCAAATTTAGAAAGTTTGAGAGTAGAAACAATAGAGGAAAAAGGTAGGATATAAGTGAACTATGGAAAGTAGATAATGATGGAAACTAGTTGATTTTTCTAACTCATGTCATCTCACCCAATGTAAGGATTTTGGGTTTTTTCACCCATATTGGGACCTATTTTGTATTAATATGTTATGATATCATTTTGGGAGGATCTTTTGCCATTACAACCAATTTATATACATGTTTGTTGCACTTGTTCTTCAATTATAGGGGTCAAGGATAAAAACCCTTAGGTTATTGGTGATTAGTGGATAGAAACACATTGGTTTCAAAATCAAAGGATAAAAACCCTTTGGTTAATGAGGGTGATCTGATTCATAGGTTGCATCAAAGCTTCATTAAGTTTTAGATTCAATGTGTTTAATGCATGTGTGTATTTATAATATTTTCAAGTTTACATTTACATGTTAGAGATGGGTTCAATTTTTAACATCCAAAGTGTTTTGAGATTATTTTTAGTAATTGGTTTAGTGTGTGATTTCATATCTCTTGATATTTGGATTTTGTATTTGTTCTTGGGTTGACCTAGCTTGTGTGAGTAGTTTTGAATTTCATATCATATATGTTTTGTACTTTGTCAATTAAAATAAAAGTATATGAATATAAATTAATGTGTGGTATTTTTTAAATTATGTTATATTTGAGTACATTTGTATAAGTGTTGAGTTTGGGTTATTACTTTGTGAGTTTATTTACCTGAATTTTAATATTGAGGTTATTATATTGGTATCAAATCTTTGATTTTTCCATCCTTTAGGGTGAATCATTGGAGGATTCCTAAAATTTCTTAGAATTACACAGCCAAATTTCTTACTAAAATAAAAAAAGTGAAATAAGTACCATAAGTCCTAAGTTTGTTAGATTGTAAGAAGAATATCATGATATATCTAAATAAATTAAGGTAGCCCTACCTTTAAAATATAGGTCATTTTCATGTTCTTTGTATTATGACTAAGAGTATAAAGGTGGTGTTGGTATAAAACTACTTATATGATTGTTATCCTTGGATGGATCAAGGATTTTTCAAGAAGGATAAGAATTCACAATATGGTTTCATTGTTCCTAGCATTAAAAAGGTTACAAAGCCCTCACCATGGAATAAGTCTAAAGGGAACTTTCAAAATAATTTTATGGTTGCCTCAACATAAAAAGATGCACTCCAAAATGTGCATAAAAAGGTGAATGATGAAACCAATAATTATATTAGGAGGAATAAACTATGTTTCACTTGTAAGAACCCATGGATGTTGGGACACATATACCTCAAAAAAGGGATAGTACATTATATTGAGGTTATATCAAATAATGAATTAGATTTAGATACGTCCTAAGATATTCATAATCTAGGATATACTCACCATGAAGGATATAAATAAGAATAATGTAATGGTGGCATGCTCTCATCCCTCTCAAGATCACATTGATACCATACTTTAAAAGTTAATGAAGAGTTTGTTGGATAAAGAATGACCATGTTCATTGATAGTGGGGCTACCCAAAATTTTATTTGTGAAGGAAGAAAGATACATGAAGTAGAAGATTTTGAAGTCTTCCATGTTATTTAATTTAATGGATATGATATATGATATACCATTCAAGAAAAAGATTCAAAATTTTGACCTAGCCCTTGGATACCTTAAGGTTTGTGATGATTTTGATGTTGTTGGTTTAAGTGACTTTGATGTGGTTTTGAGTGTGCAGTGGTTCCATTCTTTGAGTTTATTTATGAGAATCAGATTTAGATCTAATTTGAATTATTTAGTTATGAAATGAATATAAAATTTATCTTTGCAAGTGGTTATAATAAGAAGGATGGAAAGGCTTTTTCAAAAAATCCAAGTTTCATTGGCAGTAAATTGTTTGGTGATATATACTAGTTCATCAATGGGATTACAACTTGATGGAAGACACAAGAACATCATATAATGGGGCTCAATCCATAATAATATCATGAATATACCTTAATACCATATAAGGAGTCATAAAGAGGAGATCAATAAGACCATCAAAGATAAATACCCCATTCTCAAGATCAATGAGCTCATTGATGAGTTACATGGGGAAATGCATTATTCAAATATTGATTTGAGGTTGGATTACAATTAGATCCATGTAATGAATGAGGAGGTGCCTTAAATAATGTTAATATGTCATGGGAACCATTTTAATTTCTTATTAATGCCCTTCAATTTATTAAATGCACCAGTCGCCTTTTAGGTTTGTATAAATCAAGTATTTAGAGATCATTTGAGAAGATTTGTTTTGATATTCTTGGATGAAATTTTTGTCTAAAATTTGATTGGGGAAGATCATTTGGATCATTTGGAACATATTAATTCAAACTCTAGATTAATGGTATCTCTTTTCAAAATAATTTGAAAGTGAGTTTGAGGTAACAGAGATAATGTACTTGAATCATGTAACTAGTGCTCAAGGTGTCTAGATATATCAGTACAAGATATAAGCTATCATGGATTGGACTCCTCCTATCACACTAACACAATTGAGAAAATTATTTAGCATTTGTATTTATTATATAATATTTATTAAGGGATATTTGTGTCTAACATCACCCTTGACTGATATGATATAGATAAGATATTTTACATGGACACAAATTGGGCAAGAATTTTTTGATAAGATTAAGGAGGTAATGATTTCATGTAATGTAATTATTATTTAATATTTTTCACCTCCATTTTTTTATATTGTGATGCTTCATAAGTGGGACTTAGATTGGTTTAGAAGAGGCATCCCATAACATTTTAAAGGTGGAAGTTAGAATAATCAAGAAAATAAATGTTAGACATCATGCATGATTTGACCAAGTTCTACAGTTTTGCCTGAGTAAGATCCAATATTATGAGTTTTATATAGAGTACATTAATTTTAAAAGAAATTAATTATTTTCTTTTCTTTTTAGGGTGCCTATTTTATATTCTTCTTTTATGATTTTTGCCAATTGGAATGTCTTTATTATGGAGGGGTATGTTAAAAACACATTTTATACTAACCTCCTTGATGAGATGTGAGAGATAACATATTTTTATTAATTGATAACCCCATACTTAATAAAAATATAATCTTCCTAGTTTTTGAATTTAAAGTAAAGGAGAATATTTTGAGATCCTTTCATGATGAACTGCTAGAGGACATCCATGAATATTCATAACTATAGATAAACATTCTCATGGGAGGATCTCAAAAAGAAGGTTCTTCTGCATATCATAGTGGTGTAGTGGATACATGGTTAAGAACTCTTGAATTTTTTTTGGACTATGGTAACATTAAGAGGATATGAGTTATCACCATTACATTTTCATTGCTTGATCCAAGTCAAAGAGGTAGAAGTACAGTCAAGAATCACATCATGGATCTTTTAAAAGTTTGCATTTATTATGTTAAGATTTATGTAAATTTATTTGATATTTTTTATCATTAAGTCATGTTATTTTTCAAAGAGGTGATAAAATAACATGTGTTTTACAAGGATGTTTTAGATGTTATGGAGATTTTATCTTGCAGTGATCTTTGGCATAAAGTATCTCAATTGATAGGTATAGGATATAGATTATATGAGAATTAAAATTTGATTCATCATTTAGGCATGATGATTATATAACATTCAAATTTACAATTTCTTTATGGAAAATATTTTCAATAAGGGTGATTTGTCATTTTCCATTTTCAAAAAATATAAAGGGTGGCTGAATTTCTCCATTTCCATAATTTTGGAGAACTAATAAAATAATTATTCAATATTGTGTGGTCTACCATAATTCATATTTTTGAAAAATGTTCCATTAAATATTAAATATGAGTAACATTATCCTAGTGGGGCATGTGGCATGTTTTGAGGCACAATTTGTGGAGAGGTTAAGATGATATTGATGATGAGTTCCTATGAAAAATTACTAAATGGGGCATGGCTTTCTAGTAGTGGATAATGTTGGGGTTCTAAGGAAACTTGATATTTTATTCTTGAATTATTATTCTCAAGATAAATGGGTCAAATTTGGAAAGTTTAGGAGTATAAACAAAAGAGGAAAAAGTAAGGATCTAAGTGAATTATGGAAGGTGGATAAAGATGGTAAATAGTTTATTTTTCTAAATCATGTCATCTACCCCAAAGAAAATAATTTGGGTTTTGGCATCCAACTTGGGATTTATTATGTATTAATATTCTATGATTTTAGTTCTGGAGGATATTTTGCCATTACAATCAATTTCTATATAGGTTTGTTGCACTTGTGCTTCAACTATAAGATTTGAAGATGAAACCCCTTAGGTTTTTGGTGATGAATGTATGCAAATCCATTGGTTTATGAATAAGAGGATTAAAACCCCTTGGTTCATGAGGGTGATCTCATTTAGAGGTTTCATCCAAGCTTAATAAAGTTTAAAATTCATGTGTTTAATGTATGTGTATATTTGTAAGATTTTTGAGTTTACATTTACATGTCAGAGATCACTTCATTTTTCAACATCCAGAGTGTTTTATGATTATTCCTTTTCTCCATGAGCAATTTTGGATTTAATATCATATATGTTATGTATTTTTTAATTAAAATAAAAGTTTATTCATGGAAATGCATGTGTGGATTTGTGAAAGTATATCATATTTGAGTACATTTGCATAAGTGTTGAGTTTAGGTTATTACCCTGTGAGTCTATTTGCATGAATTTTAATAATATGGTTATTACATGTTATCTATGACTACCAATATGACCATGAGATTTACACTTTATTTAGACTATTTCCTTACATTGTGAAAAATGTCATACTGTGCACCTATGGTTATGAGTATGTTGAAATCATTATTCTACACCCTTAGTATGAAATAGATATTAAAGGTATAAAAACCTTAAACCATATACAATACTCTATTGTTGTAATATTTTAACAAGATATTCTTGGACATATTCTACACTTGGACCTAATTCACAACCAGATCACTATCTCTAAATTCATGTTCTAATTTTATCCCCTTCTTATGTGCTAATTGGAGACCCTAAATCAGTACTTCATACTTAGCAAAATTATTTATGTATCTAAATTAAAAAATTAATGCATGGGAATACCTTTACTTCTAATGGGAAACTAACAAAACCCCAAATACAATATAGTTTTTACTATAGGAAATGTCTAAATAAAAATGTTATATGCCTTCAATATCCTCCTATGCCTTCATAATATATAACAATATGGGGTTCTCTTCAAGAATGTAGTAGGTCCCTATTTCCATCCCTTTTGAATTACAATATAGGTCACACTCATAATATCAAGTAAGTCATCTAGGACCTTTTCAAGGGGTGTGGTAGCCTCACAGAGGACTAAGTTCTCCTATTTATCAGAAATTGCATAGTTTACTTCAACCGAGCTAGGAGATTATGACTCCACATGAATTCTAAAGATAGGTCTAGCCTTGATGGTCACCTTGTTTTTGTATCTAGTCTTGAGTAGTATGTCTGACTAATCTAATGATAGGTATCCACCCATGTTGGTTGTGAAATATTGAAAAAGGCATATAATGAAGTAGGGAAAGATCAATTACTATGATTTCATGTGTATTGGAAAGGCTTAGACATGTGTGAAAAGTGAGGTTCATGCCCTTGATGATACCTATAGTCTTAACTATTATACCATCCAATTATATGATGCTTTTGGAAGTAGGGGAGTATTTTATACCTAACATATTTTCTATCTTATTTGGCATCACTAAGTTGTTTGCACTTGATTATATCATTAAATTGTGTATGATATGCTTATCGATGATCAAATAAATGTAGAATGTATGTGTCTTACTCACTTTTTGTGCTTCCTCCTCCTTTGGTTGACATAGACTCATAGAGACATGTATAGTCTACAATGGTTTACACACTTGGAAATTCTTTAGAGAATTTTGTAACATATTCCTTTTAGAATCAATATCAAGAGTGTCCCACATTATTACATTTATAATTGTCTTCTTCATTTTTTTGACTATGTTAAAGGGCATATGGGGTTACTTTGTCTAAAATTATTAAATAGTAGACTCTTCTTACACCTATGCACTAGTCTAAGGATAACTCTCTCTCTAGATAACCTCCTTTGTGTGCATCAAAGAATGCATAGGTGTTTTACCTTAGGTATCTATGCATTGGACCTAGGGCATAGAAGTTGAAGGTGCTTAAGAATACCTTTCCTCCATAAATACTCTCTCTCATCCTTGTGTTAAAAACAATTGGGTTTATCTTTGTATTTATAATCTCACTTTGATTTATGCAAGCAAAGTCACATTCTATCCATTGTAAAAGAGTAGATTCATTTTATTCCTACACTTACACTAGAGTTTCCTCCCTTTATAAAATTATAATATTTGGTTGCACCTAATAATGCAACACATTTTTTACTATTATCACTTGATTAAAGTTTACATTCACATAGGAAACTTGATTATGTGGTTGATTATATAAAATGCACCATTCATAGTCTTACACCATGTTAATCTTCATGGGCATAAGGGCTTTTCAAGTGTTGATAGAATTGGAATATTGTAAATAGGGTGGTATTTTATATGGATGTTGGTTTTGAATCTATGTTCCCCATTGATAGGGAGTCCTATTTAATTTATATGGCAAGTTGAAAGATTGATAAGGCATGAGATGCTACTATTATTGTCTTTTGGTTGCCACTATCTCATTTCCAAAGCTCTATAATAATGATTTACCTTTATGTAGCTTATTTGAAGGTGTATTTGATTGAGTAGGAGAGATATTAGTAATAATAATGGGTGCTAGGGTCAGATTAAAATGTGAGTTAGGTTGGATTTTAGATGGGGGATCAAGAAATAAAGGCATATGGGGTATGGGTACAATCTTTCCTTCTTGAATCAGAAAATTATCTATTTTTGCAACAACCTCATATGAAACAAGAAGCATAATTACTTCCATGGATTGGACCATTAAAGATACATCACTATTTAGATACTTAAAATAATACAAGAATGTAGTATTTAGATATGGCATATATAAATGTGGTATTCTATTCTAGACCCTCTAGAATCTAAAATTAAAATTAACCATTAACTCATGTGGGGATCTCTTAATAGTGGTGAGATGTTCTATCAAATATGATAGTCACTTTTATCTTCAAAATTATTACATATTTATTCTCTAGCTCATCTTGGTTGTGAATATAATTCAACCTCAAACCTTGGTACCATTTGAGATCCTTACCATTTAAAGAAAAGGCAAGTAGCCTAACTGATACATTATCTTCCATGATGGGGTAAACTGATCAGATATTCATAACATATTTAGTTTGTTTTATAGGATAGGTTTCTCACAAATAAAATATGACAATATTTTAAGGGATACAATTATGATGTCATCATAATGGGCTATAGCCAAAGGTTAACCCTATTGAAGGGCACAACCATCTAGTTTTTTTATGCAACTATAAAGGTAATGGGGAATACTATTCTTTTAGTTTGGATAAATATACCAAATTTAGGCCTAGAATAAGATGTTAGGGAAGATTAGATTGAATTATTAGTTCCCTTAACTAGAGACAATGATACTCCAACCCTTCTTCTAGGGGTAAAAATAGCTCAATGAAATGGAAATTGATATCTATTAAAGATGATCTCATTTATCTTAACATAAGATGGAGAACTAATCTCTTGAGAACTATTAATACTTTGAGTCATTGGGTGCTTAAAAGATGTCTTTAACACTACAAAATTGTTAAGGGATGCACCCAAGCTCTTAGTTGAACTATATAAACTGGTCCCACTAGGTATGATAGAAATTATTATCATTTGAAATGTGCACTCATGGATAGATTTCTAAGAATATATGATTGAATATAGGTGTAGAGTGTGAGTACTTGATGTGGGGAATGTAAGTACTTAATATGGGGTGTGGGTGTATTATAACTTGATAATGCATGTAGAATATCTTGTGTCTCATCATAATAATTGAAACATCCCAATGGCAAGCTATTATCGTGCTCCTTAGGATAAACCTCTAGAGAAGGCTGAATTCCTTCTAATATAAGTGCATAGACCTATAAAGAGAAAAACTTAAATCTATAACTAATGATAAACCTAATATTCACAAAGTAAAAGAGGTGAGATAGGGTAAGTGACTTGATAAAATAGAAAGTGGTGATGTACCAAGGATAGAATGATCAACTCACCTACATAACTTCATAATAAAACTAAGGAACTAAGACATACAGTCCTCAAATTTGTCATCCACTACATAATTTTTTTGTATGGAGGTATGGGAACATAACATAGCATTGAGAGGGATGAAAAAAAATCCATAAGAAATTCCTACACAGACACATGTATACATAGTGTGTGACCTGTAGAAGATCCCAATTATATGCAAAAGTGAGAAGGAAGGACAATAATGAGAGGGATGAGTATCCATAGACAAAGATCAAAAAACCATTAATGCATAAATAATAAATAGCATAAAATAAAGGTAGTCTAGTTTTCATTAATTTCAAGGCTTAAGCTAATATTACAAACTTGAATGGGAAGATATTTTTTATACCAAGGAGATGGCTCCTCATACAATAAAAATCTAAGATTTTATAAGGTTGGGCAAGATCTTATGCAATAAATTATCCACTTGGGGTGGTAGATAAAAACTTGAATTTAGAGGTTGAAACTCAAGGCTTTGGGTCAATCAAGAAGATAAAATTTCCATACAAATGTCACTAATATCCATGTTTCTTAAATTTTTCTACCAATTTGAATCTAGAGGTCATTGAAAGGATTCTCATGGATTCATGTATGTGTCAAGGAATGAAGTATGTTTATACAATCAAAGCATGTGGATATAACCTACCATCTGACAAATGCTTCCACTTTTAAATTACTATAACATGGATTAATTCAATGCCCAATTACCCAAAAATACTACCTATACTTGACAACCACCTATAAATCCATCTATGTTTACTTGCTAATGCAAAAGTTACATAGACTCCTTTAAATTATGCCATGCCATTTTGCATGTATGAAAAAAATATACACTATGTGCCCTTAGGAACTATTGTCACTTATATTTACACCCTTTGAGGATATGAAAATATATCTTCATCCAAATGGAATAATTGATTCACCTCTAGGCTTATGGGCAGCTTAGGGAATGAGGTGAATATCTAGATAGGGCTAGCTCCCTTGATGTACCACTTTAGATAACAACCACTAATAAACTTAGGGGGTGAAAAGGGAGAAGGATAACTAAACAAAAACTAATATAAGGAAGGTGATACACAAAATAACATGATGACATCTAACCATATGCATATTACACTTTAAATCAAAGGATAAATTGAACATACACTTCTCCAATCTTCATCTTCTTACATCAATGCTACATTGTGAGGTTATGGATGAATGTGCAATGTTAGGAGGACTAGAAAAGAGGACTATGAGGGAAATAATTAATAAAATAACTCACTTAAACCATGAAAATCTCATGGAAAACTTCACATTCCCTATAAGAAGAGGCTTTCCAACTGCAAATAAGGTGAAAGAATGAGACCATATATTAGGAATCCATAGTCTTCATTGAACAAGATTCATAATTCAAGTAAATAAACCTTATGAATAGTCATAGAAGATGTAAAAAATAGTATTATTATTTATCAAAAGTTATACATTTGATCATGGATTTTCCATACTTAGGTGGAACATCCAATATAATGTGAAAATGGCTAGTTCTTATTAAACTTGAGAGAAAGAAGAAGAAATAAGTTCAAGGGTCAAAAGGAAACTTGTCAAGATGATCCAAGGGTTTAATTGTGAATTTAGAGATATTATGGGACTAACCATGCAATTTATGGAGCTACAAGTGTCAATCCAAGTCACAAACTTCATGAAAAGTGGCAACAAACTCCCCATTCTGGCTCAAAACAATTGCCTACATGATTAACCCTAATTGAATTCCTTATAACTAATTAATATAATTAATAATTATTGTAATTAATTTTAAGGGTCTTATGAATTAATTTACATTCATTGGTTATAGGCTTGGTCATATAAAATCACCTGGAAAGGATAAATCATCATCTATTGTCTAGAAAATTGCTCTTTCATGCACCCTACACACTTGGCCTCAAATTTGGCTTCAATTTTCCATAAAAATAAATGGGAGGGAGTGAATTAAAATTTTTAAGGCCCTTCATGACTTTTTAAGCATCAAGGACACTTTAAAATCACTTTCCCTTAGAGTTTTCACACTTCTCACTAGTTTGTCCAATAGGCCAATTTTGATTGGCCAAGTTGAAGTTGTTTGTTGAGGCACTTAGGAGTTTTTATATAGTATTAAATTTAAATGAGTGGTTATAAAAAGTATATATATTCCTCAAAAATTTATTTTCATGCTTAGAATCATTATAGAACATACAAAAAATAAAAAAATAGTGAAAATACCCTATTTTTGCCTCCATCTATACAAGTCCATACAACCATAAAGTATAGGGATAAGATTTAATGAGTAATTTAAAAATTTAAATATCTATTATATTAAAATGGGTCCATTATATTTCATATCCAAATCCAATTTCTCCATCAGATCCTGGCTGAGGGTTTAATAGGGTTTTAGGTCTATTTTCCTTCTTAAGGTTGGTTCATAAAGTTGGTATATTTAAATTTCAAAATAATACCATAAATTAGATTTTAGGGACCTCGTATAAATATTTTTAACTTCTTTCCTCTCCATGTAAATAATTATTAAATGTGTGAGCTTTTAAACCTACCCTATTAAGCTCATTCTCTTGTTTCCTATAGGTTGAGTTGGATTTTGAGCTAAAAATGGTGTTATTGATGTTTTATTTTCACTCCAAGATCTATAAAACATATATATATATATATATATATATATATATATATATATATATATATATATATATATATATATATATATATATATATATATATATATATATATATATATATATATATAGTAATGTTATTATATATATATAATAAAATTATTAAATAGGTTTTAAATCATATATAAGGTTGGAATTGTGAAATATCTTTTCTTTGGGCCTTAAGCATACCCTTCCCTAAAAGGCTTGACTATATTTTAAGGCTAAAACTAACATTTTATGGTTTTCATTACTCTATAATGGTTCATAAACCTCTTATATGACTTTTAAAAAATGATACATCAAGGTACAAGACATGATTAGGTCTAGAAGTATGGGTGACCCTTCATTTGGGCACTAGGCTTGCATCTTGCCTTTGGACCTACCTACAACTCTTGTATTTTATACCTCCCTATTTAGTTTCAACCATATAAAATTTGTTCTACACACTATAATAGATTTTTTTAAACTTATAAAAATCACCTTTAAATCCTTTAAATACTCCCTCTCATCTCTTTTCCTAAAACTACAGGGTTCATTCATCTAGCAAAGTGCCCCCTATTTTTTAAATCAAATTACATTGTTTATAAGATTATATAGATCATATAGGTGATATGAAAAAAAAATCTTTTTATTTGGTCAAATTACCCCTTAATTTATCCAAATTCCAAGACAAACCTCTTGGAAGATAGATTGTACAGGGGTTTTAGAGAGTTGACTATGTCTTATGTTATGAGGACCCTTTTCTCTATTTTCTCTCCATAATGGTGGTGTCGATAAAATATTATAACCTGAATTAATATTACCTATCCTCCATTCATACTCTAAACCCTCACAAGCCTCTCACACACCTTGATTTAGTTAACAATAAGTACAACCCTATTGACTATGATTGTGTTTTACTTGTTTGGTATACCTGTAGGCCATCAAGCTTATTAGAGTTTTGAAAAAAAATTAATTATAATAACTTAATACTTTAAATTATTTTTTCTTGGTTTTGGATAGTATACCATGTTAAATAGTGCCAACATTTAGCATTTTCACTTCTTATGTTCACTACTTGACTGAGTCATTTAAGATTAGTTTTGTGCAGTCATCTAGACCTATAGGTACTTATGGAGATTTTGAGAGGTATATGTTGTCACTTGGATTTTAAAAATTTTAGGACATGAAAATATCTCCTCATCCAAGTGGCATAATGGAAACACCTCTAGGCTTGTGGGCAGCCTAAGGATGAGGTGAATCTCTAGATAGGGCTAGCTCCCTTGATGTACCAGTTTGGATTGAAACTAAAAATAGCTTGGGGGGGTTGTGAAAAGAGAGAAGGATAAATTGAAATAAAATAATATAAGGTATGATATACAAAAAATAATATGATGACATTCAACCATATGCATAGTACACTTGAAATGGAAGGACAATCTGAAAATACACTTCTCCAATATACATCTTCTCACATCAATGCTATATTGTGAGGTTATGAATGAATGTGTAAAGATAAGAGGAATATAAAATATGCATATGATGTCACTAATTAATATAATAAATCATTAAACCATGAACATCTCTTAGAACACTTCACATGCCCTGCAAGAAGAAGTTACCAATAGGTGAAAGAATGGGACAACATGCTAAGGAATCCATAGTTTTCACTAAGCAAGATTCATAATAAAATTGAAAACACTATTAAAATTTATATAAGAGATAAATATTAGTTTTTTTATTGATAAAAAGGTATACATTTGAGCAAGGCTTCACCATACTCAGGTGAAGCATCCAATATAATGCCAAAATGGCTAGTTCTTATAGAACTTAAGAGAGAGAGAAGAAGAGAGAATTCAAAGGGTCACAAGGAAACTTGTCAAGATAATATAATCATTTATTTATTCATGAGAATTTTTTTTTGGATGAACCATGCAATTTGAGGAGATACAAGTGTCAATCTGAGTCATAAACCTCATGGAAAGTGGCAAGAAAACTCCTCAATTAGCTTATAAAAACTACCTTCATGATTGGAGTTATTTTAACATCCTATAACTAATGATTAGTATTATAAATAATATTAATGAATTTTATGGACATAATTCATGCATCTCCATGCATTATTTTTAGGCCTGATCATCTAGAATCACTTGAAAAAGAGCAATCATCATCTATTATCTAGAAAACTACTCTTCCATACACCCTGTACACCTGGCCTATAATTTGGCTTCAATTTTACATTAAAATACATGGTAGGGAGTTAATTACAATTATAAATACCCTCCATGACCTTGAAATCATTAGGGAAACCTTAAAATTACTTTCCCTTAGAGTTTTTACACTTCACACTAGCTTGTCCAATAGGCCAATTTTTATTGGCTGAGTTGAAGCACTTAGTTTGGAAACTTAGGAGTTTATATTTACTATAAAATTAAAATTATTTGTTATACCAATTTTATATATTAATCCCATATTTATTATCATGTTAAAAATCTTTATAGATCCTGTAAAACATAAAAAATAGTAAAAAATAACCTATTTTCACCCCATCTATACAAGTCTATACAAAAAAAATTATGGGGAGAAAATTAGGTGAGTCATATACAATTTAAAATCATAATAATATCCAAACTATATCATTATATTTCATCTCTAACTTCATTTTCCCAAACTAGTCTTGGCTGAGGGTTTAGTAGGATTTTAAGCTTGCTTTGAGTCTTAATCTTTGTTCATAAAGCTCTGACATCAAACCTAAAAATTTTTTACCAATTATTATATTCATGGACCCTAATAACCTCCCATATCTCCTTTTCCATACATACAATTCCTCATGAAATATATGAGTGCTTGGAGTTCTCATATCGAGCTTGATCATCCACTTTGCATAGGTCTAGGGTAGCTCTGAGACAAAATGGATTTCCTTTTTGCTTCCCATGAAATCCAAAGGCCTTAATACCTTTTTATCCATCCCATAAACATTAAAAAATTAATTTTAATTGTCTTTCAAGGTTTAAAATTAATTTGGTACCTTGTTTAGATTTAGGCCTAGTCATGCTTGGTAGGTTTGTCTGCAAATTTGAGTGTCTAGACCTCTAAGATGGAATTCCTCTTTATATATGATATTTATCATATTTAATTATATTTTTTACAAATTTTAAAACTTCATTTAATGGTTTCTATATCCTCTATTTCACTTTTCATCCCCAAGTCTTCAAACTACATGGTTTGTCTATGGGGAAAATGTCTTATGTCAGAGACAAAATAGAGGGTAATTCCCCTAATTTATCAAAAAATATTAATATTTAATGAGTTTACTTAAGTTTTAAAAATGTTATTTACCAAATAATTTCCCTTGGTTAGATCATTTCATTCTCTAATAACTTGAAAACCCCAAACAAACCATGCAAAAGGAGTATTGTGCTTGTAAGATTTTCACAAGGACTGTATGTTGTATTTGAAAGGGTATTTTTATATTTTATTTAATTATCAATGGATTCCATAGGTCATTAAAATAATTATGAGGATGTCATTATTCTATCATCACTTAAAATACCTACACACTTCATCCCATACCCTACCAATCAATATTATATGAAACCCTAGGACTGTGACTATTTGTTATTTGTTTAAGATACCTATAGGTGCCTTTGAATGAATTATGTCTTAAACACATTTTATAAGCATTAATATATACCTATATAATTTAATTCATGAATTATATTTATTAAATAACATTTTGGGGTTGAAAAACTCTCAAGAAATAGTCAGAGGTAGTAAACTATGCTTCCTGTATGGAAGGGGGTACCTGTAGGTTGAATTGCATGTTTAGACTTGAGACAATGGTTATAAGTCAATTTATAGTCCCCAAATATAACTTACCATGTTTTTAACTTCTTATATCATCTTTAGAACATACTAATCACCAATGAACAATTCCTTATAGCTCACTGGTTATTTGTTAAGATGTATGTGTTCATAGGATCTAGAATGGCCTATGCAAGCTTGTTTCATGTTGTTTGAAGCTTATAAAGATCATCGTGACTAAATTTAAGGTTATATTAATTTTATTACATCACCCAAACCTAATTTTAACTCTTCATATGCACTTGAGCTCATAACTAGGTTCTTCCTTGTTTTGACTGAGAAACCCTTGCTTGCCCCCACTGTAGGTTATATTTCCTCTGTTAGAACTTGGTTGTAGTGTTCAAACGCCTTACATGAAATATGAGTTCCATATAGTTTCTTCATATTTATTTTTATTTACCTTATCTTACCTAATCACCATTTAGACATCAATCTTTGTTCACTTTCTTCTTACTTGTAGCTATAGGTGTCTATTTCATGTAGGTGTATGGACTGAGGGTATGCTTGGGAAGTCATAACACCAAGTACCATTACTTATGATGGTAATTTAGGTTAAAAATTATATTTTTACCTATTTTAAACATTTTATCATGGTTAAAAGTCCACTATTTATACTATGAATGAATATTTACTTCTTGACTCTGACTTGTAGACATTATTATAGGGTTTCAGTGTGTTTACGGGCATATTTGAGGATCTAAATTATGTCTTCCATTTATTCTCTCCCTATAAAACTTTAAAATGAATATTTTTTGATAAGGGACAAAAATATCACTTATATATGTGCCTTGAACTATTTCAAACCATGTGATATGTTATCTCCAAAACACCTCAAGACCTCTGTTTTGTATTTTTAGGGACTGGATCCCCGAGAGCACACAATCATTGCTTTGAAAGTGATCCTTATCTCATCTACCATTTTATAATTTCCAAAAGGTCTAAAAATACCACCTTAAAAATTTTATAACTCCAAATGGGTTTCACCACTTATCCAAAGCTTCCAAACAAGTATTCCTAGCTCTCTATAAACACCACCTATAGGTGAGCATTTCATTGTATGTAGGTAATGAGTATCTATAATGGAAGAATAAGGATGGGAATAAGGCCTCATGGAAGATATAATTTTATTTCAACCATAAATAAAATTATTTACACCAAAAACCACTTTAAACCAATTTTAACACCTACTCTTCAATGTGAAAATTACTTATATGCACATGGAATATAGCAAACAAGGGCATCACATGATTCTTTTAACATGATGAGTGAACATGTGATAAAAATTGAACTTCATAAAAATATCAATGAATTATCTTAAGTTATTAATGGTTTGAATAAACAAAAATACCTTGATTACAACTCCATGAACAAGCTAAACAATCTTATATAGGTGAATGCAAGTGCAAATGGGCAAAGAGTTGATAATGGAAAATGACAAGATGGATATTTTCCCAAAGTATGACATGGTGAAACCTAATATGGGAATAAGTGATCAAGATAAAATTTGAATAATTTAAAATGAGCTATCAAAACCCTTGGAAGACACTTGCAAAGCATGAAAATTAGAAAATAATTGAAAACTACCAATTAACACATAATAGACCAATCTACAAACTTAGGATTATTGGCTCATCTAAACACCATGAAACTTGAAACCAGGAAATTAAAAAATATGAGTGGGGATTAAAAATCATATAGAAAAAATATAAACAATTGGATTGTATGAAAACTCTCAAACCAAAGCAAAACCTACAAGGTGCACAGATTGGCAGGCAAATTTCTACAATCAACTTGTTAACAATGGTTCATAAAGATTGGACCTAAAATATTTAAAATAATTATATTTAAATAGATTTATATGATTTTAAAATACCCTTCCAAAATCATTCTACTTGAAAACCCTTGTGTTGACCATACCAAGTACAAACTTGCAAGTCACTTTTGTTTGTCTAGAAAGCCAAGAAAAGAGCTGAATGGTTTTGACCTCAAAATGGCACTTAAAAATAAAACCAAGAACTTTAATGAGCATGGTAAATCTTAAGAGTCACATTTAAACATTTTCCAAGTGGCACACTTCCCAAAGAGGTCATACAAGTGCCATTTTCTCCTTTTTAGCAAGAAAATTGCTCTTTTAACTTAATAACCTACCACTTTTTAGTAGTTTCAGTTAATTAAGACTTGTAAGGACACATGGGATATTAAATAATCTTATAAAACCTTCAAATTTTCCAAGAAACATGCACAAATCATTAAATACACCTTTTTGGCCCTTAAAATGACCCACAATGATAAATGGACATACAAAACTAATTGACCAAGGCCAATATAACATCATTTTAGATTAATTAACATGAAATATTCCCCATGAAACTCATATTACACTCCCTATATACCTATAAAATCAATTTTTTATCTATAGGTGCCCCAATTTGACTTAAAAGTCAAATTTGGTCAATAGTTTGTGTAAACTTGATTTCTCTTGTTTATATCTTATAAAGTCACCATGACCTTCATATAGATAGTAGTATTCTTGATCATCCATAAAATTTCCAAATTGACTCTCATATGAACTTTAAAATCCTCAGCTATGTCCTTCCTTGTATGTTGACTAAGACACTCTATTGTGACTATGTTAGGTGCATATATTAGCTTCAAGGAATTTGGTTATGATGCTTGGAGGACCTACTTGAAACATGAGGTCCATATAATCTCTTCTCATGCATTGGATCTACTTTGGATGAGCTAGGATACCAACAATATGCCTTTACTAAGTCACTACATGTAGGTGTGCATTTAGGCCACCTGTACGGACTAAAATGTGTTTAGGAAACAAACATAATGAGTTATGTTCCTTCAATTGGTATTTTGAGTCTTTGATTCCCATTAAACCAAATTAAAACATTATTATACGTTATAATGGTTCCATACTACAATATTTGATGAAAAAGGTCTATTGTGGCTCAGACCTATAGACATTAATGAAAGAGTTTCAATGCTTTTAGAAGCAACTTTGAGGTTCTCAAACACTCTCTTCCCCTAATCCTTTCCCCTTCAAAATTTTTGAGGCTCTTATTTGTGCTAAAGGATATAAAAATAACTCATTTTTATTCCTTTTATCACCCTTAAATCATGTTTTAAAAGGTCTATGAAAACCCTTTGGACTTATATTTTACCCCTTTAGGGACAAAAGACCTGAATTTATAGTCATTGACTTTGATCAAGATTTCACCTTGGTTTGCTCAACCTAGGCTTTTCAAAATATATTCCATGAATTTTTATTCACATTAGGACTTTAGGGAGAGATTAAACATCAAAATTAACACTTAAAAAGGATCCTTTAATTCTTTACCAAGTCACATGTAGGTGGAGATTCTGTGTATATAGGTAGTAAAAGAAAAATAGACAATTGTGCATGTTTTTACTCTATTGGCAGACTTGGACCTTTTGCCAATTCTCTAAATAGGTATATATATTCATGAAGATCCTAAATCATACCTCAAAGCCTCTATTCATATTGGTATCCTACTTTTGAACACTTGTATATGTACTTTCATGGTAAATAATGAGTACAAGTAATGTATGGTTGCAATTCATGGAATGTTGCTTCGGGATATGAGCTTAAAAGGTGAGGAGATTAAGAGAACATTATAATCATGATCACAAACCTATATTTATCCCTTTAAATTACTTACAAATTATGAATACTCTGCAAATGATGAAAATCTTCTTGTTATCTTCAAATGAGGCCAGTCTACAAATTTGGGATAATCTGCTCATCAAAACACCTTATAAAATGAAAAAAAATCATGTGAGACATTTTAGGATTATTTTAACATCCTTTGACATAAAAATCATAAATTTATTTGTATGTAACTCTCCAAACTAAGAGAAACCCTATTGGGTGCATAGATCAACAAGTAGAAAAGAACAATCAGCTAGAAAAGGATGGTTCATAAAGAATAATTAACCAAAATTAGAACTAATTATGTGGAAATTAATGTATTTGAGTTTTAATTAACCTACCCAAGGAATCTTTCCTGAAACATCATGATTTATTTGTACTAAGAAAAGACCTGAAGGTCACTTTTGTTTGTTAAGAAAGGTGAAAAGGGAGTAAAATAATTTTGAGAAAGAAATGTCACTTGTATAGAATTTAAATCATATAGATGAGTTTGGGGAAGATGAATGGTTATTTCATAAGCTTATACTATGTGGCACACTTCCCAAAGAGGCTATACAAATATCAAACTCAACTTTTATTTCAAGAATACTACTTTTTTTGAGTAACGTAACAATTTTCAATTAGTATCAGTTACCAAAGACATCCTAGGGCACAAGGTATGTGATATAAATTTTTGACACATTTACATTTCCCAAAAAACCCATATAAAGCATTAAATGCTCAATTTTGACCTTTAAAATGACTCAAAATGATAAATAGACTCAAAAACTAATTGACCAAATCTAATATAACATTAATTGGCATCAATTGAAATATAATTCACCTTATGACAACGTATTAAACCCCATAAAATACCTAAAAGACCAATTTTTTACCTAGTGGTGCCCTAGTTTAACCTAAAAGTCAAATTTGGTCAACAAATTGGTGACTCATAAGGGTAGTATGCATGCTATACTAACTAGACTACTAGCCTTATTAGTCCATTGGGATTATGATTCATCTAAATTATAAGGAAAAAAAAAGAGACCTTTGACTATTGACTATGATCAAAATAAAAACACTAATGACTACCTCAACATACAAAGTAAAGGACACACACAATAAAGAATGCACACACACACACACACACACACACACACACACACACACACACACACACACACACACACACACATGTGCTAAAATCACTTAGGGGAGATAGATAAAAAAATATTATATACAAATAAAAATCAATCATACCTCCCTCTTGGATCAAATGGAAAGTTTGTTTAATCTCCTTCTTCATGAGATGAATGAGGGTGCCAAGCATGTTGCTCTTTAGATTGAACACTTGATGAACCAGACCTATTCCTTGGAACTTCACTTGACTTTTTCTTAAGTATATCATCTTCAAATAGGTCTCTAATGTATAAATATTCATCTTGACTTTGTACATATACTTCATGTTATTGCCCACTATCTTTCTTATGATTAACTTTCATCTTCTTTGTAGGCATGTTCTCAAAAGGAATGATTTCTTGTTATTTGAAATATTGAGGCAAATATAGGTTTGTATTGACCTCCAAAGGCTGATTTAGACCTTTATTTTTATCACCTATGACATTTTGGGCAATGTAATATTACTCATCTATGACATCTTTAACAATCTCATCTTTCTTACCATCACTTGTAACCAACTCTAAAGGAGTTATAGACCCCTTGAGAGATTTAAATTATTTTAAAATGTCCTCAAATATCTACCATAAGTCATCATATTCAATTTTATTAGCATCATGAATGGTAAAAACAAGAGATACTCTTTCAACTTACTCTATATTCTAAAAGGACTTCTTCCAAGATTTCCTCTTCAGCATACGGAGTGTATGATTCATCATCAACCAAACAAGGAGATTCAACATAAGAACTCACCTCTTCTTAATCACTTAGGGCCTCTTGATATTTTTCAAATTTCACCTTATCTATCATAATCTTATCTTTTTTATGAAGGGATAAATTTTTTTTTGATGTCAAGACTAGGTATCTTAAAATCTGGTAACCTAGCCCAATAAGGCTACAAAGGAGTTACACTTTATTCAAGTAAGAGTTATAAATTTTCATTAACCACTTGTTATTATTGAGATTACCACACCATATATACATCAAGGAAAATTTATATGGGATGAGGACAAGATGAACTAGTTAGTGGAGGTAGAACATAGGGATCAAAATTAGATTGAGAATGTAAAGTTGGGAACTCTTTTGGAATATCTTGAGGAAAGGGAGGTAGACCTTGAGCTTAAAAAACTTGATTTTATTCCTTAAAATTTAAAAACACTTCATTAACATCTGATTTATATTGATTAATATCTTGAGGAAGGGTGGATAGGGTGTGTTTAGGCATATAATCTTCCTTTGGGTCTAAACCTTCCATCACACATTGACTTGGCAACTTCATCCTTGACTCCAAATATTCAAT
Source organism: Torreya grandis (assembly GCA_037957365.1). NCBI lineage: Eukaryota > Viridiplantae > Streptophyta > Pinopsida > Cupressales > Taxaceae > Torreya > Torreya grandis. Next base: position 711,872 of record JARHVA010006098.1, read on the forward strand.
TTGCTTAGGTAGGTTCTATTGGAAATTTTTTTATTTAAATTCATAGGAATAATCATGAGTATGAGTAATACATGATGGCTGACATGGAACACAATAATATTCTTGAGTAAGGGTGGGAAGGGATTGCAAAGGATTAACTCCATTCTCCACTTCACACTCCTTGACAATGCTTTTATCCTCTTTCTTTCCCCATGACTCCAATATCTTATTCTAGATTAATATGTTAGGATTAGAATCCTTTTATTATGAAATGATATGAGGATTTTCTATAATACCAAGGATCTTCTCAACTTCATACCTTTTATCAAGACTTTTCTCCTCTTTCTTTCCCCATGACTCCATTATCTTGTTCTAACTTAAGACATTGTGATTATGAGTCTCTTTTTGAGGTGGTGGGGATGTATTTTGAGAGGGAAATGAGGGATTGAAATAAACTTCCTTTTATTCCAACATGGATTAATGTATATACATATTTTCCAATTCAATCTACCTATCAATATTATCTTCAAACACAAGGCTTCTCTTTTCAATTCTCTCCACCAATTGATTGGGAAAAGGATGAATTTGATAGGCTTTTTTTGGCTTATGAGTAGGGGTCATGTATGGCTAGTAGGAAACTTGGGGAAGTAGATATAAATGCTTATAGGTATGGTGAGGTTACCTTTCATGAAATCCTAGACTATCTTCTAAGGAAGAAACTAGACCACTCACATCAAACATCTCACGTGTAAGCCTTTGCCAATTAGCTCTCTCAATAGGTACCCACTCTTTTTTGACCAACTATAATGATTCTCTCACCTTATGTATGACATTATTATAAATATATATATAACACATACTCTTTGTGTGTCAAGATCCAACATGTACCTCTCATATCCTAAAAGTGTTTTTTTGAAATTGGAAATGGGTTGGCTTGAGAAGTGGCTAGGTTGACTAGGAGGAGCAAAACATTGAGGAGGTTGGTTATGGGAATAATATAATTCATGAATGGGATAACAAGGATCATATTGGGGCTGATGAAATTTATATTCAAGTTGGTAAGAATCATGACTAGATTGACCAAGGACTTGTTCATATTGATAGAGAATGGCACAAGTTTGCAATGTCTCACTAAATTGTAGAGAACAAAACTCAACACCAAAGTCAGCCATGAAACTTTATTGAAAGGAAGAACACAAAGACAAAAATTACTAGTAACATTCAAAGGATAACCTGGGCTTCTTGACTACATAATGTATCTTTGGAGTCACCATTGATGTTTTGATAGATGCCTCTAAAGGTTGATTATTGAGAGACAACACCAAAAAAATCTCAACTTCTTGGACCAAGAGTCCCACTGAGCATGACAAAAACTATTGTCACTTGTATTTTCACCCTTTGAGGAGATGAAAATCTCTCCTCATCTAAGTGGCATAATGAAATTGCCTTTAGGCTTGTGGGTAGCCTAAGGAATGAGGTAAATCTCTAGATATGGCTAGTTCCCTTGATTTACCACTTTGGACTACAACTACTACTAAACTTGGGGTTGAAAAGGGAGAATTATAACTAAAATCAAACTACTATAAGGGAGGTGATACACTAAATAACATGATGACATCCAACCATATGCATATTACACTTGAAATCAAAAGACAAACTCAACATACACTTATCTAATCTTCATCTTCTCATATCCATGCTACATTATGAGGTTATGGATGAATGTGTTGGGATATTTATGGTAGATGTGTTTTCATTGATATCAAATAAAATTGATGATGAAAAAGTGGTCTAACAAATGAGAGTGATGGAACATGTTCATCTAATGTACTTGGAGTAATGTGATACTTGTAAGGGTGTGCATGGGTGTCCTAGGTAGATGTTGTATGGCTGAATGGATTTTAGTATGATGATGTTTGAATTGTTATTGATGTGTTCTATTCTCAATTTTTGACTTCATGTGGCCTTAATGAGGTATACAGTTTAGTTTGTACCTTGTCAGCTTGATGATACATGATTGCCTAAGGGTTCTTGATTACTTTGGCTTATGTTCCAGGAAATAGATCTTAGTGTACCTATAATATGAATTTAGGACATGTATATGGTTATAATAGGTTAGATAGATGGTTTTTAAGAGGTGGCATGTGGTCTGCAAGATATTTTGGCCATTGGCCTAGTTGGCTTAGATGGGCTTGTGAGGGTCAATGATTGATTTTAGGGTTTTTGACCTTATATCTACATTGGATATGCTAATATATGTGTGTTAAATTTTATTAACAAAGTTAGAGGTCAATATATGAGAAAGTTAGAAATGACTTCATGTGTTTTAGAGGGTGCTTAAATGGTGTATTTTGAGCTTAAAAGGAAAATTCTCACATTCATCAACTCATGCAACATTTTCATGGGGAGATAAGCCTTTTATATAAGTTAATTAGGGTTATTAAGAAGGTTTTACAAGCATTATATCATGCATTAAGGTCCTATTCTTTATGAATGATTGCTAAGAGGTACGTAGGTTTTTATGTGCAAAAAACCCTAGTCTTAGACCCAATTTGAAATATTTTAATTGTAGGTGATAAAAAATATGTTGGATGGATATTATGATTATTTTTGGTTATAGAGGACTCATTTAGGCTTTTGACTATGTGTTTGGTCAAAATTGACTATTTGTGGGTCCCATAGAAAAGTGCTTCTTAACAATATTTTGATATTGTGAGATATTTTTGAAAGTAACCAGGGGAAAAAATGGATGTGAGATGAATATTATGAATTTATTAAAAAATTTATGTAAATTTTTATGAATATTAATTTGTCTATGTCAAATTTATAGGTCCTCAAAGTTGCCTAGTTAATATGAAAGAAAGGATGTCATGAGTGAAAAAGACTAGTCATAGTGAGAAGTGGAATTAGAAGGTCTAATAAATGAGTAGGGATGGGTATGATCTCTTGGAGGTGATTTAAGGGATTCATTAAATATATACATAAGATTATTATTTTTCCTAGTCACTTTGAGATGATTGAATGGTTGACTCATAGTAGACTATGATGGTTTTGCTAGCAAAAGGAACTCAATTTGAGTGATTGAGTTTGATTACAGGGAAAATGGTTAGATCAAGTGTTCTTGATGGTTAGAGAGTGTTGAGGAATCATTTAATATATTTTATAGTTATTTTTAAGTTTTTACCAATCTCTTATTGGTCAAACATAGTCTTACAAAGTGAAGCTATGCTTGGTTTGTAAGGAGTATGAGACATAGGCTCACTACATGAACTAAAACGTTGTTGTAGAGGTTCATGGCTGAATTTGGAAGACATAAGTGATTATTTATAAAATATACTAAGGATAAATATATGACCATAATTGAGAATGGTCTATATACATTATGTTTTTATTCTCTTTGTGGGAGTATCAAGCTAGACAAGCAAGTGTGTGTGTTGATATTTGAAGACCTTGTGTGAAGGTTTTTGGGGGGTCTTGGTGACCAATGTTTGTATGAGATTGAGTAGACAAATTTCATTAGACTCATCATATTTTTTTATTTTATTTATTATTTTTAATATATTTATGAGTGCATATCTGAATATGAGTAAAATATTTGTGAAGGGGTTATTTGCTTGTGTTGAAGAGATAGCTTGGTGTTGGTGACTTGTGTGGAGTTGTAGACTTAGAGAATATTATTATTATATGGTTTATATATCATATTGAGAAGAAATTAGAGTTCAATAATTGTTCATTTGATAGGTTTTGTGTTGGTGGTTAACATCTTTGATATGTTGGTACTTGTCAAACTTAGGGGTTGGTGTTCCTTATGAAGTGGGTGATTCACTAAAGCCACATGTTTGTGATCATATTATAAGAATGTAGTCCATTATTTTATATACTTGAGATTGGGTTTTGTTCCCCATGAGGGTTTACCACATAAATATTTTTGTAATGGTTACATTCATGTTTGTTCTTTGATTCATCTATCTTACATATTGATGTGATTGGTTAAGTAGCTTGAAGAGTTAGGAATTGAATTTCATTATTGTTAAACACTAATTCACCCCCCTCTCATTGGTGTCTAACTCTATAAATTGGTATCAAATCATGTCCTTTTTAGGATTAACAACTTGAAAGGTGATTCTACGGTAAATTATGATCCGTAATGAAGAGTTTGTGTTTGTCCAAGTTGCATTACATTTAAAAGAAAATAGGGACAAGAAATGGTACATAAAAAGTGGTTTTTCTAGTCATGTGACAGGAGATAAGATTAAATTCATCACTCCTAATAAATCAAACCCTGGTGCTATTAGGTCTAGCAATAACAAATATGCTACTATAAGAGGTAAGGGGACTTTGAGTTTAGATAATGGGATTTTAAAGACTGAAAATGTTTTATATGTTGAAGGGTTAAAGAGTGATTTTCTTAGTGTTGGTTAGATGTGTGAAAAATGTAATTTTGTGCCCTTATATTATTATTTTTGTGAAATTATAATAGGAAAATATGGAATAATCCTTGCCAAGATTCACAATTCAGAAAATAATATGTATGTATATCATGAATACAAAATAGAAAAGTGTTTGATGAATCAAGTAGAAGAAAGTTGGCTATGACATAAAAGACTTGGTCACATAAACTTCAATAATATGATAAGGATTAGTTTAGAGGGGCTTATAAGACATATGCCCAATATTTCTAAGGTTCCTCAATATTTTTGTCAGTCTTGTCTCCATGGTAAACAAGTAAAGAGAAGATACAAGACACAGGTGTTTTCTACTACTAAATCATTGGAGTTAATTCACACTAACTTATGTGGCCCTATGAGGACTCAAAGTCTATAATGTAATCCCTTGTTGAGAATGAGAAGGTATCAAAGATCAAGTGTATCAAAGATCAAGTGTTTCAAAGCCCTTGTTGAGAATGAGAAGGTATCAAAGATCAAGTGTATCAGATAAATTAGAGGTGGAGAATAATTTTATAATGAGTTCTATGATACTCATGGAATAAAAAGATATTACTCTGATACTATAAGTCCATAACAAAATGGAGTAGTTGAAATAAAGAATACAATTGTTTAGGAGATGTCTAGAACTCTACTAGAAGATGCCAAGTTGTCTGATGGTTTTTGGGAAGAGGCTATAAGTACTTCAGTCTACATTATTAATATATGTCAAATTAGATTGAATAAATATAACACCCCTTATGAACTATGGAAAAATAAATTAGTAAATTTCAAGTACTTCAGATTATTTGGAAGTATGTGTTACATCAAAATGAATGAAGAAAATCTAGGCAAGTTTGATTCTAGATATGATGAAGGTATATTTCTTAGGTATTCTTCTATTAGTTCTAATTATAGATGTTTCAACAAAAGAATTCATAAAATTGTTGAAATTTATAATGTGAGAGTTGATGAAAGTGGTCCTACCAAGAAGTCTAGTTTAAAGCCATGTGATCCAAGTATTAGTTCTACTACAAATAAAGACCAATCTATCTATACATCAAATGAAGATGATGAAGAAGATATCATACTTGATATTAAAGTTCCTTAAATAAGAACTTAGGTATGTCATCCAATTTTCAAGTCATTGGTAATATGAATGATAGTATACAGACTAAGGGAAGAGTGTTGTCTAATCAAGATCAACAAGATTCAACCTTTTTGTTTATCCATGAACCAAAAAACTTCATTAAATCTAGTAAGGAAAAGGAATGGTGCTATGTTATGGATGAAGAATTGATTAGATTAAAATAAATGACACTTGGGATAGAGTTCATAGGCCTAAGGGAAAGAATGTAATTGGAAAAAAGTGGGTATTTAAGAATAAGTTGAATGAGAAAGGTAAAGTGGTAAGAAACAAGGCCAAGTTGGTATGTAAAGGCTATGCTCAGGTAGAAGGGATTGAATTTGATGAAACTTTTGCTCATATAGCTATAATGGAAGCTATCCGACTATTTTTATCCTATGTTAGTTCTAAAAATTTTAAGGTATACCAAATGGATGTTAAATTTGCATTTTTGAATGGAAAATTAGAAGAATTTTTTATGGAATTTACTAAGGGCTATGCTATAAAGGATAATCAAAAAAATTATTTACATATTAAAGAAGGCTCTCTATGGCCTTAAACAAGCTCCTAGAGCTTGGTATGACCTATTAGATAAGTATCTCCTTAATTCAAGGTTTTAGAAGAGGAGTGACAGACATCAATCTTTACATCAAGTTAGAAGGAGAACATCAATTGCTTGTTGTGGTTTATGTGGATGACATAATCTTTGGTTTAGTAAATGATAAGATGAGTAAGGACTTTATAGAGGTAATGATAATTGAATTTGAGATGTCTATGTTGGGAGAACTCTCATTATTCCTAGGAATGTAGATAAATCAACTAGACAAAAGGATATTTATCTCTTAATCCAAATAAATTAAGGAGATGCTTGAGAAATTTAATATGTTGGGTAAAAAAGCCATGATTACTCCTATGGAAATAGGATGCAAGTTGAGTAAGTATGATGAGTCTCCTAAATTTGATCAATCCTTGTATAGATCCATGGTAGGGAGTCTATTTTATTCTACTACTTTTAGACCTAATATTATGCAGGAAGTAAGTGTAGTTGGAAGATATCAAGTAGATCCCAGAGAATCTCACTTGAACACTATTAAGAGAATCCTAAGTTATCTCAAAGGCACCATGAACTATAGTTTGTGGTATCCAAGGAGTAGGGAATTCAAGTTAAAATCTTATATATATGTTGATTGGGTAGGATGTGTTGATGATAGGAAGAACACTAGTGGAGGAGTGTTATTCATAGGTTAATCCTTGGTATCTTGGTTAAGCAAGAAGAAATCTTTAGTATTTCTATCTACTACAGAGGCTAAATACATTATTGTAAATTCTTCTTGTACTCAAGTCATCTAGATGGAGTAGACCTTAGAAGATTATAAGGTAATTCAAGATGGCCCTTGTCCTATTCTATGTGACAATAAAAGTGCCATAAACATTTCAAAGAACTCAGTGATGCATTCTAAGACTAAGCATATCCCTATCAAGTATCATTTTCTAAAGGAGTAGGTTAATGATCAAGTTGTCAAACTGGAATATGTACCTTATAAGGAACAACTAGTAAACATAATGACTAAACCATTACCTAAAGCTAAATTTGAATATGTAATATCCTATCTAGGGGTCATTTATTCTTGCTTGAATCAATAATGAGTCATTGGGAGAGATGAAGTAATCAGTTAGAATAGTTGCTTTAGTTGTTGAGGTTGGTTGTTTGTTTAAAAGGTATGTTCAAGTCTCCTGGTCCTCAAGTGCATTTTTGATCAATTTTTTGATGCATTATCTAAGTGGTAATTTTAATGAAAAGGAAGAAGTGGTTTGTTTTAGTACTTGAGAAAGGTTGAAAAAAGTCATTCTCAGGTGGTTTGAGGTCTTGATGATCTTACATGTGATTTTTATGGTCAAAAATAAGAGTTGACCAATTTTGGCAGTGATGACTACCTAGAAGGTGCCCAAAGTACTCTTTTTATGATTTATTATGGATAGAAGTTGAAAATAGATGATTCAAGTTGGGTTTGACATGTAAAAGTAGGATAGGAGGTTTGATGGTGTCCATGAGGTGCTCAAGTATGAATTTGCCCATTTGGTCAAGGTGCCTACTATAGGTCTTAGTTTGTATGCACAAAATGCTTCGTTTCAAAGGTAATTTGAAGAATGAAGATGTATCATGAATTTATTTATGCTTAGAAAGGTCTACACATGTGTTTGAGACATGCTCTAGGTGGTTCCATAGGTTTTTGAATCCTTTTATGTCAGGTGGATCATTTTGAGTGGTCATTAGCTTCTCTTCTCAAGAGTATATGTTTGGTGATTTAAAGGAAGTCATGGTTCCCAAAGGTGTGGAGGATTGAAATTTGTCATGGTAGTGTGTTTTTGTGGTCTCCAAGTGTGGTATCTAGCTCTAGTGTCTGTGTTGATTGGAGATCAACTTTTGATTTGAAGGCCTAATGATTTGGGCATGTTTCTAAAAGTGGTAGAACTTTGAAGTTGGAGGATAAAAGCTTAAAAATAAGTTTAGAGGGAAAAATTGGTATTTTAATCTACTTTTACATTGGTTTGGAAGTGATTATAATTCATTTTATTTAAGTTTTAGCTCACTAGGAGGCCTAATTGGTGACTAGGCTAAAGAAGGAAGTATGCTAATAAAGATGAGTTAAAAGATCATTATTATCATGTCTAAAGGGTCATGGTAAACTTTAGATATGGAATTTTATGGTTTGGAATGATCAGGGTAGAGAGTTATGAGGTTTGCAGTGGCCAAATAGGGCTACAAGGAGTATAAGTAGGCCTAGTGAAGAAAATAAAGATTTGTGAGAAATTTTTCAAATTAAGGTTAGAATTTTTGGTTCTAGTTGAGCATGTTGGCCTATTATAAGTATGTTTTAGGTATGGTGGTGTGATTTAAGTGCCTTTGGTGTTCTATAGGGTACCTTGAGTGCAATGGTATGTGAGCTTGCATAGTGTTCTAGTGCTCATGTTATTGTTTAAATTGATGGTAGTTATTATTGGAGGTCTTGTAGGTGTGCATGGGTTGTGTAGACTGAGGGGTAGCCTTCAAAGTGGATCATGGTCCTAGGGAGAGTTATGTTGCATTGAAAATTGATGGTAGGTCTAAAGATCTTAATGGTTCAAGAGTAATTTTTAAGTGAGAGCATCTTCCAAGGGAGAGTTGTGCCTATTTGAGGTCTAAATGGTCCATTTTTAGAATATTTACTATAGGTGAGCATGTTTTCAAAAGTTTCTTATAACTCATTTGTTTATTTCTATGATGCCTAGTGTTGAAAAGAGTCAACTTTATTATTTTGGCAAAGGGGGAGAGAGAAAAGTAGTGTTTACATCAATGACAAAGGGGGATATTGTTGGGATATTAATGGTATATATATTTTAATTAATTTAAAGTGGAATTCATGATGAAAAAGTGGTTTAATAGGTCAGAGTGATGGAACATGGTGGTGTAATCTACTTGAAGCAATGTGATACTTGCAAAAGTGTGCATGGGTATCCTAGCTGGATGTTGTATGGATAAATGGAACTTGGTATGATGATGTTTGACTTGTTTTTGATGTGATCTATGCTCAAGGGTTGACTTTATGTGGCCTTCATGAGGTATAAATTTTATTTTTTACTTTGAATGCTTGATCTTGCATGATTTCCTAAGGGTTCTTGAGTGCTTTAGCATATGTGTCATGGCATGGAACTTAGTGTGCCTATAATATTAATTTTGAACATGTATAGTGATCCAAATTTTAGTTCAAAAAAAGTTTCCAATTTGTGACAAAAATAATTTCAAAGTGTAGATCTTGTCGAGAGCTTTTCGATGCTTTTTGTAGTTTGCAAAACAAACACTGTATGCTCAAGTTATAAGCCACTAAAGTTTTCTTGCAACTGGGAAATAATGAGTGTCGACAAGTGACATGGCATTATTTTCATGTGATAAGTGGACCAATCAAAAGTTGACATGTGGCAATTAATTTTGTACATTCATGTAAAAAAAATTGATTTGGTATTTGTTTTTAGCCTTTGATCTTTGATAGGCGGTCATATGGAGAACCGTGGGCCCCACTATTGGCTCACTGGGGGCCCTCAGTGAGGGTTGACACACTTGATTAAGGAGGGGTGCCTTGACCTCCATCTCACATTCTATTGCATTCAAATTTTTCTTATAAACTATCATATTGTGCCCACTAGATGCATGTGGGACAATTGAATTGTATGTTTTAAACACTTTGTAATTTTCCTTGGTAATACATTGTATTTATTATTACCAAGTAAACCCCATACACCACATGGGAGAACCCAATGATTTCCATGCCATGTCTAGGTATTATGTATGGTCTTCAAGATTGGCTCAAGATTACATACCACATATTATGCCGAGTCAATCCATCCACATGCATCGAGATTAGGGATGAGACTAAGCCTTATGTCGTTCCACAAAGACTGAGCCATATTCCAATCGGTATAAGAACCCAATGGATAAGCCAAGTTGGTAAACCAACATCCCATGCTAAATGTGGTGCCTCAATCCCACCAAAAGGGTGGTCAATAGATTTAAAGGAGGCCACCTAGCTATTAAGAGACTTGAAGCTATTTTGATTTCCAAAATTTGGGATAAATGATAAGTGCCAAGCACCCACAAAGGAGGCCAATGGGATTGGAACCCTTGACCTACCATGTAAAAGGATAGGAGCTTGACCAACTCACCTATTGGAGATAAGATAGAAATAAAGCCACGAACTTATATTTAAATGTAAGCATTCAGCCGACTGTTTAAGGGATATAATAAACCAATTTTCTTTATTTCATCATTTTGGAGCCCTTAGAGGCCGAACCAGAGCTCAGAGTAAAATACAAAGTTGTTTAGAATTATGATATGCTCTATACAGTATATTCATTTGCCCATTTTGGAGAATTGGTGACATCATTTTAAGCTATGAAAGTTACCAATTTTGATTTAGAGAAGCCTCTATGTGTGATTCAAGAAGGTGAAGACGTGTTGAGTCAGCCAAGGTCTTTCAAAGGTTTGATCACTATTATTATAGAGAGATACGATCTTTTGTTGTCTTTAAGTATTATTTTAGCTTGCAAATTTTAGCAACATTAATGGATCGGTTTGATAAGAACCTGGGGACGTAGGAATTCTGAACCCCATAAACAATTTCTATGTTTTGATCTTTGGATTCATTTTTGCATTTTAGTTTCAGTTATTATTCAGATTATAAATTCAAATTTTTGATCATAATGAAAAATTTAATCATTTGATCATTTATGAGAGATTGGATAAAATCAAGAATTTGGTAAAATTTGACGGTTTCAATGGAAAACTAATGTGATCTATCAATTCACCTTTATTTCAATTTTGAAACTTGATTTGGATCATATTTTCATCAATTTTTAATCATTCCAACATCTTAAAAGTTGAGAAATGTTTTTCTTCCAATTCAGTTTAATTTTTGGAATTGAGAATTTAAAAGATCCATTTGAATGATTTAAAAAGTAGTGAAGTTCCTACTAGTGTTTACGGATCAAATTTTGGTATCGAAATAGTTAGAAAGCTGGGTTAGCTTCTAGTTATGTGATTTGACAGTTGCTTTCAGTTATTGGTTTTCAATATCACTTGATTAGATTGTAGTGTGCAGTTGTGGAATTAGTGTGTTTGCAGGAAACCATGGGCAAGTTGTCACATAAATCCAAGATGGAAGAGCTTGAAGCCATCAATACACAAATTTAGGATGATAATGCTTTTCTAAGAGCTTGATTGTACTCCTTGGATGAGGAGATTTCAAGTTTGAAATCAGAGTTTGAATCTAAGGATGAGCTCTTGATCAAATTGCAGTGTGGTGAACCAAACAAGGCCATACCTTCCACTTCAGATGCAAAGACTATGACTGAATGCACTATAAGTTATTCACCACATAATTCATCTACTTCTTCTTTCCATTTAGATTCAGATTCAAGTAATGATTCTTTTGGTAGTTTTGAACAACACACTAAGGGTATAGGATCCAAATTGTTTAAGAAAATGGGATTTAATGGAAGAGGTCTTGGTAGAGATGACTAAGGAATTACTAAACCAATAAAAGTAGAGCATATATCTCTTCGTGCAGGTTTGGGTTATACTAGTGTGCAGGTGGATGACGGAGAAGTTTCTTCCATGGCTAAAGGAAGATGAGATTCCAATAGCAAAGGTTCTAGACCACTAGTTCAAATGTGTAAAGGTAAAAGAGGTATTGAGATTCCACCTCTTGATTCTTACACTAAATCTTCTGATCCAATTAATACTTTAAAGAAGTTTAGATATAATGTACAGAAGATAATGCAATCATTTCCATGCACTTTTTGTGGGATGAATAACCATAGTGCTAAGACTTGTTGGAAATGAAAAGCTTTGTTTAAGCAGATTGCATGTTTGAAAGACCATTCTCATGTTAAGTTGGGAATTGGCAAATGGGGACCCTCACCTAAGAAGGTTTTGTGCACTCATTGTAATAAGAGTGGACATCAGATTGATCACTATTTTAAACTTTAATCATCTTCTCATTATAGAAATGGTAAAATTAAGATGATTTATCAACCTATTACTAAGGTCAATGAAGTTAAATCAATCCAAAATGATGTTAAGGAATCCACTAAGGAAATCAAGTTAACTAGGCATAAAATTTGATTAAGTGGATTAATAATGCACTTGTTTGTCAAAGCATTGTTAAGAATTATGTTAAGGGAAAGAACAATCTTCGATGATGCATTAGTAGAGTTTGTGAGAACACTTTGACATAGGATCATCATTCGAAGTATTTCAATTCTCACCTTATGTTTAAAAGCTCTATGTTTTGGAAACTCCTATTTATGTTGTGTGAGTTGTCTAGAGGACTTGAACTCATTTGATTAGTTGGAGATAATAACAAAATGCATGTTGTAGGTTGAGTTAATTCCTTACAACACTTGTCTCATATTGAATTACTATTTTTATAATGTATCTATTTTTGGCACATGGATGTATAGATGCATTGTAAGACCCTATGGGCATGTTTGGATGTTAGGCAATATACACTTTGTGTTGTTTGCATTTGCTTAGCATATAAGTCCCATACCAGGGAATTATATTACAACATGTCTAAAACATTCATTGTATGTTGTCGGCATTAGAAAACTTTTTTTGCAATTACATTGGGAATTGTTTTAATTTTTTGGCAATTCACCGCTTTACAAGATGTGACATTTAGGCAGACAATTTTGGTATGTTGTGATCAAGTTATTAGCAATTGCAGATTCTTTTACTCATGCCATGTGTAGGCATTTTTAGTTGAGTTTTGAATAATTTATTTTTCCAATATTTATCTCTTTGCTATGATTGGGTTCTGTGTGATGTGATGCAGTAGACCAGTTATAAGATTTTATGTGATAGTCGACTTTTGGAGACCAAAAGCCTCTTTAGTAGGGAGGTGTGATCCAGAGTTCAGTTTAGAAAAAGTTTCCAATTTGTGACAAAAATAATTTCATAGTGTAGATCTCATCGAGATCTTTATGACGCTTTTCACGGTTTGCAAAATGGACATAGTATGCTCAAGTTATAAGCCGCTAAAGTTTTCTTACAACTAGGAAATAACGAGTGTCGATAAGTGACGTGGTATTATTTGCATGTGACAAGTGGACCAATTGGAGGTTGGCACATGGAAATCAATTTTTTACATTCATGGAATTTTTTTTGATTTGTTGTTTGTTTTTATCCTCTAGTATGCGATAGGTGGTCATATAGAGAACCGTGGGCCCCGTTATTAGCTCATTGGGGGCCCTTATCGAGGGTCGACACACTTGATTAAGGAGGGGTGCCTTGGCCTCAATCTCACATTCCATTGCATTCAAATTTTGATTATAAACTATCATATTGCACCCACCAGATGCATGTGGGACAATTGAATTGTATGTTTTAAACACTTTGTAATTTTCCTTGGTAATACATTGTATTTATTATTACCAAGTAAACCCATATGCCACATGGGAGAACCTAACACTTTCCATGCCACATCCAGGTATTATGTATGGTCTTCAATATTGTCTCAGGATTACATACCACATATTATTCCAAGTCAATCCATCCACATGCTTCGAGATTAGGGATGAGACTAAGCCTTATGTCATTCCACAAAGACCGAGCCATATTCCAATCAGTATAAACAACCCAACGGATAAGCCAAGTTGGTAAAACCAACATCCCATGCTAAATTTGGTGCTTTGAGACCACCAAAAGGGCAGTCGGTAAATTCAAAGGAGGCCACCTAACTATTAAAAGACTTGAAGCTATTTTGATTTCCCAAATGTGGGATAAATGATAAGTGCCAAGAACCCACAAAGGAGGCCGATGGGATTGGAACCCCTGACCTGTCGTACAAAAGGATAGGAACCCAACCAACTCACCCATTGGAGATAAGATAGAAATAAAGCCATGAACTTATATTTAAATGTAAACATTTAGCTGATTGTGTAAGGGACATAATAGACTAGTTTGTTGTATTTCATCATTTTGGAGACCTTAAAGGCCGAACTTGAGCTCAGAGTAAACTACAAAGTTGTTTAGAATTACGATACGCTCTATGTAGTATATTAATTTTCCCATTTTGGAGAGTTGGTGATGTCATTTTAAGCTATGAAAATTACTGATTTTGATTTGGAGAAGCCTCTGCGTGTGATTCAGGAAGGTGAAGGACGTGCTGAGTCAACCAAGGTCTTTTGAAGGTTTGATCACTATTATTACAGAGAGATATGATCTTTTTTTGTTTTTAAGTATTATTTTAGCTTTCAAATTTTAGCAACATTAATGGATTGATTCAATAATAACTCAGGGACGTAGGAATTTTGAACCTTGTAAACAATTTTTGTGTTTTGATCTTTGGATTCATTTTTGCATTTTAGTTTCAGTTATTATTTAGATTATAAATTCAGATTTTTAATCAGAATGCAAAATTTAATAATTTGATCATTTACGAGAAATTGGATAAAATGAAGAATTTGGTAAAATCTGATGGTTTCAATGGAAAATTGATGTGATCTATCAATTCACCTTTATTTCAATTTTGAAACTTGATTTGGATCAGATTTTCATCAATTTTTAATCATTCCAACATCTTACAAGTTGAGAAATTTTTCGCTTCCAATTCAGTTTAATTTTTGGAATTGAGAATTTAAAAGATCCATTTGAATGATTTAAAAAGTAGTGAAGTTCCTACTAGTGTTTATGAATCATATAGGGTGATTATAGGTTAGATATATGGTTTGAAAGAGGTGGCAAGTGGTCTATAAAATAGTTTGGCCATTGGCCTAGTTGGCTTAGATGGGCTTGTGAAGGGTCAATGAGTGATTTTAGGGTATTTAACCTTATATCTGAATGGGATATGATCATAGAGGTGTGTTAAAGTTTATTAACCAAGTGATATGTTAACATATGAGAGATAAATTAATAAATGACTTCATGTGTTTTAAAGGGTGCTCAAATGGTGTATTTTGAGCTTAAGACGAAAATTTTCACATTCATCAGCTCATGTAGAATTTGCATGGGGAGATAATCCTTTTTAAGAAGTTGATTAGGGTTCCTAAGAAGTTTTTATAATCATTATTTCATGGATTAAGGTCCTATTATTTATGAACAATTGCTAAGAAGGTAAGCTTGTTTTTATATGTAAAAAACCCTAGTCTTAGAGCTGATTGGAAATATTTTCTTGTAGGTGATAAAAAATATGATGAATGTATAAGATGGTGATTTAAGGTTATAGAGGACTCCTCTAGGCTTTTGAGGATGTGTTTTTTCAAACTTGACTATTTTTGGGTCCCATAGAAATGTGCTTGTTAACAATATATAGGATATTATGAGAGATTTATGAAAGTAACTAGGGGAACAAATGGGTGTGAGATGAAGATTATGAATTTATTAAAAAAATAATGTAAATTTTCAAGAAGATTCATTTATTTTTTTCTAATTTTTAGGTCTTCAAATTTTCCTAGTTGATATGAAGGAAAGGATGGCATGAGTGAAAAAAACTAGTTAGAGTGAGAAGTGGAATTAGAAGGCCTAATCAGTGAGTAGGGATGGGTCTAAACTCTTTGATTTGATTTATGGGATGTATTACCTATATACATAAGATTATTATTGTTCCTAATCACTTTGAGATTATTTGATGGTTGACTCATAGTTGACCATGATGGTTTTTTTAGCAAAAGGAACTCAGTTTGAGTGATTGAGTTTGATTAGAGAGTATATGGTTAGATCACATGTTATTAATGGTTGTAGAGTGTTTATGAGTCATTTAATATATTTTTTAGTGATTTTAAATGTTTTAACAATCTCTTATAGGTCAAACTTATCTTAAAAATTGAAGTTATGCTTATTTTATAAGGAGTATGAGACATAAGCTCACTGCATGAACTAAACAGTTGTAGACGTTCATGGCTAACCTTGGAAGACATAAGTGATTCTTTATAAAATATCCTAAGGATAAATATCTAACCATAATTGAGAATGATATATATAAAATATGTTTTTATGCTCTTTGTGGGAGTATCAAGCTAGATAAGCAAGTGTGTATGTTGATATTGAAGACCTTGTGCGAAGGTTGTTGGGGGTCTTGGTAACCAATGTTTGTATGAGATTGAGTAGAGAAAAATGTCATTAGAATTAGAATAATTATTTTATTCTATTTATTATTTTTACTATATTTATGAGTTCATATTTTAATATGAGTGAAATATTTGTGAAGGGGTTATTTGTTTATGTTGAAGAGATAACTTGGTGTTGGTGACTTGTGTGGAGTTATAGACTTGGAAAAGAGTGTTCTTGCAAGATTTATATATAAAATTAAGAAATAATCATATTTAAATTAATTTTTCATTTTATAGGTGTTTTTTTGGTTCTCAAAATCTTAGGTAATTTGGTTCTTATCAACCTTAGGGGTTAGTGTTCCTTGTGAAGTGGGCACTTTACTAAAGCCTCATGTTTGTGATCATATTATAGGACTATAGTCCATTATTTTTAGACTTGAAAGTGGTTTTTCTCCCCCATGAGAGTTTACCACATAAATATTTATGTAATGGTTACATTCATATTTTTTCTTTGATTCATTTATCTTGCATATTGATGTGATTGGTTAAGTAGCTTGAAGAGTTAGGAATTGAATTGCATTATTGTTAAACATTGATTCACCCCCCCTCTCAATGGTGTGTACCTATATCAGAATGTACATAGTTAGGAGGATTAGATAATAGGTGTATGAGTTCACTAATTATTAAATGAGCTTACTTAAACCATGAACATCTCCTAGAACACTTTGCATGCCCTATAATAAGAGGCTTTCTAATTGTAAAAAAGGTGAAAGAATGAGACCACATGTTAGGAATCCATAGTATTCACTAAATAATATTCATCATCCAAGTATAACACACTTATGAATAGTTATGGAAGAGGTAAAACATAGTATTATTATTGATAAAAAGGTATACATTTGACTAGGCTTCACCATACTCAGGTGGAACATCCAATACAATGCCAAAATGGCTAGTTCTTATAGAACTTTAGAGAGAGAGAAAAGAAGAAATAAGTTCAAGGGTCACAAAGACACTTTTAAAGATGATACAAGGAGTTAATTTTGAATGTGGAGATAGTATGATATGAAACATTAAATTTTAGGAGCTACAAGTGTCAATCCAAGTCATAAACTTCATGAAAAGTGGTAAGAAACTCCCCATTTTGGTTCAAAAAACTACCTACCTGATTATCCTTATTTGAATTCATTATAAATAATTATGAGAAATAATAATTATTATAATTAAGGTTAAGGGTATTATTAATTTTTTTACATGAATTTTTTATAGGCATGGTCATATAGAATCACCTAGAAAGGAGCAATCATCATCTATTATCTAAAAAACTGCCCTTTCATGCACCCTACACACTAGGCCTCAAATTTGGCTTTATTTTTACATGAAAATACATGGGAGGGATTTAATTACAATTTTAAAGGCCCTGCATTGTCTTAGAAGCATTAGGGATACTTTAAAATCACTTTCTCTTAGAGTTTTCACACTTCTCACTAGCTTATTTAATAGTCCAGTTTTGACTGTCCAAGTTGAAGATATTTGTTAAGGCACTTAAGTTTTTTTATGGAGTATGAAATTTACATTAGGGGTTATCAAAAGTATATATCTTCCTCAAAAAATTTATTTCATGCTCAGACTCTTTATAGAGCTATAAAACACAAAAAAATTCAAAAATACCTTATTTTTACTTCCATTCATACAAGTCTGTACAATCAAAAATTATGGGGAGAAGTTTTAAGGAGTTATATATAAATTAAAATATATATTATATTCAAAATATCCCAATATATTATATCTCCAAATCTATTTTCTCCGTCAAATCCTAGCTAAGGGTTTAGCAGGGTTTTATGTCTATTTTCCTTCTTAAGGTTGGTTCAAAAAGTTTGGATGTTAAAATTTAAAAATAATGCCAAAAATTATTTTCTAGGGACCTCCTATAAATGTTTTTAACTTCTCTAGTCTCCATGCAAATCATCATTAAAGGTGTGAGCTTCCAAACCTGCCCTATTGAGCTCATTTTCTTGTTTGTTGCTAGTCGAGTTAGATTTTGAGCTAAAAATAGCCTTCTTGATGTTTTATCTACACTCTAAGAGATCTAAAACATATATATCCATCTTAAAAATATGATTCAATATTTTTCAAGGCATATATAATGTTTTAAATGTGAAAGATCTTTTCTTTAGGCCTTAGGGATATGCTTACCTAATAGGCTTGACTAAATTTTATGGCTCAGACTAGCCTTTGATGGTTTTACTTTCTCTTTGATGGTTCATAAACCTCTTCTATGAATATAAAAATATTATACAAGGTATATCCCATTATTAGGTCTATAAGTGTGGGTGACCCTTCATTTGGGCACTAGGCTTGCATCTTGCCTTTGGACCTACCTACAACTCTTACATTTTAGAATTCCTTGTTTAGTTTCAACCATATACAAGTTATTATCCACACTATCTTGGATGTGTTTTAAATTTTCCAATCACCCTAAAATACTTTAAGTAATCCCTCTCATCTCTTTTCTTAAAACTATAGTCTTCATGCATCTATGGAAGTGCCTCTTGTTTGAGAAAACATAGGGGCATTTCCCCTATTTGTTCAAAAAAATCACATATTTGAGAGTCTTATATAGGTAATATAGGTGATATGAACCAAAATAAATCTCTTTATTTGGTCAAAATACCCCTTAATTCATCCAGATTCCAAGATAGACCTCTTGGAGGATAGACTGTGCAAGGGTTTTAGAGAGTTGATTGTGGCTTATGTTATGAGGACCCTTTTCTCTATTTTGTCTCCATCATGGTGGTGTCACTAAAATTTTATAACCTGCATGAGTATTCCCTAATCTCCATTCATACTCAAAGCCCTCACAATCCTCTCACACACATTTATTTAGTCAACACTAAGTGTAACCTTGTTGACTATGATTGTGTTTTACTTTTTTGGTGTACCTATAGGTCACCAAGATTATTAGAGTTTTTTAAATATTGGAATGATCCTAAATTAAGAATTTAAATTCATTTTACCCTAGTTTGGTCCTATATACCATGTTATATAGTGCCAACATTAATCATTACACTTCATAAGCTCACTACCTAACTGAGTCATTTAAGGTTGGTCGTGTGTAGTAATTTAGACCTGTAGGTACTTAAGAAGATTTTTAGAGGTATATGTAAGCTTGATTTCTCTTGTTTATAGCTTATAAATTAACCATGGAATTCATATATATGGTCATATGCTTGATCATCCATCTAATTTCTAACTTGACTTTCATATGCACTTTAAACTCCTCAACTGAGTCCTTCCTTGTATGTTGACTGAGACACTCTATTGTGACTATGTTATGTGAATATATTAGCTTCAAGGAGTTTGGTTATGATGCTTGGAGGATCTGATTGAAACATGAGGTCCATATAATCTTTTCTCATGCCTTGAATCCACTTTATATGAGTTAAGATACCACCAAAATGCCTTGACTGAGTCACGCCCTATAGGTGTGCATTTAGGCCACCTGTATGTACTAAAATTTGTTTAGGAAACAAACATAATGAGTCACCTTCCTTCTAATGTAATTTTGAGTCCTTGATGCTTCTTGAACCAAATGAAACCATTCTTATAATTTATCATGCATCCATACTACAATCTCAAATGAAAAAGGTCTATTGTGGCTCAGACTTGTAGACATCAATGAAAGAGTTTCAGTGCTTTTAGAAGAAACTTTGAGTTTCTCAAACAATATCTTCCCCTCATCCTTTCCTCTTCAAAATTTTCAAGGCTTTTTTATATAGGATATCAAAATCACTCATTTTTATTCCTTGGATCACCCTTAAAGAATGTTTTAAAAGGTCTATGAAAACCCTCTAGACCTCTATGTTGCCCCTTTAGGGACAAAAGACCTGAATTTTTAGTTGTTGACTTTAATCAAGATTTGACCTTGGTTTTCTCAACCTAACCTTTTCAAAATATTTTACATGAAGTTTGTTTCACATTGGGAATTGAGGGAGAGATTAAAATTCAACATTAACATTTAAAAATTCTCCTTGAATTCTCTACCAAGTCACTTGTAGGTGGAGAATCTATGTATATAGGTAGTAAAAGAAAAATAGACAATTGTGCATGTTTTAACTCTATTGGCAAACCTAGACCTTTTTCCAATTCTCTAAATAGGTGTATATATTAATGAATATCCTAAATCATACCTCAATACCTATATTCATAGTAATATCCTCCTTTTGAATAGTTGTATATGTACTTTCATGGTAGACTGAACTGATCAACATTTTAGGTGATAATTCGGGTGAGAGTTCTACCTCAATTGGTGACAAAACTTTCAAGAGCCATAACTTTTACACCATAGCTCCATTTGACTCCCCGTTTGAACCTTTAGAAATATAATAATGAATATAACATGATGAGATGGCATGGATCTATTATAAATGGTTTTTAACCCTTGAAATCCTAATGTAAGTATCCTAAATTTGAATTTTAATAGTGCAGTCTAAAAATAGTAAGTTTCTAAAAATAGTAATTTCTTGAATTTTTTAACGTTGTAAATCATAAAATTTGAACAAATTCATCTCCCTCGAGATTTGTGACCTTCTACATCCTCCTCTTACCTTAAAATTATGTATAAAAATAGATGTATCTTGAAAAGGAAATTAGACATCTCTTTTCTGAGATAGGCATATGTTTGGATCTACAAATTTGACCAATAAAACATCTCTTCTCAGAGATACCATAATTAAAATTTTATTATTATTATTTATTGAATTATCTTTCAACCAAAGCTCCTAATTTTTGGATCAATGGTATCATAGTAGTTTATTTTAGAGTGTATGATCTTAAAGATGAGGTTCTATTACAAGAAGCTTGGGTGGAAAATAATATAACCAACATACTATCCACCTGTTCACTTTAAATAACCTCAAATGGTAGATAACACCAAGACATATGATCCTTTCAAGGAAATGGTGAATTAATCCCTCTAATAGTAGAAATCAAAAATGCTAAAAAAATTTGCCCAAATTTTACAACAAATATCAATGGGAAATTATAGCTCCTCATCTGCAACCCCACATCTTTTCAATGCTCCAACACCCTTCAAGGTTCAGGTGAATTTTGATATCCCTATATTTGAAAGCAAAATCAATGCTGATGTAGTAGAATTTCTTTTGGATCAATCGTTATCTTATAATTTTGTAAATAAATTCACTGATAAAAAGAATATCACTTTTGCTTTTTTGAAAGCATTATTGCCTATAAAAAATTGGTAGGAAGTGTACAAGAAGAGATTCAGTATGGATGATATTGACCTTGAGGCAAAACCTACCTAGGATGATTTCATAAAAGTTGTAAAGGAAGAATACTACCCCATTAGAGCATATGATGATATGTATATAGAGTGGCAACAACTTCAAGGTAAAGAACAATCTATTCAAGATTACATTGACATTTTTCATTTTCTAACTATGAGATCGGGCTTCCAAGAAAGTGAAAAACACAAGGTTCTCAAATATTGTGGTGGAATATAATGGTATATATGGGGGGAAATGTAACTCTTCAATTTGGAAGCCCTTAGTGAGGCATAAAAGTTTGTGGTGAAGATTGAGCAGAAGCATGGAAGAATGAATACAAAGAGTTAAACTTCAAAATGGAAATGTGATAAAGAAGGTCAAACACGAGGCCAAAATTGGAATCAAAAGGAAGGGAAGAATAATAAATGGTGTGATTACCATAAATATATAACTCACTCCAAAGAAGAATGTTAAGCCATCAAGTCCCTGCTTTCTGAGTCATAATCCTCAACATCTACTACTCTGCCTCATACACACCCTACAATCAAAGAGGATGAAGAAGATATTGTAGATGTTGATCTTGATGCCATGATTTATTCATCATAGACCCACAAGGAGAGGCTAGATGACAAGGAAAGGTTGTTTCACTCCAAGCTAGGGGTGAAAGGTAAGCCTCTACATTTCATTCTTGATAGTGGGAGTCAAAAGAATTTAATCTCTGCTAATGTTGTGAAAATCCTAAATCTATCCATGAAGCCTCACCCAAACCCATACAATATTAGATGGTTGAGTCCAAGGAGAAACCTCTGTGTCACCTACCAATGTCTTCTCTCATATGCAATAAAACCTTTCCAAGATGAGGTCTTATGTGATATAGTCAATGTGGATGTTTGTGATGTACTCCTTAGTCAACCATTCATGTATGATCAACATGGCATCTATGAATCAAGAACTAAAAGTATCACCTTCACACTTTTAAAATGGTACTATAGGGTACTAGAGGTACCAACTTCTATATCTGTCTCCCTGATCAATGCCCAAAAATTCATTCTCATGGTGCTCAAGCCACAAAAATCCAAAAGGGTTGATGTTGTAACCCTGACTACATAAACAACACAATAATAAAAGTAAATAGATAAAAAGCTAAGGAATTTTATGGCCTTACATCCATAGACTGATGATCATAAAAAAATGGTGAACAATCAAGCCCTACATAGATCCAAAAAGCATAGTTCTACAAAACAAAATCCATTTTAAGTATACATCGAGAATCAAATCAAAAAACAACTACCACACTTGATGATAAATATTGATGTAATGGGGACCATTGCTTCTCAAGGAGGAAGGGATGATTCAAGAAACATTTTAGGTGATAATTTAGGTGATGGTTCTACCCTAATTGGTGGTATAACTTCTAGGATCCATAACTTTTGTGCCATAGCTCCATTTTACTCCCCGTTTGAATTGTTGGAAAGATAAGAATGTGATGAGATGGCATAGATCTATGCTCAGTGGGTTTTAACCCTTGAAATCAAAACATAAGTTTCCTAAATTTTAATATTCATAGTGTAGTCTAAAAATAATAAGTTTCTAAAAATAGTAATTTATCAATTTTTGTAATGTTGTAAATTGTGGAAGTCAAACCACTTCATCTCCCTCGAGATTGGTGACCTTACGCATCCTCCTCCTACCTTCAAAGTATGTATAAAAATAGATGTAGCCTAAAAATGCAATAAAACATCTCTTCTCAAAGATAGGAATATGTTTGGATCTACAAATTTGATCAATAAAATGTCTCTTCTCAGAGATAACATTATTACAATTATGTTATTCTTATTTCTTGAATTATCTTTCAACCAAAGCTCTTGAGTTTTGGATCATAGATAGTGGTTACAAGTAATATATGACTAAAATTCATGGAAAGTTGATTTGGGATATGAGATTGAAAGGTGATGGGATTAATATAACATTAGAATCATGATCATAAACCTATATTGTTCACTTGGGATCATTTCTAAAGCATGAATACTCTGTAAATGATAAAAAACTGCTTGTTATCTTCAAATGAGGCCAATCTATAAATTTGGGATAATTTTCTCATCAAAACACCTTATAACGTGAAATAAATAATAAGAGACATTTCAGGTGGAGGTTAAAATCTTATGACATAAAACTCAGCAACTAGTTTATATGAAATTCTCTAAACCAAGATAAAACCTACTAGGTGCACAAATCAACAAGTAGAAATGATTAGTCAACTTGCAAAGGATAGTTCATAAAGCATGGTTGAACAAAATTGGAAATAATTATATTTAAATGGAGGTATTTGATTTTAATTTAACCTCCCTAAGGCATTTTTATTGAAACCTCATGAGTTGTCCATACCAAGCAAAGACCTAAAGGTCACTTCTATTTTCTAATAAATGTGAAAAGGGAGAAAAATGGCACTTTCAGAGCATGTAAATCATTGATATGAGTGTAGGGAAGATTAATTGATGTTTTATAAGCATTTACCATGTGGCATGCTTCCCAAGGAGGCCATACAAGTGCTAAACTCACCTTTTACTTCAAGAAAACTTTTTTTTGAGTAACCTAACAATTTTTAGTTAGTAGTAGTTACCAAATACTTAAAGGACACATGGCACATGACATAAATTTTTAACACCTTTACATTTCCCAAGAAACCCGTATACATCATTAAATGCTTAATTTCAACCCTTAAAATGACTCAAAATGTTAAATGGAATTAAAAACTAATTGACCAAAGCCAATATAACATTAATTATCATTAATTAAACTATAATTCACCTTATGAAAACATATTAAACCACCTAAAACACATAAAATACCAATTCTTTACCTAGGGGTGCCCTAATTTGACCTAAAAGTCAAATTTGGTGAACATGAACCATTTGTGTACTAAATAGTGCACACTAAGGACTTTATTGCGTTTTGTGCATGTCAAACAGTTGCATGTGGAAAGCCTACATGGAAAGAGGGTACATTACATTCATTTAGTCTTTGTATCCTAATTTATCTTTGATATTTTGAATTCATGTATTTAAGTGAATGTTCACTTCACACCTTGACTAATGCACACTTTAATACTTGGTTGCATTTTCTATGAGGAGTACACACCGAAGGCTATGTAGTAGGATGAGCGTTGAAGATCAATATCATATTGATGTATAAAAACCAAGAACTTGTGAAGGAGGTGAAGATAATAATTTCTTATAAAATAGTCAGGTTTTGATTCCCTCTATGCTTAGTCATTGTTTGTGGTCTGATGAATCTACATATGATGTTCATGAGTTTTTACTGATCTATGTAAATAAAGGTGTGTATCCTATGAATGATGAGATCATAGATTCTAACTAATGCCATTAAATTTAATTATTTAACATTTTAGAATGAGTGACTTTTTGATAAAAATAGTGTGCAAGAGGAATGAATATTTTAGGTGCACTCTTACAATTCGAATCTATGTTATACATTGTTCCCTCTTATCACTACTTGAAGCTCAAGAACCTTGTGCACATAGTTTGTGTGTATACCTTCATTTATATGTATTTATATTTATTTCTTCCATGTGACTTACACCATTAATCTTTACACTTACAAAACTTTCAAAGATCTAGGCCTTCATATTTTCCATTGCTAGAACTTTTGTTCACAACTTGGTCTTCACAAGATTTTTTTAGGACCATGTCTTCACAACATTATTTAAAACTTTTTATTAAACCCTTGAACCATTGACTCAAGTGGTGGCCCTTCATGGTGACCCAAAATGGTCAACACATACCAATAAGGATTAAATCATGATGCAATGTCAAAAATGGTGACATGGATAAAACAAATATCTTGATCTCTACCCTATGTACCATCATATGATTCTTTGAAATATATAATGGAAACTTATATGAATATTGGGCATGTCATAAATACATGTCCATTGGTTGATGTAATATTTATAATTGGTACTTACACCAATGTAATATGTAATGGCTATACATAATAGATAATAATGTGTGTGTGTGTGTGTGTGTGTGTGTGTGTGTGTGTGTGTGTGTGTGTGTGTGTGTGTGTGTGTGTTTGTGTGTTAGAAGTGTAAGAGTTAGATATAATAGGTGAGATAAAGTAAATAATATATTATAAAGTGAGACATAAAACATATAGATATAAGCATATATCTAAGTTGTAATGGATAATTAAGTGAATAAAGAGAAAATAATTTATAAAGTAGTATGTTATATGTTATGTCCATGGAATATATGACCCCCTTGTTTTAATCTCTAAGCAATCACAAAAGTAATCTATCAAAATTTATTTTACTATTCATATTTTTCCAATGTCATCTCTAGTTAAGGTCTCTTGATCCAATAAGTTAGTACATAATTTCCAAGTTAAGTCAACAATCTGTAGATACCTAAATCTAGCCACAACTAACTTCAATCAAACTTCATACCAATTCCTACCAAACATTACAAATTAAGCCTTGGAATCATTAAATGCCTCAAATTTGGTTCTGCATCATTCATCAAATCTCATAATCATGTTGAGGCATCCTTACTTATAGTATTATCCCATATGCAATAATAACCTCTCATGGATTCATCTTCAATCACCTTTTGACATCGTAACTATCAATTTGCCATATGTACCCATTAAGTGGGGCACTTGTACACTTAATTAAATCTTTAAAGATCTAAAAAATTAATCAAAATTAATTAAATTAATTAAATAAGATTAAATGCTTAGTTGAATTATCTATTTGAAATTAATAAATATCTAAAGAAGGAAATTCCAAAAATCAAAATATCATAGCATTTCATCATTATCTTTATGAGTTTTCAATATATCTCAAAATATCCCAAAATATCTAAATTTATAACTATGACTAGCAACTAAAAGTCATAATTGCATGATAATTTTTAACTCAACTGGAGTTAGTCTCAACTCAACCTTCTAATTTGAGAACTATGACTAGTAATTGAAAGTCATAATTTCATGATAATTTTTTACTTAATTAGAGTTAGTCTCAACTCAAATTTATAACTTAAGAACTATTAATAATAACTTAAAGTCATAATTTCATGAGAAATTTTAACCCAACTATATTTAGTCTCAACTCATCCTTCTAATTTTAGAACTATGACTAGTAACTAAAAGTCATAATTTCATGATAACTTTTAACTTAACTCAACCTTAAATCACCTTACATGAGAGACAATTCCTAAATATTTAAACATAATGACATGCCCATTAATTAAAATAAATAATAATATCTCATAATCCAAATATTTAATGCTAATTTGGAGAGAGACAAGCTTTGTAATAATGTTATAATGCCAAAATATTGAACCAAAGAAATTACAAGCCACCTTAAATCCAATGGTGCCAAGTAGAGAAGGAGCCAACAAGTTTCATTTTTGAAAGAATTATTGATGCACAAGCTTATCAATCCACTCAAAAAATCATGTTGAGCTCCCAATGAAGATAAAGGATTTGTGTCTTTTATGTTTTAGTTGTCCTTTCATTTAGTTTTTGTTACCTAAGCTCTCCCTAGTGTCTATGATAAAGGTGTTAGTGTTTAGTGTGTTTATTTGGATTTAATTTTATATTAATAACATAATAATAAAATACCCTCTATGGATTCATTATTTACATAATGGAACACTCAGTGGGACAAATAATGAGGTAGTTATAATGGCTTTTAGTGTTTAGGAATTTCTATTTTCTTACTAAAAATTATTGATACAAAGATAATAACTTTATTTTTATTTAATTTTTTGATTTGAAATTTTTAATGGAGATTTATATTAGACCTATGAACAACATAATTTTTTAAAAAAAGTAAATGGTGCATAATTTAGAAGGTATGATCAAAACATTGTTTGCCACTTTTATTTTCTATTTCCCTGTTTTAAAAAATAGTTGTTAAAATAGGTCTAATTTTTAATCTATTTAATTTTTTTAAAAAAAATTAAAGTTTTTTCTTACTATATTCATCCTAATTATTTCAAAATTTCATTGCAACACAATTTTTAATTTTTAATTTTTAATTTATGGCTCTTTTAGTGATTGTCTATTTTTTCTAAATAAACAAATGTAAAAATAATCATATTTTTTAATCCATTAATTATTTTTTGATAAATTATTTACAAGTGGTGTATATTTTTGTTATCTAAAATATATATAAATTTTGTCAAAATTTGAATTCTAGTTTTTTAGATATCATTATTTTACTAATTGTACTTTTTATTTATTAATTTTTGTTTTAGTTGTTTTCTTGTTTTGTTTTAAGTTTATAAGTTAATTTTTTTTCTAAATTATAGATATTTGGTATTTGGAAGCTTTATAATATTTTGATTTTAAAGTTTTTTATTTTTCAATATTGCCCAAAAGAAAAGAAAAATACCCTTTAAAAATTGCAGGACCTAATCTAGAAAAAGGCACAAATTTGAAAGTGGTTAAGTCTTAAATAACTTATTTGGTGCCTAAAAAGAATTGAGGTGTTTTGTGCTTAGTTATTTTTGAAAGTTTTTTACATGTTTTTAACTAACAATGAGGGGCCAAATTTAATAAATATTTCACTTTGGTACATTAAATAAACACTCATACTTAGATTACATACTCTTAAGAGTGTTTTATTTTATGTTTATTCTTTCAAATTTATTTATTTTGTGTAAAATGATTGATGTGTATATTCTCTCCCCTATCCCCTTTATGAAACTTTGGTGACTAAAATAAATTTTTATTTTATTTTGTTCCTTTTCTAAATGTGTGAAAAAAATTTCATTAAGGCTCTCCTCAAATCCATATGGTTTGGGTGATCTAAGTTTGACCCTAAAGTCTTTTCATTTGTCTTTTATTTTCAAGCATTTTGGCTTGTGAGTGGGAGCTCGCTTATCCCTCAAAAGTTATCTAGGGGTGAGTTGACATGGGGTTTCATCTCCTATCGTCATACCAACCCCATTCCATGATGGGGTATATAAATTAGGGCATGAATATTATGATTTCTAGTGGGTTGAGCAGCTAGCCTATTTGATCATAATGAAAACCCAAGTTAGGTCTAGCTAACCAAGGGATTTCACTAAGAAGTACATGGATGGAATCACTATGCAAAGGAATATACCCTTGCATAGTAATTTATAATGTATTAAATTAATTTATGTGATTTCATCTATAGTCTTAACCACACTTAGGACCATCTATAAATGTGTGAAACCTATAGTTTTAGACAACCCCATTTACAATGGACATTTTGTTGATATAGGGTGAGTAACTTGAAGTTTCATGTCACTGTATAATGTCTTGAGAGAAAGGGGTGTAAAAACCCTACTTATTAATGTGATTTTATATTTGGATTAACAATTAAAATCCTCTCAAGAGCACTATATATATGGAATTTGATAGTATGATTCAACCTTGTTAGTTTTAGGATTTAGGACATTATAATTAGGTGTTCATGTCATTTTATCCTTTCATATATGGTTTTTACAACTATTTTTTTTCCTTCCCACATCAAAACAAGTCTTTTTTATACATCACTCTTTTGTTTGAGGAGGTGTTACACTATCCATTTAACACCATACCTTTGCCTTAGTCTTTGGATAAATAGTTTTGTGGGTGTGTCACTTGGTTGACAATGATAATGTTATGATTCCCAATTCTTTCCAAGTTGTGTGACTTTGAGTATTGAAAAAAACCATTTATCATGTTATTATATTATGATAGTGTCATTACACTACTCAAATAATTTCAAATACTTATTTTCCTTGTGCCAAATTCTCATTTTCAAAACCCAAGCCATGTGTGCCTTTTGAGATCTTTTCCTAGTGGCATTATACTATCCATTATTGTATATCTTGTTATTTTTTCAAAGAAACCTAATTTTATTATGTTGAGTTTGAAATTATCCTTGATAAGTTTAAGTCTAAACATTGATTGAATTATTCATATGCCTTATGTTATTTTGGATTAGACATCAATCTTTCTTTTTTTGGCTTGTGTAACTTAGGTTAATTCTTTATTCAATTTAAAAACTATTATTTGTGCCTAGATTTGGGTGAAATAGCCTATGTCTATGTGCTTAGAGTTTCATGCCTTATACTCTTTGACCAAGATCATGTTTAAATCTGAGTTCCTAGTTTATGTCAAAGTGTTTCAAATTTGTTAGATTAAATTTCATACCTTATTTTGTTTAAGGTGTAGCTTTTGTACCTTTTTCAAAAGACCTAACACATGCCTATTTTGGGCCTAGCTTTTTTGCCTTCTATAAAAGACCTAGAAACTTTTGTTTCCTTAGATTAGACTTGTTTGGAACACTTTATACCTAGACTTTGACATTTAGTTTTTATTTCAACCACTTGATCATTTTATTTTATACATTTGATGTTAGATTATTTTATACAAAGTTTTAGCATTGACCATTTTGGAGATACATCTCCACCCCTAGACCAAGTTATACTATGTTCTAACCATTTATCTTTCAGACATTATTTTTTAAAGTTTGTAGAACTTTAGGCCTTTTTATGAAATGTTTATCATTGACTTGGATATGTCTAGTTACACTCATAATAGAGCCATGCATAATCAATATTATGATAATGTGGTTTCATAAATTGACTATGATCAAGACTCCTATGTTGAAGAAGTGATCTGTGAGATGGATCTGTATCCTCCTTACAATAACCAATATTGGGAACAATGCCAAGATCCTTAATATAAATATGTGGTGATGCCTTTTTGAGGTTGGTTAACATATGATGTTTACCCTTTCACCACTCATGGTACCTAATCCCCCACCTATACCATTAACCCTCCTTTAGATTGTGTAAGACATCAAGATCCAAAGCATCCAAGGATTACCATTTTGGGACCTCATCCTTTGGCTTATGTGATAAACCAAGCTTCATAATTCCCCACCATTGCCATTCTAGGCCCTCATCCTTTGGATCATGACAACAACCAAGATTCATAATGCACTACCATTTCTACACTAGGACCTCATCTTTTGGCTTGTGTAATCAACCAAGCTTCAAAATACCCTACCATTATCCTTTGGTTTGTGCAAGCAACTAAACTTTACAATTCCATACCATTTCTTACCAAGAACTCATACTTTGGCTTATATGAGCAACCAAGTTTTACAATGCCCTACCATTACCATTCTTGACCCTTCCAAGTATGGTAACTCATTATCTCAACAAAGTTGTACAAACATGACTAGACAAGTCATGGTTACCATACTAGGCCATAAAACAACCTTTGATAAGCCTATCTTTATCTAATCATTGAACATCCTTCATATATTGCCAATTATCCCCCACTTTAGAAAACCCATACCAATCATCAAGATATAACCAATCTAATCAATATCTCTCAAATAGATCCCATCATTTGAATATCAATATATATTCAAAACTAGTATATTAAAATTACTCATAAACTAAGGCCAAATGAACCAACCAATCCATGATGTTTTTGTTGAAACACCCATTTGTGATGAGTCAACCTACGATGAATCACTTTTTGATACTACCCCTATTATTGAGGAGTCTCACTCTAATAAGATATTATTTACAAAGTAACTTCTTAATGATTATAATTGCCTTTGGGCAAATCATTATCCTGACCATTATCCTATTTTTAAAGAGCCTCCCTTTGACAAGCTAATATTTGTGGAATTATCTCTTGACCTTTTCCCCTTGTTAATGAGTCTAAATTTGACAAACCAGTCTCTATGGATCCCATTATGTCATCACAAGTCATTACTTATCCAATACTAAACATTAAACAAAACATCATTATCATAACATCCACCCCAGATGAAGAATCAACATTGAAGTTAGGTTCTATTCTTAATAAGAATTTATATTTAACATTAGGAGAAGAATCAATGTTAGTCTTAACATTAGATTCAAAGTCTTTTGAGTCAGAATCAACATTAGAATCAAGATACATTCATGGTTATTATAACATTTGTTACACATTCCTTGCATATTAATTTGAATATATTTGTGATCCTTGAATGGTTTTTGAAGATGATTAATTCAAAATCAGCACAAGTTCTCCTAGTATCTTTTAAGATGATTATACAACTTCTTCCCATTCCATTATCATTTCACATGTCATTAACATCAACTAACATATCCATTATATTGACATTCCAACTCTCATAAGTGTTGATTAGGACTGATAGAATCATACCTTATTGAACTACATCCATGGTGACATATCAGTTAAATAATATTAGGGGAACCAAAAACACATTCATGCAAAATAATAAAAATCTCCCAATGAAACCTTTTTAGAGGCATTAGGTGAAAATCAAAGTAAAAACTTAGCATCTTATAGTGAAACCTTTTTGAAGGTGCTAGAAGATAATCAACATTAAAATTCAACATTCCTTAGTGAAACCTTATTGGAGGTGTTATGGAATAATCAAGACAACTTCATTGGTGAAAACCTCATCAAGGCACCAATAACTAAGCATAATAGTTCTTCACTACTTGATGAAGACATTATCAAAGATAACATCAATATATCTTCCAATATATATCATAATCATATGGTAGCTACTCTTAGGCCTAAACAACAACAAAAATTGGTGGTCTTATTAAGGGAATATTTAAAAGTCTTTGGCTTCACCACATCCAAAGTTATGCCAAATTTGAAATTAGAAAAATTGTGTGTGCTTTAAAATCCCAATCTTCATTTGTTGCCCACCCATTATACATTCCATTATCATCCACATTTATATTAAAAAATCAATCCTATCATCCACTATTTATCCATATTTACCATCCCTAGCCACACTTTCCTTTGCATAAGTAACAAAGATGTCTTGAAGTTTCAAAGAACTAGAATCAACAACCAACAAGGATCACAACAACATTATTGGAGTCCAAATATACAAAAAATTATTGGTGAAGAAACTAATCAAAAGAGGTGTGGGCTATTAATTATCATGATTTATTATTCTCATTATATCATATGTTAATAAGGATGTGCATTTCCACATCAAAAAGAATAACATAAACTTTTACCATTTGCCAAAAACCATACCTTTGCCTTGTCATTTACCTTGACTTTTTATTTTTCCATTCCTCTTACCATTATTTCATGTCTTACCATTTTCCTTGCCTTATCACTTAAGGGGAACCCTCTTACCATATATCCAATTGCCATCCTATCATCTTCTTTATGCCATACCATGTACCATCCCACAAATCCTTCAATATTGACCAAACTTGTTTTAAATCACCCTAACCAACCATTTTGATCTTGGTTTTATTGGTTCTTTTTGCACCTTCCATGAGGGGATTTTTATCCAATTTTAGCAATTTTATAATTCCATGTTTATGAGCAGTCTATGAAAGTAGTTTGACAATGGATATAGAAAATTATCTTTCATTTAGATTTGATTGATTCAACTAATTATAACCACCTATGGGAAAATCAGTATTCCACCTTGTGTTACTAATTATAACCTCCTATTTTCAAATTAGTATTATAGACCTATGTTTTTGTCTCTTAATTATAACCTTCTATGGGAAAATTAGGAACACCACCTTTACCATGTATTGTGGCATTACCTTGGCATTACTATTCTCATTTTCCTTGACATTTGCCTAAATTCATGGATTTTTTGTTACCTGTTTAGATCTCCTTGACTTTTGTGCTAGTAGAACTACTATGACTTGAGGTCTTAATGGGACTATGTAGGTTGTGCTTGATTCACATTGAGGTTAGTTTAGTCCCTACTTTCCATATATTCTCACCATTTTAAGAGTAACTTAATCCATGCTCTCATCATTTTTCAAGCTGTATATTTTCAATATCTAATGAGTTAAGATACCCCAAAAATTACAAAAACATTTAGAACATTTCTAAAATTCTAAAAACATTCAATATTTTTAAAATCCAAAAACGTTTATCATGTTTAAACCTAGTCAGTCATCCTCGAGTTGCCCTAATGGGGTAAATCCATTATTTGTTTTAAACCATTTCACTACCATTGGGGGTGTGACCTTCCATTTTCATGTATCATTTCTCAATGGCACCACTTTTTTATCCTTTCATTGAGCCATCACATGTAGAATTGACTTGGTTAATGATAGGATGCTTTCTATTGCTTTTTATTTCAATTTTTTTTTGTGTTTGTTTGCTTAGTTGTTTGTTTGTTTGTTTGCCTATTTATTTGATTTTATTGTTGTTCCTTGACTTAGTCTATATTCATTTATATGGTGATTCCTTGGGTATTATTATTGATTATATCCATATTCATGCATCAACATTGTCATCATTGTTTTTATCACTAGTGCATTATTTTCAATTATTTAATATATTAGGAGTTAGTCCTTATGTATATTTTAGCTAGTTCATCATGGTGTTTTATAATATGATGCATACCATCACATGCTACACCAAAAATTAGATAAAAAAATATTACAATTAATGGAGCCACAAAAGCTTCTCCTTGGTAACCTTGGCAAACATTCTCACCCTCCTTAAAAAAACCAACCCATTGACCATTCTAATTATATAAATGCTAATAAGGATAAACATCTATGCATTAACAACTATAAACAAATCATTAACATTGATCAATTTATTATTCTCCTAATCATCTCTTTCATCACTTTATGCCTCCTCGTGTGCCTAGTTATTTATGGCTTCATCAGTTATTAGACCATCACATCTATATTTGTGCCCACTCATATTTGATCTATTGAATATATTATATCCTTGAGTTATTCTTGCCAATCTACCCTACTGGGGCATTATCAAATTTTATTTTTCAATCTAGTTCATCTTAATGATTATAACCTCCTATGGGTAAATTATTATTTCAACTCATCCACCCTAATTAGGACATGTGCTTATGCCACTGATTATAATCACCTATGGTAAAATTAGTGTCTCAACCTTTGTTATTGGTTATAACCATCTTTGGGAAAATCATTACTTTTTAAATCAATGCATCCAAACATTATCTCTATTGGATTAATCTCACCCATGGGTTAATTTCTTTATTTTTCTTGCTTATTTTCGAGGGACCATCCACAAATCATATGTGACAGCCCTTCCCTCAAGGGGGCATTATTGTAGGATTCCCAAACATTATTTGTAGCTTTTTCTTCAATCATTACCTTATTAATTTAGTAATGGCACTTTTCAGTCTTTGATAAGATGTAACTATGCCTATAAATTGAAAAAATTTCCCAAATAGGGGAAAATTATAGACACCTAAATATGGCCACACCTACATTTAATTAGACTTCATAGTGATTCTTTCCAAACATTACAATTTAATCCTAGGAATCATCAAATGTCCTAAATTTGGCCATGCATTCTTCATCAAATCCTAGAATCATGTTGAGGGTCCCTATTTGGGGTAATATCCCATATGCAACAATAACCTCTCATGGATTCATCCTCAATCACCTTGTGGCATCACAACTATTAATTTGGCCTATGGACTTCCCAGTACTGTTACACATAAATAAATCTTGAAAGAGCTAAAAGGATAATCAAAATCAATTAAATTAATTAAAGAAGACTAAATGCCTAGTTGAATTATCCATTTCAAATTAATGAATATCTAAAAAAGAAAATTCCAAAAATTAAAATATCCTAACCTTTCATCATTATCTTTATGATTTGTCAAAATATCTCAAAATATCCCAAAATGTCTAAATTGAGAACTATGAATAGCAACAGAAAGTCATAATTACATGACAATTTTTAACTCAATTGGAGTTATTCTCAACTCAACCTTCTAATTTGAGAACTATGACTAGTAATTAAAATTCATAATTTCATAATAATTTTTAACTCAATTAGAATTAGTCTCAACTCAACCTTCTAATTTGAGAACTGTGACTAGTAACTTAAAGTCATAATTGGATGACAAATTTTAACTCAACTAGGAATCTCAACTCCACCTTCTAATTTGAGAACTATTACTAGTAACTGAAAGTCATAATTTCATTACAAATTTTAACTCAACTCAACCTTAACTCACCTGGGGTGAGAGTTAATTCTTAAAGCTATAAATATAAAGCCATTCCCATTCATTAAAAGAAAGAAGAAGCTCTCATAAATAAAAGATTTGATGCTAATTTGGAGAGAGACAAGCTTTGAAATAATGTTATAATGCCAAAATATTGAGCCAAAGTAGTTACAAGCCACATCAAAGCCAATGGTGCTAAGGAGAAAAGGAGCCAATAAGCTCCATTTTCCAAAGACTTCCTGATGCAAAAGCCAAGCAGGATGCTCAACAAAGCTTTTGGATCTCCAAAGGAAGGTAAAGGATTTGTGTATTTTATATTTTAGTTATGATTTCATCTATTTTTTGTTACCTAAAATCTCCCTAGTATCTACGCTAGAGTGTTAGTGTTTAGTGTGTTTATTTGTATTTGATTTTATCTTACTAACACATTACTAACCTCCCCTATATAGATTCCTTATTTACACATTCCAAATCCTTAATAACCCTTATTATTTTTATTTTTAAGTTTATTAAAGGTGAGTGATGAAATCTACATGTATTTAGATCCATTTTGTTAAAAGACTTAAACCTAAGCCTAGTCTAGTGGGCCATGGTTATGTTCTAGTTTTGCCATATTTTATTATTAATAAATCAATTAAGGGTTTTTTTATTATGTCATGGATTTCAAATGAACTTAATGAAATTACCTTTAGTTATAGTCATGTTTTAATTACAATAAAATTAAAGTTGTTTGTCACCTTTTATGTATCATTATAGTTATAAAATTATCAGCATTTTATATTTAAATTTTATTTAATCATTATTTAATTAATAATTATTTTTAGTTTACACCCATGTTGTGGTTATCCATGTTAGGCACTTTTTATCATGCCTTGTTTATATGTTTATAAATTTCCCATTCTCTTATTTGTCCATTTCATTTTCTTACACCCTTATTTCATATGTCTCAAAATGTCAAATACTCGGTATTTGCATGATGTTTTTTTCATTCTTGAGAAACCTTTGTGTACTTTTATGAATAATTAAATATTTTTTCATTATATTTCCACCTTGTCACTATAGATATTTTCATGTCTCATGTTAAAATTTGGAGCCCCTTGCCTTAACCTTTTGCAACCTTCACAAACCATTACCTTAGTATATTTTAAAGGTTTTGTTTAACCTCGTGAGTTATTTTTAACCTTTAACCCGCCCAAATATGTAAAATACATATTTTCAATTGGACCCAATTTAAGGTTAATTTTTTTATAAGTAATCCCATTTACATTTTCTAGATCCTAAGGCCTATACCTATAGGGAGAGTGAATTTATGATAAATTATAAGGTATTTTAGGTTAGAAAAGACCTAATTTATGGGCCTTGATTATAGAGTTTTAAGGAGTGTCTGAGTGCATAAAATCTATGTGGGATGGTGGTATGAACCTTAAAAATTTCTTAGATGGAAAAATCAGATTTGGGAAATGAGTTAGCTTTAAATTTTTGTTTGTTATAAGTTACCTTATTTTATTGGGTAATTTATGGGCTAATACATATATGCATATGGTAGTTGATTTTTAAATACCATGAAACATATTTTGTGTCACCAAGGACCTCATTTATGGCCCTCTAAATGACAATTGTAAGTAGGTTGAGTGCAAAAGAGAGATAATAAATTTGGATATAGAAATCACACATGAGTTGTAAGATAATATATTTATTATAATAATAATGTAGGAAAGCATGTAAATATTGTAATAAAAATAAATATAAATTTAAGAGGAAGTGGTTGAATTTTTTAGAAGACATGAGTTTCCATGTGATGTGGAATATTAGTTTTTTTAAAGAAAGGGGTTGAGTGTCTAAGAAAGTGGGGTTAACATTAGAGTAATAGGAGAAAAAGTGTCTCATTCCTATTGGTTGAGTTTATGAGATAATTTTATATAAAAATAATATCCTTATGCTTTATTATAGGGATATGCATATTCTCTCTCCTTAGTTTTTAAAAATTGGATATTATTTTGGATATTTCTATTATTACAAGAGAGGAAGTTTAAAAGAGTAAATGAAATATTTGATATGTGGTAGATAGAAGTGGGACAAATTATATTTGATCTGATTGATATGTTCTTATTATTATGTTTAATGTTAAATATCTTTACTTGTTACCTTGTGTTGGGTTTAATTTCATTTTTTATGACTCTTTTAAATTTTTAGATATCCTTACATTATTGGCTCTTTGGGTTATGAATCATATATTTTTTTCTCACTCAGTAATAATGTTTTCATATTTTAAACTAAACTTATAACTTGTTATTTTCTCAATGTGTTTAACTTGAAATTTTAAAATTTGAATGTGAGTTTTTTGAAAAAAAAGCAAATAATAACCATGATTATATTCTTTTAATCTACTATGGTTTTGTACATATGTGTTAGGTATTCTATTATTTTTAGGTTTGATATATAATATCACTTCTTGACATTTTAGGAACTTATTGAATTAAATTGAGAAATAAACCCACATTTTTGGTGGGTTAATGCTTTATAAATGACTCTTAATTGGTGAGACACAACTATAGATGTAATTTGGAGGGAAAATGACAATAAAGGTATCTCATAATATTTTATAAAAAATTATAAAATAAGGTAGTTCTTATATTAATCCCCATCACCATGTAAATGCATTCTTATATTATAATGTTATTAAATCTAATTATAACTAGTACAAGTATCATAGCCTCATTTATTAATATTTTGGTCATATAATATATGAGAATACTCTCAAAACCTAGGTTATAAATCATTAAGAGTATCTTGGAATTAATTTGGGAGGAATTCAAAACCTTAGAAAAGGGTTTTTTTTTCTCCTTAAAAGAGCCATCACATGTACAATCTCTTCCTGAAAAAACTAGCTATTATTTCATGCATAACTCCATGATGATTTTATAAAAATTAAATATAAATGTTTAAGTCACTAATAATGTGTCACTTATATCCCAAATGTGGGTTGATCTTCTTAGGATACCAGTCCCTATATGGGCCTTTCTAGATAAAACATTTTTAATCGAATCCAAAATACAACTAAATTTGTGTTGAGTTTGACCTCAAAAACAAATTAAAGTGTCCTTGGATATTCAAGTAGAGGATAAACATTTTATGAAAAAATGACTAATATCAATCTTTACAATAATTACTTTCACTATCAATCCCTTCATGACAAGATTCATGACAGTTCTCTCATGGTTTACCCAAAAACTAAGTCAATGAAAAATATATGTCAATGAATGAATAGAATGAGTGTTGAAAAAATAAAAGTATAAGAAAAAATGTCTATATGGAATAAAAACCATAAATATATTAACATCATATCTAATGATAAACCATAGAAATATGTTTAATTTTTTAATTATAGCTCCCATTTTACTATTCCTATGAGGTAGAGTGAAGATTCTCCAATTATTTTTAAAAAATAATTAATTTAAGGGTTGAAACATCTTATAAAAATACCCAAAACTATAGGTACTCACTTAACCCATCTCATGGTGATGAAAAATCAACAAGGGGAGAAAATGGGACCAAGTGACACTTTATTTCACTAGAAGCTTTATATTTCAAAAATAATATATTATTTTAAGTAATAGATTTACAAATTTGGACACCGAGTAAGGATTTTAAGATGGAAAGTGTAATTGAATATGGATTATTCCTCCATATGGATATTATCTCATGAATATTTTTGAAGTATTATAATTTCCTCTTTTAAACCATCTATATTGTCTATTTGTCATCAACATGACACCTTTGATATTGTCTATCTATAATGATTTAAGGTTTCAAAATTTATTCTATATAATTATATAAAGTGTGTATGGTAAAATGGAACATAATTATCCACCTCTCAATATGATATATGTGGTGATAGTTGTATATTTATTTCCCCAAATATTGCCTCATAAATTAAAACACCTTCTAAAATATCTAATGCATCATGTAATATGGGTCATGTTAGACATTGATGACTAGTATTTGGGGATCATTGGTGTCAATATTGTAATGATGATTAAAAAAGAGTGAATTTATGGTGATATTTATAAAATAACTTGAATTTTTAAAATTAACCTATCTATAGAAACTTTGATTTGATTGTGACCCACGAGGAAAAGGAATGAATGTTTCTAGTGCATGGTACATTGGTGAATGTGAATATTGATTTTATTTTAAAATATATTATGGGTTTTCAAACTCTTTATTTTATTGGTTTTCATTATTTCTAAATACTTAGTTTATGTAGTCTAACTTCTAGGTAGATGGTAAAAAAATTGTAAAATACTTGGTAGTGCCATGATCATTGAGAAGCATGTGTTCAATTTTTTATAATAATGACATGATAAATATCAATTTCCACTTGTATAGTGTGCTTTGTGATATTAATACCATTAATTTACAATTGGAATTTAGAGGTGGCCTATGAAAAATATCTTGTACTTAGTTTTTAACACATCACTCCTTGCTCATGAGGGTACCATCTAAGTCATATCTCTATGATAAAATCTTGTGCCATATTTGTATAATGATTATAACATATTAAGTGGTGTAATAATTTATTCACTTTCCCCACCACCTATCTTAGGAAATACAAAAAGAGAGTGGAAAGGGTTTTAAATTTGTTTGATAATTCCCTATCCAAATAATTTTAAAGGGTCATGACACATATTGAGATTTTATGATTTTTTATAACTTATAGATTATGGTATTTTAGCTCAAACATAGGATTAGTTTTTCAAAATGTGATGATAAAAAAGGTGTTCATATTAGAGAATGTTTACATTATATCAAAGTGGGAAATCATACCTATAAATATTTAAATTCCAAACAAGTTAGATATAAATTTAAATCCATTAGGGTTTCTAAAGGTCAAATTACTAAACTTCCCAAGATAACTTTGTAGACACTATTTATGAATTATATGTAACCTTAATCTTATACACATGGAAAATGCATATCATGGATGAAACTTTTTCTAGACCTTACCACTATCGAAAGGCTTGCACAAACTATATCTATGTGCTTATTGAGTATATATTAGTCCAACCAATGTTATTATGATAACTCAAACCTTCTATCATGCTCAAAATGTTATAAACCCACTTATTGGACTTGTACCTATTTTCTAGCTATCCAAACACTTGTGTCCCAATCATAAGCCTACATTAACACAAGTATCCTTATCCAATAGAATTATTGAATGCCCTAAAGTCATCCAATTTTCAAAATAATTGCATTCCTATGGTTTGCCTAAGTTATTTAATGCAAGGTATTCTCCAAATAAATTAGTATATATACAATATCAACCCTCATTCATTCCCCACCTAAAACAAACATATCAATATCTTACCTACTCACAAGGCAACCTATAAAAAGGCATCTAATCAATCACTCAAGTGAGCTAGGCTTCCTTATTTTATCATATTTACATATCAGTCATAGGGAAAATACATGTATAGGTCTGAAGTACTAAAGTATCATTCCATGAGACACATTTTCCAAGTTAAAAGGTAAGTCATTCTATGTTATTTCTTATCACATGTTGTATGATACACACAAATGCAAAAACATAAGGGATAACTATATAAGTCTGAGGTCCTATTCAAATTATTAGATATGTAGGCAATGTTCATTAACAAAGGTGTCCTTTGGGTAACTTTACATTGCGTTCCCACTAACCCATTTTTTATACAACCACTTTAAATATGAAGAACTAGGGTTTTACTATTTGAAAAGGAGTGATAGTCCATGATCTAGATTTGAATGCACCATAGTAAAGGTGGCATATAACCTAGAAAAAATTAAGTGTTTTCATCTAATTTTAACATGTAATTTTTAGTAGATACCTATGTCTAAGTTAGACAAAAGTGTAGATGGAACTATCCTAGGTTGATGAAAGTGTCTATGGATATAGAGGTACAATTTATAAAATTAGATGATTGATCTAAAATTTATATATAATATACTTTCTTCCTATTTCATATCTAAATTTGTATTATCATCATAACCAGTTAAGTATCATGTTTTCATTGTCATTTTAATATCTATTATAATTGTACTTTCTATTTTATCATATCTTAGCATAATAAATTAAGTATATGTTTATCTAAAATTTAAAATTAATTTGTCAAATTTAGATATAGTCTACCATATTTTTTATCTAGGATATATCTAACCCCTTTAAACATATATGTCCCCAATATAGATTTTAGAGATAAAATTAAGGGGAACCCAAACTATACAAATGCAAAATATTATAGGGTGTTAATTCTTAGGTTTTCTTATTTTATTCCTAATCTCTCTCTTTACTTTTCTATCAAAAATAAACTAAATAATTCCTCCATGGCCAAATATACTCAACCAAGGGATGGATTTAAAATATGATAAAGGTATATGTTTCAAGATATATGCTATGATAACCAAAGGTATAAAATAATACCAGATGAATACAAGTGGGAATATGTGATGTCTAGACTTGTAAAACATATTCAAGTTGTTCTTAGCTACCATCCTAAACACACTATTTGATCATGATTTATATTGGAACATTTGATCCATGATATTAGTTACCAATAACAAAAGTCATCTCATCATGCTCTTTATGTACATTCTACCATAAAAATGGATACATGTTACCAAGAAGATCCTTTTTATTATCATCAAAAGTTTTGAAAATTACATTAGTAAATTATGGGTAATTTATAAATAACAAATCAAGGGGATATTCATTAAATTAAATTTATTCAAACCCATACTTTTACAACATTTCCAAATAATGTCTTCCTGATCAAAGGTGATGATTATCTTCTACCTTCACTTAATAGTGAATTTTTTTGTAAAGTTGACCAAAACATCAAGACATCTTTACTAAGTAACTTAAAGGCACCAATAGGAGGGAATAATTATAAACGTAAAGTTTTAAAGACTCCTAATTTTCAAAATATTTAACTCTTATCGACATCAACTAAGACTATTTCAAATAAGGGATCTTTATCACCTAAAAGACCCATTCATGCAAAAGGCGTTTACCATACCAAAAGAATTACAGTTACCAAAGCTCTCAAAAATATCAATTGTTATATCTCTACCAAAGGTGAAATAACCAAGTTATTCAAATTTTCCAAGATATACAAATGATATACTAAGGGTACCATAATTAAATAATCCTAAACCATTACTAAAGTATCCTAAATTCAGTGATTCAGAACTTGAAATTATTATCCATGAGGATGCTGATTCTCATATGCTTAGATTCAAGAGAGGTGGTGGATTAAAATCACTGAAAAACCCTATGCCAAATACCACCATTCAAATGGATAATCATATTTTTATGATGATCACTATTGTATATCTTCAAAAATAGGTTTTTATACTTCAAATGCAAATGTATTTCCATAATACTAATGCAAATGTTACCTCATTTAACAATAAACCTCTTTCATAATGTGTACTTGAATATCCATATCCAAAATATTTTGAACTACCATATTTAACTCTCTTTTTGAGTCATAAAGACCTATTTGGCCACATGATTAATTATGTACATTATTTTGGTCAATGGGAAAAACACTAATGGTATTCCATTTAATAATTTATGATGAAGCTCATAATTGGTTTTATAACCTACCAAAGGGTTCCTTAACCACCTTTTTAAAATTAGAAGATGCATTCTTCATGGCTTTAAAAATCCACAAGGTGCAAAAACTTATGTTATAAGATTTCTATAATTTCAAACAATGTGATGATGAATCCCTTCAATATTATACCATTTATTTCAAAAGTAAATTATATGAATTAGAATTTATACATTTAGATTTGGGGTTGTGGTTTATTTTTAGTAGAGGTATTATTTCACCATTTAAAGAAAGAGTATTTCACAAATAATATGAGTCATTTACCAATTTATATTTGGATGTGCATATATATGCTTC
Organism: Torreya grandis; assembly: GCA_037957365.1. Classification (NCBI taxonomy): domain Eukaryota; kingdom Viridiplantae; phylum Streptophyta; class Pinopsida; order Cupressales; family Taxaceae; genus Torreya; species Torreya grandis. The sequence goes on from JARHVA010006098.1 coordinate 755,242, forward strand.
ATTCATAATTACTCATCTACATCACCTTAATATATCCCATTATAAATACCAAAGTTATATACCTCACATAAAGAGCGAGATGAATTACCAAATGAACATTATGAATAACAATGTGGTGTTCCTAACATTTATATGGGAGCTTTAAAAAATTTACTCAATATAGGGCCCATCCAAGTTCTACATCTTATTCCAAGTCCTCAAGTTAAGAAAATAAAATAACATACATGAAAATAATAATTAAAAATAACTTTATTCATGGGTGATGCTTATTTTTGGCATAACTGTGTTGATCCTACATAGACAAAATCTACTTGTAATGAAATATATTTACAACTTGATTTTGATTTAAAATACTTACAAATCAAATGATGTTAGAAATATTCCTTGGGAAACATAACAATACCAATTGAATATGGTCCTAAAGTAATTTAAACAAGGTTTTGGTTTGTACCTACCACATATCCATATGAATTTACATTGGCCACTATTAGGTTATACCAAATGGAGGTAAAAATTGACCAAAATCTGTAAGGTTATATTTTTATCATGAAGGAAAATTGATCCATATTTTTAATGATAGTAAGGGTTATTCTATTGAACATGTAAATAATGAGAGGGAGAAAATTATATGCACTATTTCCACTTATAAAACCATGATTCAATCAATGTAAAGGATCCAACTTAGGTTTTTAAGATGACATATTCAAAAAATACTAAAAACATCAAAAAAGAATCTAAATCTAAAAATATTTAAAGAATTTACCTATTTTGTTAGCTATTTGGCATATATGTTTTGAGTTCCATGTTAGTGGACATAATATAATCTATTCTTATATACACATATTTCATGCATATTTTGAGTGTGATTCAAGCATACATAGATATGTGATATATGCACTTTTGGATGTTGTTCCTTCCCTCTACTCATGTCATATAAGCATTGGGGGAATCTTCTTCTTTAACCACAATACATCTAGGTTAAATCATTCTATGGTCACTTTATATTATCATGTTTGAGCTTATATACAACACACACCTTTATTCATGATTATATATTTTATAATGTACTTGATATCCTGTGTACTTAAAAAAATTTGCTAACACATTTATCCAAGGACTAATATGATATGTTTATGTTAGTTATTTTTGTTTAATGATTTTCATTTATGCACTTGCTTTAATGTCTTGATTTTATTATTTGAGTATTTGAATATGTACAATTGCTTAAAACTGCATGCCTTCATTTACCTCTTTGACATTTTGGTATGTCATACCTTACTATATGTTGAGATTTGAATATGTCATTATTGTTTTTATGGAATTTTTACTAAGTCATGTCCCTTCAATCATGTGGAATTTGAATATTCCCCTTGTTTAAGTCTCCTTAGACCATCGCATTTTGATTTTATTTTGAGTTATCTTATGTATGTGCTTGGTTACTTCATGAGCTTGTATGGTTACTATCTAGACATTACCATGATCTATATCATGTATATTAGGACTTGATGTTATCACATAATTAATGATTCAATGATATATCTACCTAGACATGTTGTTATGTGTTATTTGATCCATACACAAATTATAGTTATCTTCTCTTTTTAACATAAGGTTATATAGTCATATAGTCATCTAAAATGTCATTTTAGTACAATGAGTGTCACTTGAGACCACCTTATCCTTAACTTAGACCAAAACCTATATTAGGGCCCATATTGATCACTTTACTTATTTTGTGCAAGTCTAACCCTTTCTTAGATATAAAAAAAGTAGAACTGAGCCTTTGCTTAGGCACCTAGGTGCCTTTTTCACCCATTCCTACCACTTAGACATTATTACAACCTTTTGGATAGTAGTGTACTATGTTATTGTAAAAGGGTCAGTGCTAATGTCCCCTAGATATTTTCACCCCCAATAGATATATTTTCATTTATTAAAGCATCTTAGGGTTGGCCTAAACCCATTTCATGTTTCAACAAACACCTAAACAATATACATACACCACTTTAATTAATTTATACCTTAGATGGAAATAAGATGTAAATACTCATAAACAAACTTAAAAATAGTTGTGCAAATAAATATTATTGATCCATATTATTCCTTACTTTTGGATACACCCATCTACAATAACACAAATCTTAGATTACATAGATTTCTAGTCTCAAATAAGATTCAAAGCACTCAAATCAACACTCATACTAGATTTCACTTACACTTATACCATCACTTAGATTAGGAAAACTACATTAGGCTTGATCCCTATTTAAGATATTGATATATAAGAAATACTCAACACATGGGGTGTTGAGGTCATGTCTAGCATACCCTACTGACACCAATCTTTTTATACTTGTGCTCCTCAAATATCTTAACAAATATGGAAACTTAGGTTTTCAAATTGAAATCAGTCAAAATAGGGAAGAAATAATGATCTAGGATTCAATCACTCATGCATAGGCTTCTGATAATCTACCAAAGGTCCAGCCAAGAATTCACTATCTATAATACATAAGGACATTAGTGAAGCATAAAGGACACTAGCATGATGTGTTATTAAATATAAAACCATGATTCTATCTAGGAGGGTTTCTCAGGCTTATTTCCTATTAGCAACACCTTACACTATCACTGCACTAGTTTTTATCCCTCTAGTTGTCTATATTAGTTAGTTTTCTAGCTAAGAATCTTTATTATATTTTATTTCTATTTATAGGCCAAGAAAATGATTCAATTATTGTAAAAATTAGTTTTTATTTATATTATTATATTTATTCCATAATTTATTATTTTAGCACTTTAAGCACCTAGGGTTTTACATTCCATAACTCACCTAAAAATTTAAATCCTTTGTTGAACCTTAATTACTTTGAATAGTGTCCAAAACCTATCTTTAGATACACTTAGGGTTTGTATGCTTTTATTTTCTATGCTTAATAATTAATTTAAAAATATAAGATCTGATCTATTATTTTATTTCTAAAATCTTTCATAGATTTAATTTATTAAAAGGTTCAAAATATTCAACTTTTTGGTTTCCTACTTCCCAACCTACAATGGCAGAATTTAATTAATGATTTGATGAGACCGATAAGAGATAATTATAAGAATTCATTTATAAAAATTCCAATATGTAAGATGAACTTATCACAAAATTTAATCCAATCGAAGATATATTTTTGGCACACTTTGCAATCAACCTCAGTGATAAGGTTTCATACACTCAATTTTCACAACTCAAGAAAAAATACAATGATCCAATAGATGAATATGTATTATGATATAAAATTATATTAGTAAAGATGACTATCCCCATGGAAAATAGATAGCTCTAGGACATATTCAAGAATATTTTATTACCTACATTGCATGAAGTTATACTATTGGAAATGTTTCCATATTTCTTAGATCTATGCCATATAGTGAAAGAATGGGAAGTCAAGTTTTTCTCCATGTGAAAATTAAAGTACACCACTAGATTAAATTAAAATAATAAGATTTCCAATAAGTCCCCATATAATTTGAGACCCAATAAAAATAATAATGAGAAAAAGATAGCGGTTGATGTAGCCTCAGATCCAACTCTTCTCATGGTTTTATCAATTCCTCTAAGAAGACTTTTCACAAATCTTCTTAAATTTCTAGCATGTGTTCTACAAAAACTCTTTGAATGCAACATCATATATCTCCCTCCCACCAAAGAGGTTTATACCACTAGGCATCTTCCAATGAATATTGATTTTAATGAATTTTAAAATTATCACAAGGAAACAAGACATACCAAAAATAGATGCATCATTTTATGACATAAGATACAAGATTTGGTATATTTAAATATAATTGATGTGATCACTCTTATAGAGTGACCTAGAGCACAACCAATGGAAGAAAAAGTAATGAAAATATTTTTTGATCTATTTCCAAAACATAAATATAATGAGAGTATAGGCACTTTAGGGGTTCATTATACTTATTAGACACATCCACCACCATCATATTATCTTACTCATATGATGGAAACACACCCTCTAAATAATATCATTGGTGTGCATCATACTATAATGTTAGTTGGACCTCTCATCACTTTCTCTAAGTTGAATATCATTAATGATGAATTATATTTATATGCACTCTTTGTATAATCTATCCAAACACTTACATCCTGATCATAATCCTACATAAGCCTATCAAAACACTTGTGTCCCAATTGTAAGCCTACATTGACACAAGTGTCCTTATCCAATACAATTGTCAAGTACCCTAAAGTCATCTAATTTTCAAAATAAATGTATTACTATGGTTGGATTAAGTTATTTAATGCAATATATTATCCAAATAGATTGGTATATATACAATATCAACCCTCATTCATTCCCCACCTAGTACAAGCATATAAATTTCTTACCTACTCACAAGGCAACTTATAAAAAGGCATATAGTCAATCACTCAAGTGAGCAAGGTTTCCCTATTGTATCTTATTTACATATCAGTCATAGGGAAAACACTTGTACAGGTCTAAAATACTAAAGGATCATTTTATGAGACACATTTTCCAAGTCATTCTATGTTCTTACTTATCACATGTTATATGATACACACAAACTTAAAAACATAGGAGAGAACTACATAAGTCTGAGGCCCTATTCAAAGTATTGGATATATAGGTGATGCTCATTAATAAACGTGTCCTTAGGGTAACTTTACATTGTGTGCCCACTAAACCATTTTTCCTATAACCACTTTGAATATGAATAACTAGGGTTTTACTATTTGACAAGGAGTGATAGTCCATGATCTAGATTTGAATGCACCATAGTAAAGGTGGCATATAACCTAGAAACATTTAAGTGTTTTCATCTAATTTTAGGATGTATTTTTTAGTAGATACCTATGTCCAAGTTAGACAAAAGTGTAGATGGAACTATCCTAGGTTAATTCAAGTGTCTATGGCTATAGAGGTAAAATTTATAAAATTAGATGACTGATCTAAAATTCATATATAGTATACTTTATTCCTATTCCAGATCTAAATTTTTATTATCATCATAACTAGTTAAGTATCATGGTTTCATTGTCATTGTAATATCCATTATAATTGTACTTTATATTTTAGCATATCTTAGTATAATAAATTAATTATATGTTTATCTAAAATTTAAAATTAATTTGTCAAATTTAGAGATAATCTACCATATTTTTTCTCTAAGCTATATCTAACCCATTTAAACCTAGATGTCCCCAATCTATATTTTAGAGTTAAAATTTTGGGGAACCCAATATATACAAATGCAAAATATTATAGGGTGTTAATTCCTAAGTTTTCTTATTTTATTCTTAATCTCTCTCTTTCCTTTTCTATCAAAAATAAACTAAATAATTCCTCTATGTCCAAATATATTCAACCAAGGGATGGATTTAAAATATGATAAAGGTATATTTTTGAAGATATATCCCATGATAACCAAAGGTATCAAATAATACCAGATGAATACAAGTGGGCATATATGATGCCTAGACTTGCAAAACATATTCAAGGTGTTCTTAGCTGCCATCCTAAACCCACTATTTAATCATGATTTATATTGGAACATTTGATCCATGATATTAGTTACAAATAACACAAGTCATCTCATCACACTCTTGATGTACATTATACCATAAAAGGGGATACATGTTACCAAGAAGATCCTTTATATTATCATCAAAAGTTTTGACAATTACATTAGGAAATTATGGGTGATTTATAAATAAAAACTCAAGGGGATATTCACTCAAGTAAATTTTTTCAAACCCATACTTTTATAACATTTCCAAACAATGTCTTCCTTATCAAAGGTGATGATTATTTTCTACCTTCATTTAATAGTGAATTTTTTTGTAAAGTTAACCAAAACATTAGGACACCTTTACTAAGTAACTTAAAGGCACAAATAGGATGGAATAATTACAAACATAAAGTTTCAAAGGATCCTAATGTTAAAAATATTACACTCTTACCGACATTAACAAAGACTCTTTCAAATAAGGGATCTTTATCACCCAAAATACCCATTAATGTAAAAGGTTTTTACCATACCAAAAGAGGTGAATTTACTAAAGCTCCAAAAAATACCAATTGTTATATCTCTAACAAAGGTGAATGAACCAAGTTATTCATAATTTCTAAGATACACAAATGATATACCAAGGTTTCCATAATGCAATGATCCTAAACCATTACCAAAGTATCCTAAATTTAGTGATTTAGAACTTGTAATTATTATCCATGAGGATGATGATACTTGCATTCTTAGATTCAAGAGAGGCGGTGGATTAAATTCACTGACAAAACCTATGCCAAGCACCACCATTAAAATGGATAATCATATTTATATGATGATCACTATTGGAGATATTCAAAAATAGGTTTTTATACTTTAAATGAAAATGTATTTCCATAATACTAATGCAAATGTTACCTCATTTAAAAATCAACCTCTTTTATAATGTATATTTTAATATCCATATCCACAACATTTTGAACTACCATATTTACCTCTATTTTTGAGTTATAAAGACCTATTTGACCACATGATTAACTATGTACATTCTTTTGGTCAATTGGAAAAAATGAAAAATTATTACTAAAGGTATTTCATATGAGCATTTTTTATGAAGCTCATAATTGGTTTTATAACCTACCAAAGGGTTCCTTAACCATTTTTTCAAAATTATAAGATGAATTATTCATGGTTTTAAAAATCCATAAGGTGCAAAAAAATACATTATAACATTTTCACAATTTCAAACAAAGTTATGATGAATACCTTCAATATTATACCATTTATCTAAAAAGTACATCATACGAGATAGAATTTAGACATTTAGATTTGGGGTTATGGTTCATTTTTAGTAGAGGTATTATTTCTCCATTTAAATAAAGAGTATTTCACAAATAATATGAGTCATTTACCCATATATATGTCGATGTGCATAGATATGCTTCATTCATACGTACTCATCCAAATCACCTTAATATATCCCCTTATAAATATCAAAGTTTAATACCTCACACAAAGAGGGAGATGACTTACCAAATGAACTTTATGAACAAAAATGTGGTGTTCCTAACATTTATATGGGATCTTTACAAAATTTACTCTATATGGGACCCATCCAAGGTCCACACCCTATTCTAAGTCCTAAAGTTAAAAAAATAAAATAACATCCATGAAAATAAGATTTAAAAATCACTTTATTCATGGGTGATGCTATTTTCAGCATAACCATGTTGATCCTACATAGAAAAAATATACCTATAATGAAATACATTTATAAAAACTTGAATTTTATTTAAAATATTTAAAAATCAAATGATGTTAGAAAGACTCCTTGGGAAACATAAAAATACAAATTGAATAAGGTCCTAAATTAATTTCAATAAGGTTTTGGTTTGTACCTACCACATATCCATATGAATTTACATTGGCCACTCTTTTTTAATCCCAAATTAAGGTAAAAATTGACCAAAATCATCAAGGTATATATTTTTATCATGAAGATAGATTCATCCATATTTTTAATGATATCAAGGGTTATTATATTGAACATGTAAATCATGAGGAAGAAAATTCTATGCACCATTTACAGTTATAATACAACCATGATTTAATCAATGTAAGGGAACTAAATTAGGGTTGAAAGGTGACAAATTCTAAAAATACCAAAAAAGTTAAAAAAAAATCAAAATCTAAAATTATTTCAAGATTTCACCAATTTTATTAGCTCTTTGGCATATATGTTGTTAGTTCCATGTTAGTGGATATAATATCATCTATTATTATATACACATGTTTCATGAATATTTTGAGTGTGATTCAAGCATACATAGATATGTGATATATGCACTTTTGGATGTTGTTCCTTCCCTCTACACAGGTCATATGAGCATTGGGGAAATATGATTATCTGATCACAATACATGATGGTTAAATCATTCTATGTTCACTTTATATTATCATTTTTGATCTTATATAAAACATACACCTTTATTCATTTTTATATGTTTTATAGTGTACTTGATATCCTACGTACTTAACATTTTTATTAACACATATATCCAAGGACTAATATGATATGTTTACGTTGGTTATTTTTGTTTCATGATTTTAATTTATGTACTTCCTTTAATGTCTTGATTTTATTGTTTGAGAATTTTAATATGCACCATTGCTTACAATTGTGTGCCTTTGTTTACCTATTTGAAATTTTGATATGCCATACCTTATTATATGTTGAAATTTTAATACGTTATTCTTATTTTGTGGACATTTGACTACGTCATGTCCCTTTAATCGTGTGGAATTTGAACATGCCCCTTGTTTGAGGTCTCCTTAGACCATCATTTTTTATTTTATTTTGAGTTATCTTGTGTATGTGATTCATTACTTCATGAAATTTTGTGATTACTATCTAGACATTACATGATCTATATAATGTATCTTAGGACTTGATGTGATCACATTATTAATGCTTCAATTATGTGTCTACCTAGACATGTTGCTTCTATGTGTTATTTGATTCATACACAAAATATATATTTATCTTATCCTTTTAATGTATGGTTATGTAGTCATGTAAAATGTCATTCTAGTCCAATGATTATCTCTTGAGACCACCTTATCCTTAGTTTAGTCCTAGACCTATGTTAAGGCCCCTATTGATCACTTTACATATTTTTTGTGAGTCCAACCCATTCCTAGATATACCAAATGTAGAATTGATCCTTCACTTAGGCACTTAGGCCCCTTTTTCACCTATTTCTACCACTTGGAAATTATTATAGCCTTTTTTATAGTAGTGCACTATGTTATTAGAAAAGGGTCAGTGATAATGTCCCATAGCTATTTTCACCCCCAACAAATATATTTTCATTTCTTGAAGCATCTTAGTGTTAGCCTAAACCCATTTCATGTCTCAATAATCACTTGAACAATATACATAGACAACTTTAATTCATTTATACCTTAGATGGAAATAAAATGTAAATACTCATAAACAAACTCAGGAATAGTTCTGTAAATAAAGGTCACTGTTCCATATTCTTCCTTACTTCTAGATGCACCCATATATAATATCCCATAGCTTAGATTACATATATTTATAGTCTCAAGTCACACTCAAAGCACTCACATTATCACTCATGCTAGCTTTTCTTACATTTACACCATCACTTAGATTGGGAAAACTACATCGGGCTTGATCCATTTTCAAGGTATTGGTATATAAGAAATGCTCAACACATGAGGTGTTGAGGTCATGTCTAACATACCCTAATAACACCACTCTTTTTCTACTTGTGCCCCTCAAATATCCTAATAAGCATGGAGGCTTAGGGTTTCAAATTGAAATCAGTCAAAATATGGAACAAACAATGATCTAGGATTTAGTCAAACATGCATAGGCTTCTTATAATCTGGAAAAGGTACACCCAAGAATTCACTATCTCTACTACATAAGGACATTAGTGAAGAATAAAGGACACTAGCATGATGTGCTATAGACTAGAGCACCATGCTACTATCTAGGAGTATTTTTGATGCTTGTTTCCTATTATTAACACTTTAGACTATCACTTGACTAGTTTTTATCCCTCTAGTTGTCCATCTCAGTTATTTTTCTAGATAAGTATCTCCTTTGTATTTTATTGTTATTTATAAGATAATAAAATAATTCAATTATTGTAAAAATTAGTGGTTGTTTATATTTCTATATTTATTCCCTAATTTATTATTTTAGCACTTTATCAACCTATGGTTTTACATTCCATAACTCACCTAAAAATATAAATCCATTGTTGAACCTAACTTACTTCTAATAGAAACCAAACCTTAGCTTTAGATGCTCTTAGGGTTTGTATTATTATTTTTTCTATGATTAGTACTTAATTTCAAAATCTCAATTTTGATTCATTATTTTATTTCTATAATCTTTCATAGATTTAATTTATTAAAATGTTCAAAATATACAACTTTTTATTTTCCTACTTCCAAACCTAAAATGGTAGAATTTAATTAATGATTTGATGAGACTAATAAGAGATAATTATAAGATTTCATTTCTAAAAATTATAATATGTAAGATTAACTTATACACATTTTTAATGAAGAGTAGGTCAATCATCCAACCTCAGAGATGTTAATATTATTACACCTCCAATTAGGGCAACTCATATTTTTAAATAAAATGCTTAAACCATCCATCTCTCACTAGTGAAAACACCTCTTGTGACTAATACACATCCCTCATCTTTATATGTACAATCCCTTAGGAAAGAGATCCATTTTATGTAGTCCAAGGTGTTACATCTTTAGCAAGGTGCTACTAGACCATCTTATGCCTTAGACTCTCATATGCTCATACATAAACCTTTGACACAACATATAGTATTAAATCCTTTTTCCTCTGAATTTTTGGCACCCAATATTACTCTATATGATGATAAGAGTTACCTAGAGTATCATCTATGCACTTTTCACTCAACATGTTTGGACTATGTGTCTAATGATTGGTTCTTAACTAATTTATTCCCCCATAATATAAAATATTATAAATTACAATGGTTCTATGATATTATTAATCATTCCATCACAACATTTAATCCATTGGAATATATATTTTTGGCACACTTTTCAATCAACATCAGTGACAAGGTTTCATATGCTCAATTTGCATAACTCAAGAAAAAATCCAATGAGCCAAAAGATGAATATGTATTTTGAGATAAAATTATATTAGAAAAATGACTAGGACCATATCAAATAGATATCTCTAGGACATATTCAAGAATATTTTATTATTGATATTACATGAATCTATACTATTGAAAATGTTTCCATCTTTCACAGATCTATGCCATGCAGTGAAAGAAGGGGAAATCAAGTTTCTCTCTATATGAAAATTAAAGTACACAAATATATTAGCTTCATTTAATAAGAGTTAAAATAAGGCCCCATATAAGTTTAGTCCCACTAAAAATAAGAATGAGAAAAAGATAATGGTAGATGTAACCTCAAAAAAGAGCTCCTCGCGTGGTTTTATTAATTCCTCTTAGGAGACTTTTCACAAATATTATTAAATTACCATCATGTGTTCTATAATAAATATTTAATTGAAACATAATATATCTACCTCCCATCAAAGAGTTTTATACCACTATGACTCTTCCAAATAATTATTAGTCCAACATATTTTAAGATTATCACAGGGAAATAAGACATACCAAAAATAGATGCATCATCTTATGACATAAGATATAAGTTTTTGTAGATTTTAATATCATTAATGTGATCACTCTTATAGAGGGACTTGGATCACAACCAATGGAAGCAAAAGTAATGAAAATATTTTTGATCCATTTCCAAATCATAAATCTAATGAGAGCATATGAAATTTAGGGGTTCATTATACTTATCAGACACATCTACCACCATCATCTTTTCATACTCATATGATGAAAACACACCCTCTAAATAATTTCATTGGTTTACATCATACTATAGTTATATCTAGACCTCTCATCACTTTCTCCAAGTAGGATATCATTGATGATGACTTATATTTATATTCACTCTTTGTATGAACTTACATTGATCATAATTCTATGTAGAGTGTCATGGTTGAAAATGGACCAATAATAAATATGTGTTCTATTACAATTATATATCAATTAGGTTAAATCCATATATATCTCTAACATCCATAGTTATTTGTGGCTTTAGTGGCCATGTTCAGAGCTCCATTGGGGAGATCATACTTCTATTATAGTTTGGTCCCACACATGTGTCCACTAGATTCTTAGTTGTACCTAATGTTCACATATTTGATATGTTATTGGGTAGGCCTTGGATATAGTAACTATGATCCATTCCATCCATTATACAGATATGTATTAAGTATATACATGATAATTAGGTGGTTACAATCAATGACCTTCCATATGCATATCCATTACTTATTCCGCATCCAATTACATAATAGCCACCTATCACAAATACATGCATAAATTTTATTACCATACCTTTGATATCAATTAACCCACTGATGTAGGTGAGGTCTAATTATAAAGCATTACCACATACACATACTCTCCAATAGAGACCTTTATTAGAGATACCCCCACATTAGAGACATTTTTTGGATTCTAGAGAGCTTATATCTACCATGTTATCATCCAAATTAGTGTTACAACATAGAGCACCCATGCTAGTCACAACCTCTTCTACCAGATAGGTCCCTAATAACCCCATAGTTCACATGCATGTTCAATTAGATCTAAAAATTCATATCCCCAATCCATATAAAGTTTTAGTTACAAATTACTTAGTAAATATGATTCACATATCTCAGATACCACCTTGAATAACATGTGTGGTCCATCTTCCTTTATTTGATATAAGACACCATGATAGTGAGTCTCTTGCGAGACTCATCGATTAGTATGTTCTTCTCTACCTGTACATAGTTAATTTTCATATTTATTGTACATATCTTATAATAATAAATTAAAAAAATAATATATGTTTAAAAATACAAAAATATTCAATTATTACTTAGAAAAATAATTCATGTTGTGTGCATTTCCATGTTTACATTCATTTTATTTTCTAGGTACTACATATATTATCTATGTTAGTGTATTCAATTTTTACAATACATACATTCTTCACATGTTCTTTTCAAGTGTTTACATATTAATATAGGACTCATGTCCTCCACTTAGATCCAAACTTGTTAATATTCACCCATTAGGGGAACATACACATATTCAACATTGACATATCAACCCATCGAGGGCATCATACTACTTAGCTTCTAGTTTTATAGGTTATATCGTTATATAATCCACATCATAGATTTATAATTGATGACATCTTGATATTGATCATCTTATAATAAATATATTTTTTCCAACTACCACTAATACAAACTCAACTTATGTACATATTTTCTCTTATATGGATTTATACCACATGATTATGCATGTTTTCATTTCTAGATTTACTAGTTTAGATTTGATTATGTTTCTTTGATTTTGAATTTATTTGAGGGAATTTGAATATGGCATTATTTTATGTATATAAACCAATTATTTACATTATGTGTATGATTTAGACATGTGCCCATGTACTTGTACATGGTTTTTGATTGTGTATGTAGATATTTGAACATGTCCTTCTATGTGGCTCTAAGCCAACCTTTATTACTTTTCACATATGTGGACATTTATAGATGTATTTATATGTATTACTTTCTTAGACTTAGTGACATGTTCCCATGTCCCTTGTATTATGTCCCCTTAGCCTACTATGCATGCCTCATGTGTTTGTATGTATGTTTTCATGTATACATCATGGATATGACACTTATCTCTTGCTTATTAAATTCACATCTAACTATGATTCCATGAGGAACATTATGTTTCTCCCCTTATTCATTAGGTTCCTTGATGGACATCACTCCCCATCCCCCTAGGTAGTTACTCATATTATATCTAGATTTTTTTTTCATATACATGATTGCATTATTTTATCTATCTTGACAACCTTGTGAATTATACATATAACATTAATTTTATAATACCAACTTATGCTCAGTCTATTTTAAATTATGATGTCATGTATACACATTATAATGGTTTATCACATAGATATCACATGTTTTAAATATAACACACATGACATATAGATTTTATTTTAATAAAAGTTATTACAGAGGTTCAACAAATCCCCTCAAAGGATGTGGAATTCACAAGGGCTTTTTTAGAAAGATCAATCCATCTTAATGCACTCATAACATAGTTTTCAACATGTGCACATAGATTACAGATACTAGACTTAGGAAAACACATTGAAAAATAGTCACATATAAATCAATCTTAGTTTGCATAAAAGCAACTTATTTGGTAAATAACATGACATAAATTACACTAACACAGTGTGTTATTGACTAGGGGATCATGCTACTATCCAGTAGCCTCCAATTTTTTTTTTTTTGAGTCATCAAAAAGGTATTGTAATTAGCATTCAACTTTACATAGTATCAGACATAGAATATCAAATAGGTTTAATATATACTCAATTATTACACATATTACATAGGTTTGCTTAGATTAGGGGCATCAAGAATGACATGATAACTCATATTTTAGTTTTAGATACTTAGACATAGACTATTATGACTCAGTCCATAATCCATATACATAAATATTAGAGTTGGGGGCATGTGCATGGCACATTATTCCCATATGTTCAATTTGGTATCAGTACTCTTAGATGGAATGGCAACTCCATGTCATTCTCCACATTGTTACTCTAGAAACCATTTTCACCAAGTTTAAACTAGGGTTACATCATATTTAATCCTTATTCCATATGTAGTGGTTGTCATTCCTGAGTGACCCTTGAGTCATTTTACATTTCAAAGTGCTTAAGTGGCCCCTAATCTATTTTACATTTAGAGTTCTCAAGTGGCCCCTAAGGAAATTTAAATTTCAAAGTTTCCAAGTCATCCTAGATCCATCTTACATAATTTCAATTAAATCATATAGTTTCAGCTTTAGATGCATTTATTACATATGCCTGCAATGATGGAGTCATAGTCCACTTGAATTATTGAGCCACCTACATTAGAAGGTTGGACAAGACATTAGTCCAATCAAAATTATTCATAGATTATGATGCACCAAGAAGGTGTGGGAAATGATGGAGTCAAGTATAGATTGAGTTCTTAAGACACCCACACATGAGTATTGAGCAAGCCATCATCTCAGTCCAAGTTATTCACCATTTACAAGTACAAAAAATATATCACCAAGTTTTATCATTGGTTTGCATACCTAATTAGGTTTAATCATTCTATTACTCTTTCTCTCATCTATTTACTCAATTTTGTCTTTTACATTGATATTTCTTAAGGATTGATTTATTCATGTTTCATTCTTAGGACACATAATAGATCAGCCTTCATAGACTCAAACCCAAGTTCACAGGCTTCACCTCATAAGTAAGTCCAAGTATGTCTCTTTTTCCTTTATCATAGTCATAATACTTTACTTCATTTCTAGAATAAAAAGGGGGGAGAAAATTTAGTCATCTACTATGTCATTTTTGTTCAATGAGTGTCACTTGAGACCACCTTATCCTTAACTTATCCTAAGACCTATCTTAGAGCCTCTCTTGATCACTTTATATATTTTTTATAAGTCCAACCCATTCCTAATATACCAAAAATAGCATTGATCCTTCAATTAGGCATCTAGATTGATTTTTCACCCATTCGTACCACTTAGACATTAGCATGAACCTTTGGATAGTAACACACTTTACTATTGGAAAAGGGGCATTGTTAATGTCCCCTAACTCTTTTCACCACCCATGGATATATTTTCATTTATTAAATCACATTAGGGTCAACCTAGACCCATTTCATGTATCGACAAACACCAAAATCATATATATATATATATATATATATATATATATATATATATAGACACACACACACCACTTTCAATCATTTATCCCCTAAATAGAAATTAGACAAAAATGCCCCCAACAAACTCAAAAATATTTCTGCACATCAAACTCATTGATACCTATTATATCCCACTTCTACATACACCCATATACATTATTTAAAGCTCATATTACTCATATTTATATTCTCAAATCACACTCAAAACACTCAAAGTGACATGCATATTAGCATTCACTTGCACTTGTACCGACACTTAGATTAGGAGAACTACATAAAGTTTCATCCACTTTTGAGGTATTAGTATGTAGGCAATCTCAACACATGGAGTGTTGATGTCACATCTAACCTACCCTACTAATTTCACTTTTTTTATAATTTTGCTCCTAAAATAACCTAACAAACATAGATGCATAGGGTTTGACATTGAAATCAGTCAAAATAGGGAATAGATAATGATCTAGCATTCAATCATGTATGCACATGATTCTCATAACTAGGGGAAGGTCCACCATGGAATTCATTGTCTATACTACATAGGGACATTAGGATGGCACAAAGGACCCTAGTTTAGTTTGATATTAACAAAAGGATTGTGCTACTATTTAGGAAGGGTTTTTATCCATTTTTCCTAGTAGTAACATTTTTCACTATCCCTACACCATTTTTTATCCTTATAATTTTTTGTCTCATTCAATTTTCCAACTATCTCTTTTTTAATTTATAGCTATTTATAATATAATCAAATAATTTAATTATTTTATAAATTATTGGTTGTTTATATTTATATATTTATACTCTAATTTATTATTCCAACACTTTAACAACCTAGGGTTTTACATTCCATAACTCCCTTAAAAAGTTAAATCATATGATTGCTAATTTCTACTTACCCTCACTTCAAACGAGGGCATATTAGTGGGGGTATGCCATAGAGCCATGGATTCCACATTTTTCATAGTTCACTAGATTCATATTATAGTGAGGGAATGTTTTTAAAGCTTGTTCTCCACACTTACACTATATTTTATAATTGGATATATAGTGGGGGTATGTCTTGGAAAAATGTTCTCCACACTTACACTAGTTTTGAGTTTTAGATTATAGTGGGGGCATGTTTTGGAAGAATGTGCTCCACACTTGCACCATTTTCTAGTTTCAAATATATAGTGGGGGAATGTTATTGAAACATGTTCTCCACACTTTCATAATTTCTAAGTTTTAGATTATGGTGGGGTAAGTCTTGGAAAAATGTTCCCCACATATACATAGTTTTAAAATTGGACAAATTTTATAGCTATATGATTCATATACACATTTTTGACATAATTACATTAGTACCATTTTTATATATAATTTCAGCATGTGACATATTTAAGTTTCTTAAGCTATGTAAATATCACCTAAAATTTGTAAAATCAGATCAAATTTCATATATAAAATACTTATATGGACTAACATCACCCACCAGTTTAGATTTTTACATATTGTATTAAGCCAATATGATGTAGTAGTTGGTTCATTTTTTGGTATAGTTGAAGTGATTAAATCACTCAATCTTGCCAAAATTTTAGGTTGGGATTAATTAGATTATCCAACCTCATTATATTTATAGTGTGATTTGGCTTGGGTTCACTTACAATAACTAGGTTATAAGTATGGTTGGGTCACATGGTTGAGCTAATATTAACTGTTAGGTGGAAACTTACCTTTTCTCCAAAGTTAGGGGCATGTTTCCTCCAATTTCTCTCTATATATGAACTTTCTAGATTTTATATTTATCCTAATCATAGACCTAATGATTCATAATGATATATATTTTTAGATCATTTTTACAAAAGGCAAGGTGTTTACATTGATATATAGGTATTAACATGTTCTTGGTTGTAGGTCAGTCACTAGCAAAGCTCTCAATTTGGGCTCAAGCAAAGGTAAGGTATTTTAGACACAGCTAGACACATCTATTTTAATTTAAACTAGAAATTTCATTATTATATTGAAGCGGGGTGGGGGGGGGGTGGGGGTAAATTTAGACACTATTTATGAATTAAATGAAAATCAATCTTGTACATATGGAAAATACATATCATGGATGTACCTTCAACTTCTAAACCTTCCTACTACCAAAAGAGTCACATATAATATCTATATATGCTTATTATTTATCTCTTAGTATGAACAATGCCATTATAATGAATCAAACCTTATATCATGCTTAGAATTTTATAAACCTACTTATTTATCTATTTAAGTTTGAAACATGTACATTTTTATATCTACCCAAACACTTGCATCATATTCAGACGCCTACATCAATGCAAATGTCCCTATCTAATACAAGTGTTGAGTTCCCTAAAGTCATAATTTTCATATGAAACATATTAATATGATCAGCATAAGTGATTTAATGTGATATATTATCTGAAGGTATTGTTGTATATATAATAGCAACCCTCATTCATTCCTCACCTATCATAGACCTAACAAATTTTTACCTACTCACAAGGCAACTTACCAAAATGCATTCAATCAAGCATTCAAGTGAGAAAAGCTTCCATATTTTCTCCCATCTCCATATTGGTCATAGGGTAAACACATCTATAGGTTTTAATAAATAAAGGATCATTCCATGAGCCACATTTTCCAAGTTACAAGCTAGGCTATTTTATCTACTTGCTTATCACATGTTACATGATACACACACAAGGTAATACATAAACGGAACTATATAAGTCTATGACCCTCTTATGAGTATTAGATATGTAATAAATTCTCATTTATAGAGGGTTATTTTGGGTAGCTTGACACCATGTGCCCACTAACCCATTTTTTCCATAGCCACTATGAAGAAGAACTAGGGTTTCACTATTTGATAAGGAGTGACAATCCATGACCTAAATCTACATGTGACAGAAAAAAGGAGACACATAAACCAAAATAATCCATGTGGTCACATATATTTTCATTAGGTATTCCATACTATACACCTATTTCCAATTTAGATAAAAGCATCAACATAATTATCCAGGTTGACACAACTATTTCCAATTATAGAGGTACAATTTTTAAATCTGGTGACTGATCTAAATTTTAAATCTAGTCTAATTTCTTCATGTTTTAGATATAGATATGTATTAGCATTGAAACCAACTAAGTATCTTGTTTTTATTATTATAATAATATTTATCATATCTATGCTTTATATTTTATCATATCTCATCATAATAAATTTAGTATATATTTATCTGAGATTTGAAATTAATTGGCCTAATTTGTAGATAGTCTACCATCCTTATGACCTATTCTATCTTTAACTAATTTAACCCTATATGTACCCAATATATATTAAAGTGTTAAAAACACTTCATCCTTCATATACCAATATGATTTTGTGGTTTAGGCCTACAAGGATACTCTAAAGTGTGTCCAAGATTTTCAAGGATGTATTTACATGGTTCCTTATAGGCTTACCCATTTTTATTAATAATTTTTTGATGCTTCCATTTATCTTAAAATTATATTTTTAGTTTTATAGATCATTTTCAATGATAAATTTATATAATTTGATTGGTTCCTTTATAAGATTTACAAACCCACATGGACAAAAATTTTAAAGGTTCATCATGAAGTTATGAAAAATATAGTTTTTGGGAAGCATATCAACCAAGTAAATATTAAGTTTATCCCAAAAGCAACATATCTAATCTTATAAATAGTTGGAGGCACATTACCTAATTAAATGTATCATACAAAAATATTTATAAATATCTATAACTCTTCTTATAGCATATCATTCATACAAGTTTTAGACTAGAAAAAATAAGGTTTATGAAAGTTTAGTATTTCTTGGATAATATAGATATAGTATGGGAGGGAATACAATTGGTTTATGATTTTTAAAAATAGAATCTATTTATTAAATAATATTTTGAAAAATATTGTGACTACATTGAGTGGCCATATACCCTCACCATGTTAAAATATATATATATATATATATATATATATATATATTCTATCAAATGTATAAAATCTCCTATATGATTGCTTGACTTATTTAACTATTAATGGCTACAATTATGAGATCTTTGGCCTTTTTCTCACCATCAAGTGAGGTTTCTCATTTTATCCTACATTTTGCATTTTGAATATATAATATTTTGGACATTTTATGGATGACAAAGTTGAGTAAGGGACTAAAAGAATAATTAGGCTTCTTGATAGGAAGAGATGACTTATTAATGGATCTTTTTATGATTACCCCTTCCTTAATCTCATGAATAATGAACCTTTATTTTAAAAATCTTTAACTTACATTGAAATGTTTTGTAAAATCTTTGGATCAAGTTTTTAGTGGTCTAAGACTCAATGTTATATGCAAAATATGATCTCAATGTTATATGAAAAATATGATACCAATGCTAAATTAGTTTAATAACTTCCATTGAAAATGGAATTAGATTAATGTTAACCTATAATAATAATAATTTTAGATGTTATTAGTCCCTACCCTATAGGTTACTATAATATTTGATTGAATAAATAATTTTTTTATTGTGACCAATAAAAAGCTTTGAAATAAGATAATATTATATGCATTCCAAAATTTAACACCAAATATTAAATAATACTCCACTACATGTTCTCATGACATATTCTATTTATATCAATATTATAAATAAAAACTTATGATTTAATATAACTAAAAGGAAAGTGTAGACAAGTGTGCATCATATTCTGACAAAATTGACAATTAACTCTTAAGTTATATAAGTATTAGATATACTCACAAAGACAATTTAATTAATTAATTATTAATATTTTAGCCATCATACTATTACATCATTCTCAAACTCTCAATAAATACACATATCCAAATTAAATGTGAATGCTATGTTGCTCTCCACAAGTGTCATCACCAAAGACATGACCCCATCTTCTAAAATCATGGATCTCAGATTTTAGATGCATAAAAAGACCATTCTAGATTTTGAATATAGATTAACATATGTCTCATTTCTCTTATAGATAAATATTATGGGTTTATTTTTTGTAATCTTGTGGCTACTCTAGCATGACATTTTTCATGATAAATTTTCTTCTATAGTCTAGATACCAAAATCTCTACATAGATTGCAAGCATCATCATAGAATCAATATTCTAAAACCATCTACTAGGAGAAGCCTTCCATAATTCGAGGAACAACTTTAAAAGGAAAGGTAGTGTAAGAATTTATGATTCATCTTGACTATTTCAGTTTTTATTTTTTTATTTATAGTTGAGCTTGAGTTTTAGATGCAATGATTACTTGAATTCATTCATTTATAGGAAACTTATAGGGGTAAATTGAATAAAATTTATATGCCATTAATTAATGTGAAGTGAGTCAAGGAAGTGGGTGTTTAATTTGGCTCTAAAATGGTTACCATGAAACACTATGAGAGATAAATATGTCATCCAATGTGATGGGAATCATTCAACTATAGTAGGAAACATTGTGTGTGAATGGGATAACATACAAGCCTCTCAAGGAGGAAATTGGATGGTAACATTTACAAACTAACAAGATATATATGAGAGTAGTGAAAAATATAATTTATACCTTGAAAAAGTGTGATATATTTTTCATGATGTTTTAGGTTAGGTAAAAGTTAAAGTGGGTATGGAGAATAGGTGATAAATTCCCCCTCATTCCTCTAGATAAAGATGACCTTTACAAGTACCCATAAGTCTAAATCTTCATCAAAATTTAACATTAATAATGTTTAGAGTTGTAATATTTTTTTGCCTTTTTATCTATTGTGAAGGTTGATGGGGGATTATGGAATTGTGTTAATTGTGGGGGATTTCATTAATCACCTTGTATAGTGGTCACTCATCAATAATCTATTAAAAAATGGAGTGACCCTCATGTGGTGGTTGATTCTTCCAATTTTAGAACCTAGCCAAGCTTTGAGGTTTGTGGTAATGTGGTAAAGAAGGGATTCAAGGTTGGATTTGTGAGGAATGATCAAATTTCCACCATATCCAATGTTAATAGTAATAGGTTTAATAATTTCCTAGAATGGCCATGGATCCATCTCCTCAAATAATGGGATATACACCTCTTATTATGAAATAAAGGAGCACATTTTGAAGTAGATGAGGTCTATGCTCACTCTCTCCATACAAAATTATCTTTGCTTCACTCTCTCTATCATAATCTCCTTGTAGTCTTTTGTAACACACCAACTTTTACTTTTTTCTTCTTCATCTTATTTTGATTTGCATGGAAGATTAACATGCATGATGAACTTCCATTGATTCAAGTGTTGATGATTAATTATAAATAAGACATGTAAACTATATCAGTTATAGTGGACCCATATCACAATGGTAGGTCATAAAAAATAAGAAGATAAGTTTAACTAGTATGAATTTGAAAGGCAAAATGGTTTGGTAGAGAATACTGTTGAGGAAAATGGGTACATCTATATGGATGTGGAATTACACATATCATAGACTTTGTGCTAATTTTAATGTGGCCAATTTTTTATCCTCTTTATACCATTATTGGAATAAATATAAAACATGATGCACTTTATGACTTTAAATTCAAGCATTTCTAATGCATTGACCATTTGATTCAAATAAAGGTAGATCCAAAACTATCATTAGTTTCATTTCAATGGAATTTTGGCTGAAAACCCCTTTTCATTTATCTATATCACATTTTTGAATGATGTTGAAGAAGAAGATATGGAATTATTATACTACATAAGGGCAATACTAATGGCATCTCCAAGATATATGTGGTCTCTACTGGTTACCATAAGTTTATCATTCATAAGCAAAAACTAGTATATTTAGTATTATATAAGATATCACTCAAACAAATTTAATTAAAATAATTGATTATGTGTATTATAAAGTTTTAAGATTATTTTTTTAATTACTATGTCTTTTTCTTAGAGGCCATTATAATTTAAACTTTACAGTTTATAGAGTACAAATAAATATTCCCAAGGTTGAGCAATTTAACTAAATTTTCTAGGTAAGACACCAATTATAAATCATTTACTAGTTACAAAAAAATATCAATAATGGTCAACTTAATCACACAATCTAGCTAAGAAATCTATTATAAATCTACAAAGGGACATGTGCCCTATTCATTGCATGTTTAAAAATAAAAATAAGACTTAATTACTTCAATTGTTGATCATTCAATACAAAGTATTAAGAAAACACAATGGTCACTTGAAACTTTAATTATTTAGGCTACACAATGTGCTTATTACAAATGACCCTCCTATACAATCATATTTATATATTCATCTATTTCAACTTTGTAATTACGCTGAGAGGTGTAACCTACAATGGCAACCAAGAGTGTAATGGTGTGAGTTATTCACTTTTATTTTTGTTATGTCGACATAATAATAAAATAAAATAAAAACTAGTCAACCAAAAAACATGTAATTAATGAATACATTATTTGAATATATATATATATATATATATATATATATATATATGAAAATATTTTAAAAATATATAAACACAAATAAAAAAACATAAAATAAAAAATAGCAAAGCAGACCCAACTTTATCGAAAACATTATCCTCCTCTAAGTTATATTGTTGTGTCACCATTCCTGTGTGCACTGGTATTTCTGTGTCATGATATAATAAAAAATTATTTTTATTTTTTTGGGTTCTGTTTTAGGGTTTTTTTCTTGTTTTATTAAGTCCATAATTTTATGATTTATTATAGACTTCTAAATTCATAATTTTATGCTTTATTTCCAAAGTCCATAATAAATATGTTGATATCCATAATTATTTTTATATTTGTGTAAATTCATAATATATGATTTAGATTTAAACATTTTTCAATATTTGATATCCGTAATTATTTTTATGTATATGTAAATTTATAATATATAGTTTAATTTTTTTTTTTTTTAATATTGATCAATTTTATTTAAAATTAAAATAGAGTTATATATTTATTCTATAATTATTAATATTTTATATAATTTTATTAAAATCTATGGATAAATTATTTTTATTAATTAATAATTAAATAGATTTATTATATTTTAAAATTGTTAGATAAAATTTTGAATGATTTATATATAGATGTATTTAAGATATCTAAGTTGGATAATTATACATACATAAATGAATCAAAATATATTTTAAATAGTTAACTGGTTAGTTACATTCCTTAAATAGTTTTATCTTAAATAATTATAAATAGTTAATTGGTTAGTTATATTAAAATTATATATAACTATTTTATATATATATATATGATAATTATAGGATAATTATACATACATAAATGAATCAAAATACATCTTAAATAGTTAATTGGTTAGTTACATTCCTTAAATAGTTAATTGATTAGTTATATTCCTTAAATATTTATATCTTAAATAATTAATTGGTTAGTTATGTTGTTTATTTATGTTTATGTTTATTTTTTACCGACCCATTGAACATTTTTTAAGGATGACAGTTATAGTAATAAAGGATTATAGTAAATATATATATATATATATATATTTTTTTTTTTCTTTTGTTTTAAATTAATTGTTGTAAATTTTGAAGGACACTTTGGAATAGATAATCATTATTTTAAAAAAAATTAAAAATTAAAATTTAAGATGAACTTTATTGGTAATAAGTTATAAGAGATGGAGATATCCAAAGACTACATTTTTTAAGTGGATAAATATATAAATGGTTGTTAAATTTAAATAATGAAGGACCCTTTCCCTAGTTGTAAAAGGACTCATCTGATAAATTTAGAAAAGTATTTCATTAAAAAATAAGTTGTTACTGATATACTTTTTAAGTGTGCTATAATAAAATATAATTTTTATTTTCATAGTCCATTTTATAAATATAATTAATCAAATTCATTAAGTGAAGTATTCAAACCTATGACACATACTAAAGAACTAGAAACTAATAAACCTTTAAAAGTTTTCATTGATGGATACATGAATACACCTTATGAAATGGAAAGTTTTTCACTTATAGAGACAACTAGATCATGGTCATATAATCCCAAGTGAAGGTTAGATAATAAATGGGAGGTTAAGAGTGTGATAAATATTATGAGAGTGTTCCCAAGGTTTACTATAGTGTTAGTGTAGGAATCAAAAAAATGGGCTAATTTATGTTGGTCAGAGTTATTGATTTGCAAGCCATTTCATAATATAAAAAGAGATATCAGACGTGAGGATGATATAATAACATCAAACTAGGAATCATTGAATTACAATCCTTAGCATGTGGAGTAGAGGACTATGCTAGATGATTATAAAAATCAAAGTGAAGTTGATTGTGATGATGTTCAATCCATTCATCAAAATATAATGGAACATGAGTGGGAAATCATATCAAGGCTACATCATGGGCTAATTATGGAAGTATCAAAATTAGATATGTTGGGAAGATAGACAAGCACCATGGAATCATGAATATAAAGGAGAATAATACACAACTTCAACTATAAATTTCATAAGCATAATGAAAGACAATGGGGTACTCATACAAGATGATATAACAAGTAATATTTCATATGGAACCTTAGGTGCCAAACAAAAAAAGGCACTTGATATAATCATGAGAAATTTTTTTCAAACTCATAATATCGCACCATTATGCATGATAATTCAAGGAATAGTAGGAATAGGAAAATCACATCTAATTGGTGCAATTGGTGAAGCTGTTGAAAATTAATCATCAACTATGCAACATTGTCCACTTTAATTACTTGCACCAATTAGAGTTGCAACATTTAACAATCCACTCAACACTATGAATCCCAATCATAGCCTTTTTAGAATTAGAAGGAACAAGATTCACAATTTTTCAAGAAGAAATGTGGCATATAAAATACATATTGATTGATGAAATGAGTTTCATTAAGGAAAAAATGTTACAGAACATAGATGCACGACTTTGTCAAGCATTTATAGAAAATGTAAATATGAGTTTTGGAGGTAGAATAATCACTTTATTAAAAGATTTAGGTCAACTACCTCCTATGAGTGATAAAGAACCATAAAATAGTAACAGACATAGAAAGTGATGACAAAAAAAGGATTTGAATGATGACCAAAAAAGGTTTCGACATCTTCTAACAAATCTTAGAGATGCACATCCAACTATTGATGATTGGAAACTATTGATGTCAAGGACAAATAGTGTATTACACTCAAACATCAAGGAATATTTTGACAATGTTATTCATTTATTTACAATAAATGATAATGTGAAAAATCATATCAAAATGAAATTAAAATCATCAAAAGGACCGATTACACAGAGCATTGCTACTAGAATAAGTAGTACCAATCCATTAAGAGGTCATAATGATAAATTAGATGTGGAGTTATTAATGTCTAAGGATGTAAGGGTGATGTTAACCTCTAATCTATGGATAGAAGCATGACTTGTAAATGGATCTCTAGGATATATTTGAAGTATAGTATACAAACCTAGAAGTTACCCACCAGAGCTGCCTACATATGTTATGGTAGAATTTGATAATTACTCTTGAATGTCATTTATAGATGCAACTCCACATACAATTCTAATTATACTAATACAAAGGGGTCAGACATGAAAACTACCTTTAAGATTGGCTTGGGGATTATCCATACATAAATCACAAGGATTGACTCTTTTTAAAGCAACAATTGATATAGGGTATACAGAAAGACTAGGGTTAACATTTTTGGCCTTCTCACATGTAAAATAATGTTACTCAAGTCCTTAGAACTATAATAATTTTACATGTTTAATATCACATATATTATACTTATTTTCACATTTTGATGTATATGAAATTATTTTCTTTAATTATTATTAAATGTTATATATATTTCCTATTTGGATGAATATGAAATGATGCACTAATTGGTATTTAATGTTAAATACCAATTAGTGCATGTCGCACCTCTGAGTGATACTAGCATAGATATCTTAAATACATTTATGTAAAATACATTGAGAGATATCAATCTCAAGGTGCCTATCTAACATACATCATAATATAGGTTCCTTAAAACTAATACATCTCAGCATATTTTAGATTAATGTATTTAAGATATCTATGCTAGTTCAATACAAAGGCAAGGACTAGCCACTACACGACCCTTTTAACATTATAGATACATAGTTGTTACACATAGTCATGGTTATGATACATGTTAATATTTTTGTCCCAAAAATGTCAATTACCCTAAGGGAGACCCATTAATTTTTTGGATAAATGTCTTAAATTAACCCAAAACACTCATTCCTTCCTAGACTCTAGATTTTGCAATACATTAGCTAATAGAAACTAGAGATTTGGGTGAAATTTATAATTCACAAAATTGAAAATTGCATCCAGACCTCTGCTTCCCACTAAACACTAGCCAACAAAAACTAGAACCCCACTTGCAATTTGTAATTTATAGAATTAAAAATTACAAGCTAAGTTCTACTTCCTAAAAAATAAATACCCTATAGAAAATAGAGATTGGACTAAAATTTAAAATTTGTAAAATTTTAAATTTCTTCCTAACCTCTACTTCTCATGAAACACTACAACTAAAAACTAGAACTCTAGTTACAATTTACAACATGAAAAGTTATAAATTGCAATCCGAGTTCTAATTCCCCTCAACCACCTCCCCTATAGAATCTAAAACTCCAAATGCAAATTATAATTTTTCAATTTGTAATTTTCTCCCTGAGTTCCACCTTCCCATTTTCAAAGGATAGAACAAATCATAACCCATAAAATCTAGAGGTCAAAGTGTAATTTGCAAAATTACAAAATTGAAAATGTGTTCATATACTCTTGATCTCCACTATCCACTACCTCACGACATTAATTATATGAAATTTCAATATATATAAGGGATTAGAGTTAAATAGATCATTGTTTAAATTTCTAATTCAGATTTTGGAGCTATGTGACCCTAACAATGACCTCAATCCACATGGCATGCCTGCAAAACATGTACTAACCACCATAAAGTCATGAATTCAAGCCATGACCTTGAGAAAACACTAACATTGATCCCTTACATAGTATTTCTTTCCACCTCTTACATTTTTTAAAGTTATCCTTTCTCACATTTGATCTTTCTTGAGTTATTTTAATTTCCTACAAAACATTGTTGGTAGTTTTAATTTTAAAATTAGGGTTTCTTTGAATTAATTAGGGATAATTTTGTTTAGGGTTGTCTTCATAATGTCGTAAAAACTAGTGAGGTCATCTTCTAAGTTCCCTCGCATCTCCACCATTAAAATCTAGGTTTTATACAATCATATACTGGGTGAATATTCACATAGAGATACCCTCACTAGTTACATACTCGTTTATAGATTTCCTCACAGCCCCCATGGATTTTCCATTTGAAATAAAAAATCCAATTTCACATAAGTTTTCAACCTAAAATTATAACTTATAACCCCATGGACTTTTCCATTACTTAGAACAATCCCAATTTCTATTAAAGTTTTCATCAAGAAATGCAAGTGTGTTTTACACCTGCCATCTCTACCAGAGATTTATACCTACATTTTCAACTTTAGACCCCCCAAACTTTTCAGTTACATAGAGTAAATCCAAGTTTTTCTATAGTTTATACCTACATTTTTCACCTACAAATCCCACCAACTCTGTAGTTGGTTTCCCCTAGTAATTTGTCTAGAATCCATGTTTAGGAAAGAGACTAAGTTTAAATGTAAAGGACCTAATGTTACCCTTAATTTGAAATCCAACATAAATAATATTATATATATATAGACCTACATCACATTGACATATGTGATTTATGGACCAAAATCAATGTTAAATTTAATAATGACTAGATCCATAACATCTATGACTCTAGACTTCCCTAGTTAGTATCTTTCCCCTATCTGTGTAAATCCCTGAATTGGTACTCATGCTAGAAAAGCATTATGATGATGATAAGAGAGGTTATAAATGACAAAGTGGAAATGATTCTAAATATAGAATAGAACTCCATTGATTCCATGATTTGATACCTAAATTTGAGATTTACTTAGATATAACTCCAGAATCATCTATAAAATTATATCAAGACAACAACATAGGATGTCAGAGAGTCATGAAAAAATAATGGCTTAGAATCCCTAAGGATGCATAGTCAAAATTATCTAAAACATTATAAAGGATTAATTTTAAGGATGAAGTAGGGGATATAATCATATTACTATATAGGATCACTAATATCCCTGATGTGAAGAGCTTTTAAGACTAGATGTATCATATATATGGGTTATCCATGAGAATAAACAATACATTGACTAGGCACAAATTATCAATGAATACGTTCAAAAGAATTTGATGGAGGTTTAAACCATAGGGAATTTATACATGACTTCTTATCTATTTTACATATTGGCAAAAGGGAGAGTTTTCCCAGGGATCAACACAATAATAGATTAGGCTAATAAAGTGTTCAACTATTACCTTAACCTCACTCTTAAGGCAATAAAGCAACAATTTAGGAGAGTGATTGATGCATTCATCTACTACATCATAGTTATATTTAACAAATAACTAGAGAGGAAGAGATTCTATGATGTTGCCAATCTAGATATTGCCAATTGGGTTACCTATTTCATCTAGTTCCCCACATACTTGTACATCAAAGTATATGGATTCAGTGGTTATCCTTAGACCTTTATAAGATATGTGAGTGATAAATGGAATTTTATGGAGCTAGTGAGGTAACTAGTTGAAAATCACAAGATATTATCTAGAAAACATAAATCAAGAATTCATTTTATCATTAGCATAGGTAGGTACACATTCCCCTCCTTAACAAAAACCAAGTGTGCAGATGCAGAAATGACACAAAGTACTTTGGAGGCAAGACCATTTTATGATGTTTATGGTAACATTAGTATTACATTAGTAATTTCAACATATTCCCATGTCCCCTACTTTGAAGACTACTACAAGGAATTAGATGATGAACAGGAAGTAAGACTAAAGGACTATTCAAGAATGACCTTGGATCAAATCAAAACTTGTAACTTGGAACTAGTTTATGAGGACTTGGTAGATATTGTGTCCCCAATAGAGAAGTTCTACCATGATAATATGATCTACTTGCAACCCCTTCTAGTAGTGAGTTGTTCAATTCCTGAGTGTTTCTATATAATGGATAAAACCACCCATGTAATAAATAGAACACTCAACTAGTTTAGGAGTAAAGGGATCCAAGTGACCAAATAGAGAGTATCAATAATAAATTACTATAGCTCAAGGAAAAAGGAGTACCACCATCAGTAAAAGGTTCTAGTGGTGGATCACTCTAAGAGAAACCAAAAAGTCTAGTGATCTCCCATAAGAGAAGGAAGAAATAAAAGGTTAAAAAGGGACAATTAAGTTTATAGGAAGTAATAACAGATCAACCAATAATCATTTCATCTGAGGATACAACTACATTTGAAGTAACCATAGCTTCAACCCCCATCTCAGTTATAATTACAAATCCCATATTTATGATACATCCCCCACCTATTTATCTCATTCCTTTAGCTCTACCACCTCCTCCTATTTCCACTCCTTATTCACCTTAAGTAAATACACCCTCCATTCCTACCAATTTACCTATGTAAATAATTCCATTGCCAACAATGTAGTCCTCTCAATTAGACACTCAAGTTTCCCCTTAATTGGACACTCAAGTTTCCATTCCATCTTTTTATTTTGCAATCTCACTCCCCCTTAAATAATTCTCTCTATCTCATCTATAATTCCTTTCATTCCATTAATTACCAACACTACAAAGCATTATATATCCATGGATTCAATCATTCTAACTAAAATCCCATTAGCCATCCTAACCCCTAGGGTAACTACTAATTCATCTCCATCTCCCTTCATCTTTCCTACTTTACCAACCTTGAGTGTCCCTACCAATTTGATTGACTCATTTAAGGGTTTGGACTCCACACTTAAATAGGCTCATCTATTTCAACTCCCTGTGTCTACTCCTCCATTAATATCACTTCCATCTCCCACACCCCTAGTAGAAACATCCATTTCCATTTCCCATACCTCTTTCACTTCCATAGTAACCCCAAACCCTATAGAAGATATAGAGAAGGATTAATATACTGATACAAATATGGAACCTAAACCCATATATGGTGAAGAGGTGGAAAAGACATCTGTTAAATAATCAATAACAATATCAATATAGGATATTACACTTGTCATCATTCCCACCAAAGCATCATCTTCAACTACAAAGCTAAAACTTGTCTCTCAAATGCACACAAGAAATCTAAGACAACTCCCTAGACCATTTCAAGAATATTGTTTGATTTAGTTGAGGTAAAGTATGTAGATATTGTAGTCCCCCCACTAGAAAAATAGAAATAATATATAATGGTGGGAGATTATTATGTCTCAAAGGTTCACCTTGGATGTTCTATGAGGGAGGGATTGCAATCTGATGTTAAATATAACATTAACTCTCTCTTTGATAAAATGGATAGTGTCAAGGTCACTAAGAATGAGCTAAAGAAGAAGGTTGAAAAACTAATGACTACACTCAAAAAATTCATTCATCCCACTATTTAACCAACACAACCTATTGCTCAAATCATAGATTAAGCAACACTTAATTTAGTGATAGAAATTGGTAGCATGGGGGAGGCCACCAAGTAATGGGAAGAATAACTCATATCCAAGGGTAACAAAGTTATTGAATTGATAATGGACCATTATACCACTCTAATAGAGAGAAGGGTCACCTTGAGAGAGCAAATCAATAAATAAGAGGAAGAGATAGAAAGGTTAACACTTTTCTATCCAAAATTTATAGCTATGGACTCAATTGATGTTGGTATCCTCCTTGTGGAAAAGATACTAAAAAATGATGGAGATCAAGATGAATTAGATAGATAAACTCAATTACAAATAAAGATACTCATAGATAGTGCCCATAAGAATAAAATTTCACATGACAAGGATACTGACATGTTATATGACAAGATTTATTGAATAAATTGTCATGTTAGATAATAAATCATCAAAACTAGGTCCTCTTAGTAGAGGAAGTCTAGAATAAATTCAAAGAAGTGGTCAAAAAAGAATATGCAAGATATCTAAATTTTAGATTGAGATCTATCCACTATTTCATCAAGTAGTATAACACATTAGATCACATGGGTAAAGAGACTCAAGCATATAGACCCTTTAGATGGGAACTCTTTGATATAATCATAGAATGTTAAATAAGCAACCTCTACTCTTTTGGTACTAATGAAGATAGAATCTTGGAGATTTTTAAGGGTTTTGATGCATATACTGAGAAGATATAGGCTAAGAAGGATAAGGATACAATAGATGTTTTCATTGTAGATTAATTATTTCTATCAAAAGCATTCTTATATATTGTATATTCATTATTGTAAAAATGTTATAAAGTTTCAACTTGAAAATTGCAACTATCATTTTTACAACTCTTTTTGAGAAAAAACCATGTGTAATTTTCACTTTCCATTTTAATAGGTTGAAATTTGTAAA
The DNA here is from genome assembly GCA_037957365.1 of Torreya grandis. NCBI lineage: Eukaryota > Viridiplantae > Streptophyta > Pinopsida > Cupressales > Taxaceae > Torreya > Torreya grandis. The sequence continues at coordinate 787,330 of JARHVA010006098.1, forward strand.
AAGCAAACTTACAAATTACACTTTTCATTTTGTCAAGTTTTAAGTTGCTTAAGTTTTATATGTACATATTGTAAAATGTAATTCTAGTTTTGACGAGATTATTTGACTTGAAAGTTGTAAAGGTCCCACCTAAAAATTACAAATTAGGGTTTTAAAAAAGGTAACTTAAGTTATCTAAAGTTATATTTTGCTCTAAAATTAGAGTTTCACTTTGGCACCTCATTACATGAATATGAGTTGCAGCTCAACTAGAGAAGAAGAAAGGAATTACATGAAGTTTCCACCATGCCTTCATCAGTTTGGATCACACCCAGTTATTTCATGACCTTTTACAACACTTGTTCACTTCACCCAAGATGCTACCAACTAAAAATCACACCTCTTTTCATGAAGTTTCCATATTTTTGCATGTTCTTCTACTAGACATTGAAATTAATGTTAACTACATCTATTTTATGAGATTTTTTGTATAAATGTGGGCAATATGGCATAACCTATATATATTTTTATTATTATATATATTATTATTCATTTTGAATAACATGTCTACATGTTGTAACCTAAAAAATGAGAATAAATTAAATATTTGCCTTTCTTGTCTAAGAAATATTTGCATATACAAGATTATTTAAATATTTTTGGAATTTTTCAATTCTTATTTCAGTCATGAAATTTCATTTTTGGTATTCTTTTACCTTTTTGGAAAATTGTTTGATTAAAAATAATCTTGTCCCTTATATAAAAAATATCAAAAATTTCCTTTGATTTCACATTTACATGCAGTTATGCTCCTAAAAATTCATATATATTCCTTTTTATATTGTGTTCATTCAATAAATAATTAAAATCCACTATAAAATATTTGATGTAATCACCATTTTTATTTTTTGCAATTTCATTCCCAAACTCTTTTCTCATAGTCAAACCATAGTTTAGGAGCAAGATCACTGAAGAAGTGGAATTTTTACACATGTTAATAATTTATTAGTTACATTGAATTTAGTGAAAGGAAGCTAGTCTTATCCATAGGTTCACCTCAATTCATGAAGGTCTTATATCTTGGAGGTGATCCCATTGTATCATTATATTTTTTTATAACAATCTACAACATCAAGAATGGTTACAAAAATATATGTGATACCAATTTTTAACACGCCTAGTGGGACCCAAAATTTACAAAGAGATTGGTTCTATTCTTAATAAGTATTTTATGAGCCTTATACGCTTTCCAAAATCACCTAGAAATTCCACTGGCTTACAGATTCAAGAATTAAAGTTTTGCATATGCCAAAGAAGCAAATAAGATCATCTAATAAAGGTAAGAGTGTTGATTTTTTGGAATTATCATTTCCATCTAAAAAAAGGTTTAGATCAGTTACACCTTACCCTATAGTCTATCCTAAAAAATTATTTACATCTCCTTCAAATATTCCAATCAGTTTCATACCTCCCATTATGGATAAATTTTTTAATTCTAAAGCTTTCAATGGAGGTAACCACTCTAGTTGGACCAGTATGATGATATACCTACCTTATATTTAAATAGCCTTTTATATTTTACTGGTGAAACTTCCACCACTCATATAGAACATATAAAAGACATTACTAATCTTTATTTAGTCCACAACATGGTACAAGATATTGTTGTAATTAGGCCTCTAGTCTCTTCTTTCAAGGTTAAATCCTTACAATGGTATAGAGGCCTACCTCCCAATTCCATCCATGTTTTGGATGACTTAGGCACTACACTATGAAATCAATTTGAAGACAAGAGTGACCATCTCTCCTTGATTTAATAATTAACTAATATTCAATAGGCTCCTCATGAGCACATGACTAATTTCAATTTTCATTTTCAAAAGATAAGGTATATAATTCTAGTATTGGTCAAGACAACTCCAAATAATTCTTTCCTATATTACTTAAGAGCCTTGAATAGTGATATAGTTGTTATGATTTAGTAAATGGGTGGAACCACACTTCCCAATGCCTATGAAATTGCAATAAGGGTAGAAATTTATTTAATTAAAGGAATAAAAATTGCCCTAAGGCCACTGATGCCTCTATTTCTAGAAATAAATACTACATCACCTATAATTGCTCTAATTCCCACCATAATCAAAGTAATATCTTTAACTCCCACTCCTAAAAATGATTTATATGAGGTAATGTCACTACTTAAGAGTTTTGGCAATGAGTTAATAGCAATGAAGAGGCAACAATTCCAGAACTACAAGCCTTATCAACAAGCTAACCAAGCATACTAGCTTAATAGGTAGTGATACCAAGGCAATTCATGGCCCTTGAAAGGTCAAAATATGCAAGAAAATCCTCTAAACATATAAGCTCTACCTATACCAAGTGCTTTTAAAGATATTGTGCATGTTTAGAACAACCTGGCTTAGGAGTATAAGTGGTGTTATCCTTGTACTCAACCACATAATCAAAATACTTGTCCTAATGGTGTCATTAGTCAATATTTGATGGTGTAAAACATATAAAACACACAAATATATTAATAAGAAGCCACTTCCCAAAAATTAGATACACAAAAACCTACCTAGGGTGAGGTTACCCTTTTAAACTACAAAAAGGAGGACTTCTATGGTGTAAAACAAGAAGAGGCATTACTCAATGATGGAGGTATGGTAGCATTAAATATGTGTTCAAAAAAGAGATAAATTGAAAGTGATAATCCCCCCATTGTGTAACAATATAAAACTTTTAAATTTATACAAGAGCATGCATAGAGCAACATAGTACAAAGACCATCCTTTGTGCTCATGGTTTAGTCCAAAGTAAAAGTGCTAACTCTAAATCTTGTAAAAGATTAAATAGATCTTACAAAGGCACCAATGAAGTTTGGTAAAATTCCTTTCAATATTTTTGAACAAATTGAGAATACCAATTTGAATGTCACTATTTGAGAAGCACTATCTATTCTAGTGCAAAGAGATTTACTATAGGAAGCTTTGAAAAACTTATAGAAAACAAACAAGGTTCCAAAAAAGAGAGATAATGCTGTAATAAATTTATGTCAACCAAAAAATGACACTAAAGAAATAAAAAATTTTAAGACTCCCCATTTCTATCTTTCACTCATAGTAGGGAATCATCTCATTCATAATTTCATGGTAGATTCAAGGGCCAGTAGTTCCGCCATGCCAAAGAAAATAGCTGATGCTCTTGGTATTAAGAATGAACCTATCTCAAAAGGTGTAGTATAATTATATGGTAATTCTATTAAAATATTAGGTACAATAAAAGGTCTAAATATCACCATTCATGCATGTCCAAACTTATCAATATACCAAGATATTTTAGTCATTAATCTGCCCCCTTATTTTCCCGTTTGTTTTTCATGAGACTTCACTATAAAAATAGGAAGATATTTATTTGTAGATTGGTATCACATGTTTATTAGGATGAGATATTAAATGAGATTAAAAATAAAATCTAATCCAATCACTAAAAACCATGTTGATCTATATAATCCTATCTCTATGGACATAAATTGTATATTACAAGACAAGGAAGAGGAAATTGATCATGAAGTTGAAACACCCATATAATATATTTGAGAAACTCATCTAGATTAAGGGGAATCATCTCTCCAATTTCATCCTTATGATTACATATAAGAAACTAAGCTGGGTACATATTGCATTCATGAAAATGATGTAATCATCCTAAACCCAGTAAAACCAATTGAAGATCTTCAAGGAATGTGGCAATTATTCTTCAATGGTTCAAGAATTAAGAATGGTGAAGGTGTGGGCATTGTATTTATTTATCCACAAAATGAGAACTATTTATATTAAAAAAAAATTAGTTTATATGCATAAATAATTCATCTGAATATGAGGCATTGATTTGAGGAATACAATTGGCCAAGGAGAGAGGGATAAAAGCCCTATAGATATTTGGTGATAGTGATTTGATTTTTCATCAAGTGAAATCCATAATCATAACTAATAATAATTTGATAAGATATTACAAACATATGGTTTTGGACTTATTATAAAACTTTACCACTTTAAACATTTAAGTAGTACCAAGAGCACAAAACAAAGATGTTGATTGTATGTCTTCATTAGGCTCCCAATTTAACCTACCTTAAAAAATAAATAAGAAAAATAGTCAGCATGTAAGTTTGATAGTAAGGCCATTTTTTCTTGATAATGTGATTCATTGGTACGTCTTTGACAATGATTAGTAAATTGTTAAATTTTTGAGAGAAGAAGCTGAATTCTTTGATAAAAATTAGTCAAGATGCCAAGATCAATATGGAGATTAAATCATCCAATTGAAGAAAACTAAATTAACCATTGGTCTTGTTACTCTAGAAAACATCTTAAACTTAGATGAAAAATTGAAGGGTGAAAGTAAGAATATCATGGTAAATGAATAAGACTACAATCCAGTAGTCATCTCAGAAGAGAAATCATTGAAGATATGAAGGGTATGTAATGATTCTAAAAAATAAGATTTTATTGAGTTGTGTCAAGAGTTTGATGATAACTTCTCTTGGAGTTTCATGATCTAAGGTTGTTTTACCCTAGCTTTGCCCAACATAAAATAGAGATTGATCTAAATACCAAGCCTATTAGATATAATCAAAGACCATTTAATCCAAAAATAGAACCCTTGATGAAGAGTAAGCTATCTAAACTGATAGAGGCTAATATCATTTTCCCTATCAAACACTCATCATGGGTTGTTAATTTGGTCCATATAAGAAAAAAGAATGGTGAAATTAGGATTTTGTAGATTTTAGTGATTTGAACAAAGCATCTCTAAATGATCATTATTCCTTTCCACCCATGGTTAAATTCTATAAATTATATCAGGATATAATATATTTTCTCTTTTGGCTAGTTATTTTGGATATAACCAAATCTTAGTGTAGGAATTAAACCAGTTCAAGACTAACTTCACCATAAAATGGGGTATGTATGCATATAAAATCATGATATTTAGTCTAACTATACTAGTGCAGCATTATAAAAAACCATGGATATGGATTTTAGAGGTTTGATAAATGAGATTATCTTAGTATACCTAGATGATATCACTATTTATTGAAAGCATGGTGATGCACACTTGGATCACCTTAGCAATTTTTTTTAAAGGTGAAAAAAATTTGGAGTATCCCTCAATCCAAAAATGTGCATGTTAATAATTTATGAAGGGAAACTACTAGGACACATTATTTCAAAAGAGGGTCTTGCAATAGACCAAAAAATAATAAGTGTTATATCTATATTAGCACTTCCAAGCCATAAGAAAGGATTAGAAAGTTTCCTAGTAAAAATCAACTTCGTAAGAAGATTTGTCCCAAATTTTTCCTCTATGGACAAACCCTTTATTGAAATGCTTAAGAAGCGTAGCATTTTCAACTAGCATAGCATTTTCAACTAGACATAGGAAGGAAAATATAGCTTTGAAGCCATTAAATAGGCTATTTCTTAAGATACTACCCTAGTCAACCCCAATTATGAGAAATAATTCATTCTCTATGATTTTAGATGGGAAGGTAGCATCTCAGCTATTCTAACCCAACAAAATAAAGAGCAATTGGAATAGCCAATATCTTTTTTCAATCAATCCTTAAAGGATTATGAATAAAATTATAATTTCACGGAGAAGAAAGTATACACTATAATTATATCTCTCAAAAAGCTTAGGCATATTCTCTCCAAGAATAAAATTCATCTGATGGTTAGTCACCAAAGTGTCAAAGAGTTCTTACTGAGCTGGGGGATAAATGAAAAAAGAGCAAGATGGATCACAAAAGTCATGAAATATGACATAGACATCAAAATTACAAAGCTTGTAAGAGGAAAAGGATTGTGTGAATAGTTGGCTTCTAATATCAATACTACTAAAGTAGTATCTGAAGCAATATATGCTCAAAGTGAATCTTATCTGACCAATCCACCTCTTTTCAATAGCTATATCCATGACATGACCATTCTACTACCAACTAGAGAGTACCCATATTACTTTTAGCAGTCTACAAAAAGGTATTTTAGTCTCCAGTCAATTCATTATGTTCTTGTTGATGTAACATTATTTAGAAAATATATGAATGGAGTCATGCTAAGATGTATTGAGCACAATCAATTTCCCAAGGTGCTCAAAGAATTTTGTGATGGCCTATCAAGTGGACATTTCTCTGTAAGAAACACAACTATCAAAATAATGAGAGGGGATATTAATGACCTAAAATATTCAAATATTCCCACAAATGGGTGAGGAACTATGATAAGTGTGATTACTTCATAGGAAATCAAATATTATCAACTTCTCCTCTCAGACTAATTTAAGCTAGTCAACCCTCTACTTAGTGGGGATTAGATTTTATTTTTATGATCAATCTATCATTGAGTACATGTCATAAATGAGTCCTTATAACAATAAACTAGTTCATAAGATGGACTAAAGAAGTTGTACTAAAATATGCCACATAGGCATCTATCTTAAAATTCATTTATGTTATAATCTTAAGGTTTGGTTTCCTCACACCATTATCTCAAACAATGCCAAAGCTTTTGTGGATAATCAAGTGAGTGAATAGATTATAAATCACAATGTATACCTGAGTACTTATTCCAATTATTACCTATAGGGTAATGGCTTGGCTAAGTATAATAAAAATAAAATCAACAATCATCAATATAATAATGGAGGATAACCAAAGGACATGGAACACAAAGTTGAAATCAACACTATCGACTGATATGATCACATTTAAGAGAGATATTGGTAACTCCCCAATCATGTTGGTATATGGAAGGTAAGATTGAGTCCCATTATTGACTAAGTTAGCATCTATAAAACTTAATCATCAATTATATTTGATTGAAAATGATGAAATGATAGTAATATTTGTGAAAATCATGGAACTAGAAAAACTCAAGAAACCAGTCATTGAAAGTTTTGGAAGCAAATTAGGATCAAACAAAGAGGACTTTTTTAAAAATATCATCTGATAAGAGCTTCAATGAAGGAGACATGATTCTCAAATGGGATACAGACAAGGATAAACTAGGCAAGAACACCAATTTTGATTTAATATGGAGTGGTCCATATATTATAACTCAATGTAAAGTAGTTAATGCATTCCATCTATCCAAGATAGATGGATCAGAATTGCCTATCCTAGTCAATGGGATATACCTTAAATATCATTTTTGAGGTTCAAATTTAAGTATTTGTGTTTTATAAATAAGTGAATTTAGACACTTCAACTCATTAGGAATTTTTGTTTCCTTAATTTTTTTTGCTTTCCCCTATTTTGTTTTTGTTTAGGCAAATCCTAGTTTTATTTTTCATCATTTAACGTGTGTTAAGCTTTAAATGACTCCATGACTAGTGAACTAGAAGGATACTAGAAAAAAAATTATTAACATGAAATCATCCTATATAGTTCACCAAAAATGTCAATTACCCTAAGGGAGACCCATTAATTTTTTGAAAAAAATCCTTAAATTAACCCAAAACACTCATTTACCTAATCTTATGGAAAATGAAGATTGGACTACAATTTGTAGTTTACAAAATTACAAATTACTTCCTATAATCTAGATTTTCAATACATTATCTAGCATAAACTATATATATAGGTGAATTTTTAAATTTTTAAAAAATTGAATTTCATCAAGACCTCCACTTATCGTTAAACACTAGCTGGCAAAAACTGGAACCACACTCGCAATTTGAAATTTACAAAATCGCAAGCTGAGTTCCACTTCCTATAAACCAAATACCCTATGGAAATTGTATATTGGAATACAAATTTCAATTTTTAAAATGTAAAATTAATTCCCAACCTCTGCTTCCCACACAACACTCCAATCAAAAACTAGAATTGTAGTTGTAATTTACAACTTGCAAAGTTGTAAATTCTAATATGAGATCCACTTCCCACTAACCACATTTCCTATGGAATTTGGAACTCCAAGTGAAAATTTTAATTTTCTCCCAATTTTTTTCCTTCCTATTTTTAACGGATCAAATAAATCATAACCAATGGAATCTAGAGGTCAAACTGTAATTTGCAAAATTACAAAATTGAAAATGTGTTCATAGACTCTAGATCTCTATGAACCACTACCTCAAGGCATTAATTACAATAAATTTCAATATATATAAAGGATTATTTTTAAATAAATCATTGTTGAAATTGCTAATTCAGATTTTGGAGCTTTGAAACCCTACTAATGACCTCAAGCCATGTGCCATGCTTGCTAAGCATGCACTCACTGCCATATAGCCACCCATTCGAGCCATGACCTTGATAAAACACTTACATTGATCTCCTAAATTATATTTCATTCCACATTTTATAGTATTTAAATCTATCCTTTCTCTCATTTGATCTTACTTGAGTTATTTTCATTTCCTACAAAACACTATTGGTATTTTTATTGAAAAATCAAGGTTTCTTTATGTTTCTTAGGTGTCATTTTATTTAAGGTTGTCTTTGTAGTGTCATAAAAACTAATGACATCATATTTGAAGTTCCCTTACATCTCCACCATTAAAATGTAGGGTTTTCAAAACCATATACCAAGCAAATATTCCCAGAGAGATACCCAAACTAGTTTTATATTCCATCATAGTCCCCATGGACTTTCTATTTGAAATAGAAACTCTAATTTCCTGCAAGTGTGCAACCTAAAACTACAACTTATAAACCCATAAAATTTTCCATTACTTATAAAAATCTAGATATATATCAACATTTTTTCCTAGGAAATGTAAGTGTGTTTTGCTCCTACCATTTGCACTGGATATTTCTACCTACATTTGCAACTTTAGATCCCCATGGACTTTTCATATATACAAAGCAACACCAAGTTTTACCAGAGTTTCCACATGCATTTTTCATCTATAAATATTTCCAACTATATAATTGGTTTTCCCCCAAAAATTTCTCTATAATTCATATTTAGGAAATAGGTAAAGTTTAAATCTAAAGGACCAAGTATTATCCTTAGTCTAGAATCCAACACGATTGATATTACAGACATAGACCTAGGTCACATTGACCAAGTTGATTTTAAGATCCAAATAAATTTTGAATTCAAGAATAACTAGATCTAGAGCATCTATGACTTTGGACTGCCCCAAGTAGCAAATTTACCCCTGATTGTGCAAAGCCCTAAATTGGTACTCACACTAGAAAAGAATTATGATGTTGATAAGAAAGAGGTGATAAATGACAAAGGGGAAATGATTCTAAATCTATACCCATACTTAATTTACTTCATGTTATTTATACCCAAATTTGAGAGTTACCTAGATATAACTCTAGAATCATTAAGAAAATTCTATGAAGATAACAACATAGGATGCCAAAGAGTAATGAAGAAATAATGGATAAGAATCCTTAGGGTTTCATCCACCAAATTGATTAAAAATTGGTAAGGATGAATTTAAAGGATGAATTAGGGGATATAATCATATTACTACATAGGATCACTAGTAGCCATAATGCGAAGAGCTTCCAAGACTAGATATATTAATATATATGGGTTATCCATGAGAATAAATAATACATCCACTAGGTATAAATCATCAATGACTCCATCTAAAAGTATATGATGGAGGTCCAAACCATAGGAAAATTATACATGACTTCTTATATAGTTTATATATTGTCTAAAGGGAGATATTTCCATGGACTTAACATAGTAGTTAACTAGGAAAATAAAGTTGTCAACTATTACATTGACATCTATCTTGAGGCAAGTAGGTATCACTTCAAGAGAGTGAATGATGCATTCATATACTCTATCATAGTTATGTTCAATAGGGAACTAGAGAGAAATAAATGATTTTATGTTTCCACTTTAGAGATTACCAATTGGGGTTGTTATTTCATTTAGTTCCCCACATACTCATATATCATAGTATGTATATTTAGTGGTTTCCTTATACCCTTCTAAGGTATGTGAGTAACAAATGGCAATTGATGGTGCTAGTGAGGTAACTAGTTAAAACTCATAAGCTATTATCTATTAAACATAAATCAAGAATTCATTTCCCCATTAACATCCATAGGTACACATGCCCCTCCTTAGCAAAAGCCAAGTGTGAAAATACAAAAATGACAAAAATGACCTTGAGGACTTTGGAGGTAAGACCATTATATGATTTTCATGGTAAAATCACTAGTACATTAGGAATTTCAACATATTCCCATGTCCCCTAATTTGAAGACTACTAGTAATAATTGGATAATGAAGAAGTAAGACTAAAGGACTATTCAATAATGACATTGGATTAGGTAAAATATTTTAACTTAGAACTAGTCCTTAAGAAATTGGGGGATGATGAGTCCCTAGTAGATAAGGTCTACCACAATAATAAAATCTACTTGCAACCCCTTCTAGCAATGAGGTGGTCCATTCTTGAGTCTTTCTCTCTAATGGATAGTACCACCCACATAATAAATAGAGCACTCAATTGGCTTAGGAGTAAAGGGGTTCAAGTGATCAAAAAGACAATAAGAATTAGTAGTAAACTACTAGATCTTAATGAAAAATGAGTACCACCATAAGCAAAAGGTTCCAGTAATGGGGCAGTCCTAGAGCAACCAGATAGGCTAGTGATCTCCCATTAAAGAAAGAAAAAATCAAAGGCCAAAAAGGGACAGTCAAGAAATAAGGGGTAGTAACTTATTAACCAATAATCATTTCATCTAAGGATACAACTATAGTTAAAAAAACCATAGATTCAACCCCATCTTAGTTATAGTTACAACTCCCATTTCTATGATACATCTCCCAACTATTTATGCCATTCTTATAGTTCCAACACCTCCTCCTTATCCACTCCTTCTTCACCTCAAGTGACTCTACCCTCCCTTCACACCAATTTACCTATGTCAATAAGTCCATTACCAATAGTTCAATCCTCTCAATTAGACACTTAGGTCTTCCCTAAATCAGAAACTCAATTTTTCATTCCACCTTCCTCTTTTGCAATCTCATTCCCCCTTCAATAATTCCCTGTCTCATCTACAATTTCTTACATTACATTAATCACCAACACTAAAAAATAGTATATATTCATGGATTCAATCATTCTAATTACAATCCCGTTGGCTATCCTAACCCCTAGGGTAACTACTACTTCATCCCCATATCTCTTTATCTTTCTTAATTTACCAACCCTAACTATCCCTACCAATTTTATTGACTCATTTAAGGCTCTAGACTCCACACTTCAATAGGTTCCTTAATTCAAACTCCCTGTGTCTACTCCTCCATTGATATCACTTCCATATCCCACACCCCTAGTAGACATATCCATTTCCATGCCCCTACCTTTTCCACTTCCAAAATAACCCCAACCCATACAAAGGAGATAGAGAAGGATAAAAATATTGATACAAATGTGGACCCTCAACCTATAGATGGGGAAGAGGTGGTGAAGACATATAACAAATAATTAGTAGTAATATCATCATACGATATAACACTTACCACTATGCCCACCAATGCAACATCTTCAACTATATATTCTTTAATGGAAATGTCAACACAACAAGATGTTATCCCTCATTAGTTAGCATAGATAGTGGGGAAGAAATGCAAATAATTAGTGTCCCCAAATATAGTGTATTTTCATTTCTCATATGCACATGAGAAATCCAAGACAAATCCCAAACCATTTCAAGAATATTGTATGATTCAATAGTGGAAATGTATGTAGAGATTGAGATTGTAGTCTCCCCACTAGACAAATATAAAGAAGATCTAGTAGTGGGGGTTTTCAGGTCTTGAAGGTTCACCTTAGACATACTATGAGGGAGGGATTGAAATATAACATTCAATCTAGCATTAACTCTCTCTTTGAGAAAATGGATAGTGACAAGGTCACTAAGGATGAGATGAAAAATAAGGTTGAACAAGTAATGACTGCACTTAAGAAATTCATTGAGACCACTATTAAACCAACACAACCTATCACTTAGATCATAGATCAAACAACATTTGATAAAGTGAGATAAATTAGAAACATGGTGAGATACACCATGGAATGGGTAAAATAACTCATCTCTAAGGGAAATAGAGTTATTAAATTGGTAATTGACCATGATACCACTCTGATAAAGAGAACGGTCACCTTGAGAGAGTATATCAACAAGTATGGCGAAGAGATAGAATTTTAAAACCTTTCTATCCAAAATTGATAGTTTTGGAATCAATTGATGTTGACATCCTCCTTGTAGAAAAGATACTAAAAAATTATGGAGAGCATGACAAATTAGATAGATAAAATCAATTATGAATAAAGTTACTCATAGATAGTACTAATAAGGCTAAAGTTTCACATGACAAGGCTACTAATGTGTTATATGACATAGAATATTTATTGAATAAATTATCACATTAGGCAACAAATTAGTAAAAATAGGTCATCTCAGTAGAGGAAGTCGAGAATAAATTCAAAGAAGTGGTCAAAAAATAATCCATAAGAGATATAAATTTTAGCTTCAGCTCTATCCACCATTTCATTAATTACCATAACACATTAGATCATATGGGTAAAGAGACTAAAATATATAGATCATTTAGAAGGGAGCTCTTTGATACAATAGCAAAATGCGAAATAAGCAACCTCTACTTTTTTGGTCCTACTGAAGATAGAATCTTAGATATTTTCAAGGGTTTTGATGCATATATTGAGAAGATATAGTCCAAGAAGGATAAGGAGACAATTTATGTTTTGGTTGTAAATTAATTCTTTCTATAAAAATCATTCTTGTATATTGCATTTCATTATTGTAAAAATATTGTAAAGTTGTAACTTGAAAATTGCAAGTATCATTTTGACAGGTCTTTTTAAGAAAGAGCCATGTGTAATTTTCACTTTCCATTTTGACAAGTTGAAAGTTGTAAAAATCAAACTTTCAAACTACATTTTTCATTTTGACAAGTTGTAAAAGCAAATATTGTTAGACACAATTCCAATTTTGATAAGATTTTATGACTTGAAAGTTGTAAAAGTACCACCTAAAAATTATAAATTAAGGTTTTGCAAAAAAATAACTTATGTAAAGTTATCTTTTGTTTTAAAATTGGAGTTTCACTTTGGTACATTATTGCATGAAGATGAAGTTACAACTCAATTGGAAAATAAGAAAAGGCATTACATGAATTCCTCCACCATGCCTTCATTAGTTTGGATCATGCCCAACTCTTGAAAGATCTTTTACAATAGTTGTTCACTTCACCAAAGATGCCACTAGTTGAAGATCATGCCTTTTTTCATGAAGTTTTAAGATTTTTGCATGTTCTTCTACTAGGCATTGGATTTGCTTATTAACTACATCTATTTTATGATATATTTTTTATAAATATGGGCAATATGTCATAACCCATCTATCATTTTACCTCTAGAGATATTATTTTACATTTTGAATAACTTGTCTACATGTTGTAACTGTAGAATAATAATAAACTAAAGATTTGCCTTTCTTGTCTGAGAAATTTTTGTGTATTCAATATTATTTAAATATTTGTGTATGTTTTAATTCTTATTTTAGTCATGAAATTTCACCTATGGTATTCTTTTACCCTTTTGGAAGACTGTTTGATTAATAAATAATATTGTCCCTTGTATAAAAAATACCAAATATTGCCTTTGATTTAACATTTGCATGAGTTTATGCTCTTTCAAATTTCAATATATTCATTAATTTTTTGTGATAATTAAATGAAACATTAAAATACACTACAAAATATTTGGTTTAATCATCATTTTTAAGTTTTTGCAATTTCATTCCCAAACTATTTTCTCATAGTCAAACCCTAGTTTAGGAGCAAGATCACTAAAGAAGCATAATTTATACACACACCAATAATTTTTCAGTTGCAATAGATTTAGTGAAATTAATATGACCTTATCCAAATTCTTACCCCAATTCTCTAAGGTCCTATAGCTTGGAGGTGATCCTATTGTATCATTATATTTTTGTACAGAAAGATACAACATCAAGAACGGGTGTAAAAATTATGTCATAACAATACCTTTAACACATTTCTATAAGTATAGAGTTATTTATTATAATGTCATTCCTAAAATGTATGAAGTTTTTTATATTACAAGATTATTTAATAAACCTATTTTCAATGTAAAGAGATGAACCATGGTTTAATATTATATAGTATCAAATCATGATTGAGGGAATATGAATCATATGATTTAAGGTTTGGGCATATCTATAATATGATAATATCATAAATGAATTCTATTATTTCCAATAACAAATTTTTATATAAACCTAAATTAAAAAATATGGTGATGAGAAGATTAAAAGAGTTTAGAGTATGTTAACTACTTAGTGTTTAGGTAGATACAAACCACTTAGATTTTCATCCATTGAATTCATGAATTGTATAGATGAAAATTATGTACTAAATAGCTTGATGTGGAGATGGTATGCTCATGTCATGCATTTTTTTATTGAAAATATTTGCATCTTAGTCTCTAATATTTAGTGCAAAATTAGTTCAGATATTATTAAAAAAGGAAGATTCAGTTGATGTTTAAGAAAGGCAATATTTTAGAAGAGGTTGCAATTATGGTTATGTTCTTATATAATGAAGATACCTATTTTATTTATAAATATATCAAAAATAATGTACCCAAATAATATAATTTATGTGTGTTAGATATTTTAGGTGTTGTGAAGATTGCACTTGCAATCCAAACATGGTTGTTCATGAAAGGAATATAGAGGACTTACATTCTTATGTATTCTTTATTTATAATCATGAGACACACTCCAAAGTGTAATGGTAGCATCAAATGTTTTATGTTAGATACATTCCATCATAAAAGCATAAATTTAATTAAGTTTGAGCTACATCCCATATATTTACAAAGGTTTTGGAGGGTTGAACATACTTGTAACTCTTATGGAAGTGTGCATGGTGACTGTTGCATGGAAGAAGATGAAATAATTTTCAAAAGGGATATTATGGTTGTAGATATTTTATTTTCTTACAAATTATTTGGAATGGACATTATTTTATATCATTAAGATGGAAATAATAAATTCTTATAGTAAAATGAATGTTTGTTATAATAATTATGATCATTATACCCATTCTTTCATTGCAATTCATTTGAATGGAGGATGACCATGAAAATGCCCATTATAAGTTATTTTGGGTAGAGTACATGATATTTGTGGATTATAACACTAAAAGTGATGTTTATTATGATATGTAAGAACTATAATGTCTATCTAAAACATCCCACTATTTCCCTCTACTCATCCTTTTTAGTCTATAGTAGAACTTCACCAAATTGAGTACAAACTCATGTTCCCCATCACCATAAAACATGTGTGGTTGTAATTTTGTATTGCATTGGAATATATATTTATAAATATATATTTAATCTAAAAAGATGCATGGAGTCAAAATATGTTTATATTAGCTTGCAAAGAGATTTTTATGTTCAATTTAAATGAAAGGTGTGACAAGAATAAAAATAAAGCATTATTTTAGATGAGGTATCAAATCAAATATTAACATGATGTTAATAATAAGTTCTCAAAGCTAGAAGGAGACCATGCTGTTATACATTAGTTTGATAATGATATTGATTTACAAGATGTAATTTATGGTTTTAATGGGTATAACTTTGAAAAAAATCATTTGGTGGAGGAATCTCTCTCCATATACAATGCATTTAAGGAATGTTATTTTATAAATTATTTGGATGTTCTAGTGCAATTTACATTTGATCTTATTCTCATTCACTATTTAAATATGAATATAATATGTTTGGGTAATTGTAATAAGTTTATTTACTAATGAAATTTATATATGTTTTTAAGAATGACATGTTTGATTTTAGATATATATTTTAGTTTAAATTAACTTATATATGATGGTGAATTATAAAAAAAATTGTGGTAATGTTGGGTTGAATAAAATGAAGAAAATATTGAGACTATGAAATGTTTAGGCACTATATAAGTGGCATGGATCAATGGTGAAAGGCTAAACATTTTGGAGGCCATAAATAAAAGTATAAATAAATAGTAGGATGCACACATGTGACATCAAATACATTGATAATAATATGGATATTTTTGTTGTGGGATATGTCAAAGACCTAATCAAATAAAAATGATTTAATTATTTTTATTAGAATTGGAAACCATTTTATAGAATAATAAGATTATAATAGATGTGGAAACCATTCCTCATAATAGATGGTTATGATGTGTCATATGCATGGAATGTGGTATGATGGAGGCCCAAGGGGGAATGGTTCAATACATATGATATATGAACTATGTTAAATATGATTAATTTACAAAATAAATGAAAGTAAAATATACAAGATCAAGGAAAATAAGGTGCCAAATGATGAATAGGTATATTTTTATCTTACTTTTATTATATTTTAGAAAAGTAAATATAGCACATTTAAAGAGGATAGAGGAAATTATGAATTGCAAGATGTAAAACATGAATTTTTCAAGGAAATAAATAATAATGAATATGTTTTCACAAATTTTAAGTTTAGAATATCCTTATAAGTATTGACATCAATATAAATAAAATTATAGTAATACAAAATTTAGAATATGCTGAAAAATATGTTTCATTGTGGAAGACCTTGTGTTTTAAAACTATTATAGGTATATAAATTTGTATTCAACATCAAGGTATAAATAGTATATAATATGTATTTATGAAAATATTTTTTTGACAAGTAATGACCTATCCCTATAGGCATGTAATATATTGGTTAAAAAGTGATGTATTTGTCTTAGGTAGTAGAGTGAGGAAAATTATCTCATACATTGATATTGATATAACTGGTTCAAGTTCAAGGATATATGAATTATTTTCCAAGGCCAAGGTGCATTATAAAAATGTCTAATGTGATTATATGTATAAGTTACATCAAAAAAAATTCTAAGTGACATGACATTTTGAGGTGGTAGAGATACATGACATGAAGTGTCCAAGTGAGGATGACTTATAAGGTGGAAAAATACATCATATGAAGTGTTCATATAATTATATGTTATGATGTTGATTCTATTAAACTCTATAAATGGGAAGTTAGGGGTGTTTGATAGTGGGTGCAATCTTGAAGAGTGATGTTTGGTACTTATTAGGTCAGTAGTGATGGGAATTTCATCATTAAAATTCTTTAGAGAAGGAAATAATCATGATTAAAAAAAATGAAATGGAATAACCATTAGGGAAAAATATTTTCATACTTTGTATTCTTCCCATTAAAGCTTCCCATCTAGGATGGAGTATGTGGTAGGGACATGATTAGATAAATGTTCAAAAATACTTCAAATAATTCAGGGTTGGAGTTAGCCATAATTTTTATGGTGTGGGGTATGGTAATGTGGGTAAGAAACCATTTTTATTTTTTAAAATATATTCTATAGGATAATTTAAAGTTTTATAAAGTTAGGCATAAAATATTAAAGAGATCGACACAAGCATACCCATGAAGGGTATATCATGAAACTATGTGTTTTTTAATATTGAAAGTCTAATATTTTAATTATACTGAGATCATATACATAAATATGATGATAAATTTTTGTTTTAATTAGACATTAACAAAAAAACATGTGATTATTAAAACATTCAATAAATTTAAATGAATATTTTTCAAGAAATCACAATTAACTGATCTCTATATTCAACACCATTTCCTAATGTACTCAAAAGATGTAGGGGCTAGTTACCCATGTACTCTAGTTAGAAGGAATATAAACTATAAACACACTTATAAATGCCTTTTTCACTATAATTAATATTAAAAATTGATTCATTTCATACCTAGACTTAATCAACTTATTTAAACCCCTTATTCTATAAAATACCATAATATTGATGTAATGATAAAATCATTTAGATTGTATTAACTTTAGTAATTGGGGAGGGAGGGGGGGTAATTATATTAATGTTAATGCATTTAATATGTTATTTTATATAATAATTTCAAAGGCATAGTTTGTTATCATATGTGTAATTGTGTTATCATTAGCACAATGTTATATGCAGATATTTTTTTTTTATGAGGTTGTTACTTAAATGTAGTAAGAAGTTTATTTAACAAGCTTTTTTAATGAGGACTTTTTGAATATAATATGATAAAGCATTTTTAAATCTTATAATAAATATAGGATAAAGGTTAATATTATTAGGAATTAATTTTTATTTGATAACACTCCTTTTGATCTATGGTAGTATGTCTTATAAATAGTTGAAAATAAATTTATTTTTTGATTGACAAGCCCTTATCATTGGCAAGGAAATTTCAAATCTGCACTAAGATCTCAGGTGTCACTCATGTCTCCTACTATGATTATTTAAGTTAATTACAAGGCTTACCTTGATAACATCAGTCATTTTATTAAAGTTTTTATATGGTCCAAAGCAAAGAAAATGAAGGGTTTCATAAAGTTTCTAGAGAAGTTTTTAATCTCCCACAAGAAAAAGGAGGCAAGGCTATTACTGACATATATGGATAGAGTGTTTCCCTACATTATCAATGGGTTATTTTTACAATTAAAGGCCCCAAATATTGGAAAATTGTGCTTTTGAATATCATTGTTATAGGCTTGTCTTATGGAAAGACTAGTTTGAAGAATATTAGATTGCATAGTTTTCTCATTACCACTGCCCCTATCAAAAATCCATGTAAATTTATTTGAAAGACTTTGAATAAATTAAATTGATTATTAAATGCCTTGGTGATGTATTTATATCTTAAAAAAAAACATTTAGTGTTCCCCCATTACTTCTAATAATAACGTTCCATTTTCTAAAACACTTGATATTTTAACCATTCAACTTTTCAAAAATAATATTTTCATTGTGCAAGATCTTATCTCTTGTCGACATTAAACTCCATGGCCTATTCTATAGATAAAATATGGGTTAAAAATTTATTATATTCACTCTATATTATTTATGAGATATATAATACCTAATGTTATGATGAATAAACTAGAGTTTCATATGTTAGTTGCATCATGTAAATATTGGTGTTGAAACTATGACACACCTTTTAAACATTACTCACTAGGTTCACTTCTGTAAAAAATATTTATGGACTATATATAAATTTAGTCTTGCATAATTGGAAAACTCAAATGTTATTCCTATCAGTTATATACATGGTAAATTTTAGAGGTGAATATTCATTAATTCATGAATATTATAATTTTCAAATTTATTTTTTGACAATTTTTTAGGGTCAATAGATGGGTCCAAATTGCCAAAAATTTAGGAATATAAATTATTTTTGGTTTTAGCTCACCAATAATTTATATTAATATCTTAGATTAAACTTCAATTTACCATATATGTAATACAACCACCCTCACCCCCCGATATAAAACAAGGAAACAAGAAGAACCATAATTGAAAAGGCCATGTAACTAGAGGATGGTAATACCGAATGTCAACACCCAAATTAAGGAATCATAAGGAGATACTAAAAATTAATAGTGTTGATCAGTAGACCCAAATAATAGTGTTGAATGAAAATACCTCATGATAGTGCCAAATAGAAGTCTCAAATGGTAGTACCGAACAACGGTGCTGAATGGAAGTGAAAGAACATTCAAATGAGTTAAGGGCATGGACAAAAGAAAGGAAAACAAAAAAATCAAGGACTAAATTCCAAAATACTACCAAGGATCAAAAGAATAAGGAAACCAAGGTTGAAACCTTGAAATATATAAAACCATTAAATGTATCTCACCTATTGAAGGATACTGAAGTGACTTTCAATGGTATTAGGGATAACAAACAAAATACTACATGTGTACCTTTATATTTTCCTAGTTATCCTATAGAAATAGGAAGTTCACATGTTATTTAAGATCTTTCTAAATATTACAAGAAATTAAATTTATAAGATGTTTATAAAGGGAATTAATATTTCATGTGTTAGGAGTTATCAAAACTGATGGTGCTTCTTCTACAAGTATTGCTTTTGTTTAGACAAGCTGATATGAAAGAGATTAAATCAAGAACTAGTCAAACTGCCTTTGGTAACCATGTCATAGATCTTTTGGATAATATCATATTTCATTCAAAATCATATTATCTATCTAAAAAATGGTTGAGAATGTTTATTATGAAGATGTGTGGCATGATTTAGATTACAATGATAAAAAATAATAAGAGATGGCAATTGAACATGTCAAAAGTCATCCACATTTTCTAAAGGTCCTTCATATTGATGAATATACTATAAGGATAGAACAATGATCAATCAATAAAAAAATGAAACACTTGATGACATAAATATTTAACTATTGCATGGAATTCAATATTAGTAAACACCATATAGAGAGCCAAAGCAAGATGAGGAATTTAGAGAAAACTCTTAGTACGTGGCAATATTTAGTTAATGGATATTTATATTGATCCTTCAATTATCACAAATGATCTTGGGAGAACATTTCCTATAGTAAATTTATATCATCCTCATGAATTCAATATCAAATACACTAGTGTTGTGGCAATCTTCAAGTCAACAAATCTATTGTATAATATATCTATGATGCATAGATTGCAACTAAAGGTTCAATATGTTACAAGTTTAGGTAATATAATATATTTAAATCCTCAATTTTCACTATCAAGGGTTGAAATGAAGCAAATCCTAAAATTTCAATATAAGGTATCTTATATTCCCTAAACTTGTATCATATTGAAACTTTAGGTGTAATATGTACATCATAGATATAGTCTATAATACATTTGTTGACTTGAAGCTTGCCACAACACTAGTGCATTTAGTATTGAATTTATGAGAATGAGATCAATTTCCTATAACAAATTCTCTCCCAAGATCATTTGTGATTATTGAAGCATCAACATAATATCCATTGAATTAATATTACCACACAATGAGATTTCTATTTAAATTCCTCATCTTGGTTTCACTCTCTATATGGTGGTTTCTAATCCTGATATCCATGTAAAAGTTCAATATTTATGTCATCAAGGGCTCCATGTTTTTATTTCCTAATCATTGTTCCATCCTTATAGTATATTCATCAATATAAAGGACCTTTAGTAAATTTGGATGAATTTTGACATGTTCAATTTCCATATCTTGTTGTTTGTTATCCATGTCATCTAAATCATGCCATGCATCTTCACAATAGACATTTTCAACCATTTTTCTAGATAGCTCATATGATTCTGTATGAATTCTAGTTTTATCTAATGTATCCATGACATGGTTACTAGAGGCAACTTGACTAGTTCTTGATTTAATCATTTTCTTATCATCTTGTCTAAACAAATCCAATACTTGTAAAAGAAACATCACCATTTTTTCTAACTCTTAACACATGTAATCTAAATTCCCCTTATAAACCCCTTATAAATTTTATTTCTCTTCATATTTATAAATCTCTCCTTGAACAACATGAACTTCCTATTTCTCTAGGATATATCTAGGCAAATCTACAGTAGGCTACCAAAAAAGCATTTCAAAATCTAATCATTGTATGCATCTCATTGTTGTATGATCTTCAAAATGTTTTGGCATAATAGGTTCTTTAAAAAAATTATTTTCTTAATATGGTTGGGGAATTGATATGGGTGGGGGAAAAGAGGGAAGAGAAATCTATACTAAAAAATGTTTAAAATGAGGGAAGAGGGTGTATTTATAGGACTAAGAAGGTGACCTGTAAATTGGATAGTAAACTAGTTACACCGGTCACCTGGTAGTGTGGCCCCACATAGCCATTGAACATAGTTTGCTCATCCTACCACATGGCAAAACCATCCAATACTTAAAATTTAGTGAACACCATTTTACACCTTCCATTTGATGTAGTTATTCAATACATCTATCAAACATAATCATTTATTACATTTATTGGGAGGATCTATCTAGTGTGGACATTCAAGGTAATCATTTAGTTTATCTGTGTTTAGTGTATCCTTTCGGTGGTTCCATTCAATGTATATCTTCTAGTGCAGCCAAATGGTTGTTTGAAAAAATTATGAAACTACTTATTTTTGCACATTTAGAATCATCATATATTTGTCATTGCCCATAAAGGATTCACCATAGCTATGATTCAATTTTTTTTAGATTTTCCAAATATTTCTAATAGGTTATCTAGTAGGGACTCTTAAAAGAAACCTGAGTTATATACCTTTCCAACTTATGCAAGTCTCTCATCTACTCTATCTTTTGCCCCTTGGCCTATACCTCTTAGTCAAACTAAGCTTATGTTGATGACCTAGGTCTTATGTCTTTACCAAAATGCTTAAAATGTAACTATCTTCCATCTCTACAAGTTCTAAGCTTGTACCTACTTTTGTGATCCCTTAACACTAACCTCATGTATAGACACTATCATTGATTAATATCCTAACCTAATGTAAGTTAAAATGCCCTAAATTAATCCAATTTTTAAATGAAACATATACTGGTGGTCAACCTAAGTGATTTAATTTGAGTTATTACTCCAAATGGATTGATAAAAATAGAATATAAACCCTAATTTATTCCTCACCTAAAAACATGGGAATAATACTAAGTATTCTTACCAAAGATCATTCAATTAAATAAATCTTCCCTATTTCCATACCAATCATAGGTACAACACATCTACAAGTATGAATCATTAAAGGAGCATGCTAATAACCTTTTTTTCCATGTTACAATCTAAGTCACTATTATAATTGATTTACACATATTATATGATTCACACATTATTGTATAAAATTTTCCTTATTTATCTCATGTGCTTTGTCATGCACTTAATAATCAATCCAAGTCAGTTATGTACTTGATAAAACTAGGTATAAACATAATAAAAGTTTATGGAAAATTACTATGCTGGCATAAATTTCACACAAGGCACAAGCCTTGTGTACTCACCCAAAGTGCAATAGTAAAGGGACTAAGGCCTATGTTGGGTTAGTTAAAACATGGTGCAACCTTAGTCTCAATGGGACTTAGTTATTTGTGAAACAAGCTTAGGTAGTCCATTATTACGTGTTGTTCTAATTGAGATCAAGAGTTGTAAGCCTATTCAAGGGCAAAATTCTTTGGCATAAGTTCATGTCTAGATCAATATATCTCTTAATGGTGAAATACATAGGGATAACAAGTTAAGTGTCATTTAGGCACTTAGTTGAGTTAAGGGAATGGTTCATGTTTAGGTACTCACTCTTCAATTTATCACTCTAGACATGGTTACTATGGCCTTAGCACATGCCAGTTTCAACACTTAGTCAGTTTTACAAGTATATTGAAGTCACTATATGGCATAATGATGCCATTAGCAACCTGGAATAGAAATTTTCATCGTAATACATTCAATGATGAAAACTATGCCATTATTTATATAGAGCTTATGTCACAATCATACCATAGTGCTAAACTATGTGAGATAGACCAACAACCAATTAAACATGTGATTTCATTTACATTAAATCAATGTTAATCAACATAAATAGTTTATAACATAAATAGAGAATCACATAAATAGAGCATCAACTCATTTCCTACTTACTCATGCCTAGTGGATCATAAATGATCTTGGGCATTACAATGCAAGTTATTTTTAGTGTCCATACTAATTTGTGCTAAATTCATGGTGTTCTCAATTTTTTTAGAGATTCACTACATTAATCTCACATCCCCTTTTCTTCAAGTTCAAACTCATTTTTATAGGTAAGGGAACATATTTGAGCTAGGTCAAATAGTTGTATGCTAGGTATTGAGCTATATCTAGGGGGTCATTATTTTGCCATTTCCTTTACTATGACACCTATGCTTCTCAACCACCACATATGGTGATTAAAGGGATATCCCTTAGAACTAAGCACTAAGTAACTACCTGTTAGCTCACACAATATCTTTGAAGATTTTTCTATATGGTACCAAAAGTACCAAAATATTAATCATTTACAATGATTTCCATGCATTGAGATGTGTTAAGTTAGTATGGTCCATTAGGTAGCACAAAAAGGGGTGCAACATTACCCCATACAATATTTCTATTTTACCCTCAGACTAGTCTTTTAACACCTTTACTATGCAAAATTTAGGCACACTCTATTTCATCTTTACCTTGAAGCTCTCAAATCCTTGAATGGTGATCTTGATCTCTTTGGTAGTGTTATCTACTTTTGTCAATGCAGCCTTGAGTATAGACACGTCCATGCTCTCCATTTTTTTTTTATGATTCCAACCCTTCCTTATCTCTTCTCACCCTACCACCTAAAATTTCCCCTTGCTCACTTACCTTTGTTTAAAATATATGAAAGAGTGCTTCCAAGACTTGTTCATGGGTTTTCAACTGGGCACTTAAGGTGTTGACCTACACCATAATTTGCACATGCTTAGTCCTTCCCATAGTGAAAGCATGCTTCATCAAAGCATCCTTCTCCTATTTTTCATTTTGAAGGCATGTGTTGATGACTGACACTTAAGTGGAAAAATTACAAAATATGGAGTCTTCTTCTTCTACACCTTCTTTCAGTTTGGTAAAGAGGTCTTCCACCATATTGAACCTTTTGTTTAGCTCTCTTCTAATGGCTTCATAGGGGTCCTATTATTCCTCTAGTGATAGCTTCATCTAGGGGATAATTTTTTATACCAATGCATAAACCTTATCATCCTCTTTCATTCTTGAAGTATCAACACCATCCATAAGGGATGTCTCCACTTCTTCGATGCACTCAACTAGCTACTAGATTTTGAGCTTCATTGCCTTTATTTCCTCCTCTACCTCATGCACTATATATTTCCACTTATTGGTGTGAACATCATTGATGATTTTTTTGTGTGTTACTATTGAGGCCATCTTAAGGAGGGTGTTAGCTAACCTTACAAGGTTCATATCCTTTAGATTTATAAGTTGGTAGTCATGGCCCTCTTCTAGTTTCTTGGCACTTTTAATTGATTTATTTAGTACTTTGAATTGAGTTTCATCCATGTATCAATTAAGAGCCTAAGAAACTTTATGGCACATTAGGGTCATGGTAGTTTTGGGGTACATGTACTCTAAGATGGAGAAGTATTTATCTTCAATGAACTCCCTCTATACTTTTTCCTTGTAGCTCAACTCATATTCCTCCTCCTTGACCATCTCCATCTCTTCTTTGTTGGTGTTTGTGCTTTCCCAGTGCCTTGTTCTTCTCCTTCTTATTCTTGATCTATTAGGGGTTATTCATTAGAATTATCCACTTGGTTCACCTCTTTTCTTTTCTTAGCACAAGTTTCACCATATTTTTTGTGGGAGCTTCTTTATTAGACTTTAGTCCATTGATTGCTTCTTCTTCTTCTTATTATGGCTCTTCAACATGAACCTCCTTATCACCAGTCTTACTTTCCCCTTACCCCAGTGAAGTATCTACTACCTTTTCTATTCATTCTTTTGAGGCACCATCATTACCTTCTTTGTCTTTAAGCACCCCTTCAGAACTAGGGCATGACTATTGTACCACTTCATCTACCAAGATGGAGTGGGTGCTAGGCACCTATTCGATTACCTTATACTTTATAGGTTCCATGTTAATGGTAACCTTTTCCACTCTCTCTTTCTCCTTTCTAACCTTTTCCCTCTGTGCCCTTTTCATTTTTTCCTTCCTCTACTAAGTAGTTACTTTGATCTTCTCCTCTTTGGCCTCTATCTCCTTGGTCTCCACTTAATTTTAACTTAATACATTCCCTTGGCCCTTATGGCCTTTCTCTTATGGTGAAAATATAGTGCCACATCAATGTGATCCTGATTTAGGCCTATCTTTCCATTTGCACTTTTACTCTTTTTTAGTTGGTGTACCTGAGGGTCTTTCTTCTCCAAGTGCTTCTCCCTTGTTGGGTCCTTCATCTATTCCTCATTCCTTCCTCCTTTATTCTTTCCTCCCTTTCATCTCCCACACCTTGTATTTCTCCACTTATTTCCTATATTTTTTGGCCTTGACCATCTCAATGGCTTCTTTTGACATCCTAGCCTTTATCATTTCTTCTCTTTGTTCTTCTAGCTCCTACACCTTTTGCCTATTGGCATCTTTGAGGCCACATTTCCTCCATCTTCACATCTTCTTCTCTAATTCAATTTGAGGGGGTAAAGAGGGGGTTCATTAACTTGATAAGGAGTCATTTTCCTCAAGCACAATGTATACATCCCTCCCATTTTTTTCTTCCTCCATCTCTTCTTCCTCCTCTTACTCTTTTATATAAGATAAGATTACCTAGGGCACCAAAACAAGAACATTCCCCTTCTTCATTTCCCTTATGTGAGGAGAAGCTATTGGCATGAATTGCATGTGTTTCTTTATGGATGTTGAAGGAGAGGATTCTTATTTTTTAAGGTGATCTTGAGCCTTTTTCACTCTTTTATCTCTTTCAAAGTCTCCCCTTTTTCTTTTTGGGAGACTTTTTCTTCTCTACTAGCATCAGGGTCCCTTCATCATCGATCTTGATAGGGGAATCATCGCTCTAATATATTTTGGGGCACTTATTATTTATCTTCATCTCATAATAGATCCTATAGATGTGCCTAGATATGGTCACCTCTTAGAGAGGATGGATGTCAGTGTGATCTAACTCATCATCTTCATCCTTAATGGCCATCCCATCTACATGAATTAATTGACACCTCATCCTATGCCTTTCCATATCTAGTTCCTTTACTAGAATGTCTAATTAATATGGATTAGGGATCCACAATATTGCATACCTAAATTATCTTATTGAGAAGTCATAGGGGATATTTAGCCACCCTGACTTGTTTCCATCAACTAACACCAAGTGCACTACATAATAGTGTTGCATTACAAAAAAGGTTGTCATTCAAAACATGCTCTAAGGGAGCCCCTGAGGTATTCACCATTTTAGCCTAAAGGCCTCTATGTAACTTTCATACCATCCCATAATGCGAGTCTTATATTTGGCAGTAAAAGAGAGGGGTTTTATGAAGTCTTTATACTTCTATGTTGGGGATTCATTTTGTTCTAGAAAGACCCAAAGGTTATCCTCATCTTTATTTGGAATTCTAATCTCTTTCATGATAATGAGAATGAGAATGGATCCCCACCTAAATGTTATTTTTTATTTGTGTCACTCTTACACATTCTTCACAAATTTATTAGTGATGAATTTGGAAATATTTAACTACACACCCTACACCATGTGATAGGTGATGCAAAGGTATACCTTAATCACATCGATCCATTGATCTCTTAGGCATAGTTTGGATATTATGAGGTACACTAATAATGTCATGTTGGGGTCTTTGTACTCTTTTATAAGTAAAGTAAAACCCCCCTTGAATTCCATTAGGAGTTTTTCTAAGTGCTCCACCTCTTCATCATCATCCATCATTTGATTGATGTCTTTTTTGGTATATGGAATCTCAATTATTCTCTTTATCAACTATGCCAAAATATTCATATGCCTCTCTATGAAGTAAATGTGGTCCTCATGGATGTGCAAGAGTAGGAATCGTATAAGTTATTATAGCTTCCTAAAGCCTGGCAAATCATAAAGTTAAGTTACACTAGAAGCCATCAATTTATCTTAGATTAAGACATCAAATAGGGCATCACCTTGTGCCATCTTATACCTTATGTCCACCATCTAATCTTACATGAGGTCTTGAAAATGACTAGATGTGTGGTTTTTATATTCTTTTAAGTAGTAGGTGTGGACAAAAGAGTGTCATTCCTCTCTTATCATGATCTCTAGAAGGAATTCCATTACTTGGTATGAGGTATTGTTGTACTTAATCAGAGCTTGATCCCTTCTATTTACTCACCATATTGAACCTACTATTATTGAAGTATCGTAGGTGTGGTTTATAAAATCCTAAAATGGTGATGGTACTTCTATAGTCATAGGATCAATGACTATTCCCTTGGATCTCGAGCTTTTCTAGCCTTAAATGGTAGTCAAGGCATCAATCCACTTCTCTAACTATCTGATTTTTATAAAATCCTCTCTCCACACTTCTCCAAATCAATCTTACTATGAACGCAATCCTTTTTAGTAAGTAATCAGTCACTCTTATTGTTTAGAAGTGTTGAAATCCTTGTTGGCATAGGGTTTTTACACCTTGACTCTCTAGTTTTTTATTAGGTTTGCTCTTATTCTTAAGCTAGTATAAAACTTTTAACCTAAGTAAGTTTATCAATTGTTAATTTATATCTTTTCCTTATCTACCATCATTAATGTAGGTCCTTTATGGCATAACAATGCCTATATTTCTTAGAAAATGTAAATTTTGTGAAATCCATGGAAATCCTTTATCATCAATTCACTAATTGTGTATCTTTGTGCCTTTTCTACCACTTCATTAAATGCTCTCTAACAATAATTTAGTTAAGTGACATTTAGTTCAAATAGTCACTTCACACTAAAACTTGGGTGGATGAGAACTTTCTTAGATGATTATTATCCTATGATTATTTACTTAGCATGACCTTCACCTTTCTTATGGTAACCTAGAGGAAAAACCTCACATGTGCATGATTTATCCTCCCTAGTTCCCTTTTTTCTTGTAGCTACACTTTCATTTCAAGTGTGTTTCTTTGTTTTGGTCAGTTTATTATGCTTCATCTTGCTTTGGTTTGTCCTATCCAATACAAATATATTCTGTTGGCCCCCTAGTGCTTCATATTCTCTTTCAATTATCTTTCACATGGTTAGATTATGCATCTTCTCTTACTTTCTTGTACCCAACCATGTTAAGCATCTTTACCTTCTTCTTTGGTCTCTAGCACATGATTAATTGATGCACCTCTTTCTAACTTTGGTGTAAAGGTTACCTTTGTGCTTATGTACTTTATTATTTTTTTCTAAAATATTAAAAGTTTGGTAAATTCTTTGTGCCTAAAAAAATAGGCATATGTCCCTAAGTGCTTATAAATCAAATAGGCTCGACTCACCCAACTAGTATTATGCGTGAAAGCACCAAGGTCATTTATTCTTGGGCCTCCAAGATCCTTACAATTTTTACCTTGTACACATAGATATTATGTGTCTTTTGTTTGAATTTGTCATGTTTCACACACCAACCACTTATATGTCTAGCCTCATTTTATTAGAGGGTGCAAGTGCTTGACTCATCCAATTGAAAAAATGCATGAAAGGCTAGAATAGTTCATGTATGGGATTAGAAGTGCCCTTCATTTAGAACCTTGTGTATAGGGTTATGTGCACCTATTTTTTGAGTTTGATGAGTCTCACATGCCCACCACTTAGATTCATAGCCTTAGGCACTTAGAAATCACAAGTGCTCAACTCACCTGATTATAATTATGTATGAGAGGCTAGATGAATTCACTAGAGTTGGGTTTGATTTACATACCCATAACTTAAGTTTCATGGTCTCATGCACTTAGAAAGTGCAAGTGATTGATTCACCTAGCTTGAATTATTTGTGAAACACCAGTACATAAGTCATTGTGGCCACCATACACTACTTATTACCTTTTTACACTATACAAGGAATAAAAACAAAAAAAATAATGGTTTGGCTTGCACCAAACTATATCCTAGTCAATTCAACTCAAACCAACTAGTGACCAAGAATTCAATGTTCTTATGGTGTAAGTGTCATCTTAATGATGATAAGACTTTAATTAGCTACCATTGAAATTCTTTGAGAGAATTTTATTGAACAACATGCATAACTTGCATGTGTTTGTCTCCAAGATGTGGTAGATGATGTAGGGGCCCATTCATATTATTTGAAATTTGACTAGGTGCTTAAGAAACTTTAAGTCATAGATCAACACCAATGCTCCTTCAGTCAGCTCCTTGTACTTGATGTGCTTGTCATACCAGAGCTTCTAGCACACCGTTTCAATTTGATAACTCCATCTTGCGTGGGTGCACTTTTCATCCAAGTAATTTAAGTCACACTTTTCATCTAAATAATCTAAGTCTTCTAACTTTATTCTCAAAGATGATTGGTTGTCTAAGAGACCAATATGTGTAATGCATAAGGATGACATCATGAATTCCATGAAGAGAATTGCTTCAACACCAAACACTAGTTAAAAGGGTGTAGCTTTATTCAAGTGCCTATATGTCATGTTGTATACCCATAGTATTGTTGAAACATGATCATCCCAATCCTTGTGACCAACATCACATATCTTTGTCAGACACATTATTAGGATCTTGTTGAATGCTTCATCTATTCCATTTTCTTGTGGATGATATAAGGTGGTCTTGTGGTGTACCACTATGTATTCAACTAAAAATATGTGCACTATCTCACTAATGAAATGAGTGCCCCAATCACTAGTCATACCTAATAAGCACCCATATCAACTTATTATATTCTCCTAGATGAAGTGTGAAACTATTTTGGATGTATAGTCTTTTGTCAGTGTGGCCTCAACCTACTTCATGAAATAGTCAATGGCTACCAAAATATACCTTACACCTATGCACTATGTTGTGGGAGTTATTGGTCTAACAAAATTAGTGGCCCATTTCTCAAATGGTCCCTGTGCAAGAATGGGAATGAGAGGCATCTCATCTTGATGGTTGGGCTTCCTAATGCACTAACATATGTTGCATACCTTGGTGTACTCCTTTGAATCTTGGAATAGGCTTAGCCACTATAAGTCTGATTGTAAAATCTTACACATCATTATGTCTCCAATACAATGGCCTCCTATGATTCCCTCATGCACTTTTTGTAAGATAGAGTCCCTTTCATTTTTTACAACACACTAGCACAAGACTTCATCTCTACTTAATTTGTACAGCTCCCCCTCAATGAGCTAGAAGGGTGAAGTGTGAATAAAAAATTGCTTCTTCTCCTTATTTAGCATGGCCTAAGGTGAAAATATAAATGTTAGGAAAGAAAAAATATCCACTAAGTATATATGGACGTGTTGGATGATATATAGTTTCACATCTGGCATGTCATCCTCAATAAGTGCCACTACATCACCATAATTTATGTAGGATAAATGGACTAGCCCCAAGTTATACTTTCTAAATCTAATAACAATAGAGAATCAGAAATCTTGGAATAGAAATATCCATCTACATATTCATCCATGTAAAACAAGCTTGTTTATGAGGTACTTGAGTGCCTCATGATTAGTGAAAAAGATGAATGAGGTCACTAATAGATATTGCCTAAATTTTTGTAAGCTATATACCATTATCAACACTTCATGTTTGGTGCTGCTATAATTCTATCCTATTTGCATCAATTTCATACTTGAAAAGGATATGGAATGGTCCATCTTGCCCTCACTTGGTTGTGCTAATATGGAACCAATTACATAGCCTAAAGCATCAACATGGATGTGGAAAAGAGTAGTCTAGTTTGGAAATTGTAGAGTCAATGCACTAGCTAGGTTCAGCTTCAATGTCTCAAAAACCTCCTCTTACACCTTTCCATAATATAATGGGCCATCTTTGTACAATATATCCTCTAGAGGAATTATTATCTTTATATAACTCTGTATAAACTTTTTATAGTAGCCATAATGGCCTAGAAAGGTGTGAACATCTTTCTACATTGAAGAAGTTTAGAGCTGAATTATGATGGTTATCTTTATAGGGTCAACAAGTAAACTATCCTTATATATTAGTACTTGATCAATGTTATAAAGGGTGTTGTGAAGATGTACTTATTCATGTTTAAAAATATCTAGAGTTTCTTATACCTCTCAAACATGAGGCACAAATTGTCATAATGGTCCCTTACAAGGCCATATATAGTCTAGTCATTTAGATAGACTTGGAGAAAATTATAGATGAAGTCCTTAAAATCACTAATCACCACTCTAAATAATATATATGGCACATTATTGAGCCTATAGGGAATCAAATTATAGTAAAAATAACCCTATTCAGTTTCAAAGGTTGTTTGAGCTTATCCTCCTCCTCAATCTACACTTGATGGTAGCCTAAGAAACCATTAGTGAAAGTATAGATTTCAAAACCTATGAAACCATATAGAACCTCATTAGTGAATGCAGTTGGGAATAGTTCAGTGATGTAGGTGGCATTAAAAAGTCTATAGTCAACATAGATCCATATGTACCCATCCTTCTTGATGCTTATGACCATCAGTCTTAATAGGGTAGATGATGTCCATGGCTAGCATTATATCAATCTTTATTTTCACCTTGGTAGGGTAGTTAGGGTTCATTCTATATGGGTTATTCTTGATATCCCTCATTCCATCCACCATCTTGATGTTCATTTTTCCAAGGGAAGGGTGGGTGCCCTTCATGTCTCAATAGCTATGTGAGAACAAGTCCTGAAACTCCCTTAGGAGTCTAGGATTCATGCCATCTATACCTTAGACTAGTGGGTGTCTATAGTGTCAATGTTTGGCTTACCTTCTATGCTAATGTCTACTTTAGTGGTCTTGAGTGGCACATGGTAGGGTTCATTCCTCTATTTATGAGATACTTCAACTTTACTTATCCCCTTAGTTGTTTCAATTCAAATATGAGTTTTATCTTCTTCATCTAGGGTGATGTCATCCATGTGGTGCATAAGTTTTTTACTTCTTGTTAGATCCTTCTAATTTCACTCCTAGGTTTTGTCATCATCTTAACTATATTCACTTTTGAGCACCTTTTCTTTAACTAATGTCAAGAGCACTAATATTTTCTCTCATAATATGTCTCTAAGGCACTCTTTTAGGATGGTAGTGTCCTCAAACATTGCTTTGTGAATGATTTATAACAGCTCCAATAGCTCTATGATTTGTGAAGAGAAAGAAAAGGTGTGTAAAAACCTTTTCATGAGTACCTCCAAATATCCTATCTCTTAGTAAATTTTCTTTACAATGTACCATGCTTGTGCCCATGTTTTCAAAGTCTTTTAGAAAGCATGAACCCATATGATTATAGGTTCATTCTCATCGTAGATAGTTTAGGTTTCTTCACAAAAGTGCACATACATGATTGGGTCAAAATAACATGAGTAAGTAGGTATGTCTAAGTCCTAATTACTCTTTCCAAACCTAGTATATATTATTACATTCACATCCTACCATGTTGGCAAGCTAAGCCTTTATACTACCCACCAATGAGTAACAATGCTTTTTAGAGTATGCATTAGTATGCCCATTCTATCTATTTCTTTAGAAATGAATGCTTTAATTTCATGAACATAGTTTTGTATAAGCTGGTTCCCTCCATATTTTGGGAGCACTACAAGTTTCCCTTTGCTTAGTAAGAACAACTTTTTCCCTATAGACACCTAAATCTTGCCACCAATAACCTCTAACCAGGCTTTTGTCTAATTCTTACCAAAATACACAATTTGGCCTAAAAACACTAAAACACATTAAATGAGTTGAAATTTATATATTCAAGTGTTGATTTTGGCCAAATTATCATTAAATGTGGCAATGTAATTTATAGGCCATCTAACTTTGATTAGATCATTTTGAGTCAAAATGCCAACTTTGTACCTACATGCTCTAGATTGATCTTTTCTATCAAATTTATTGTACAAGACACGTGACTTTGTTATTTTGTGTTGGAAACATCCTAAATTAGATAATGTTTCCAATTCATCTAACATCATCTTCTAATTCCAATCTAGTCAAATTTTGAGCCAATAATGAGACATTTTGACCAATTTGATTAATTTGTGCACTAAAGAGCCAAAATTTGCATCAAAGTGCTTAATCATGCTTAATAGATAATTAAACAAAATCATGAGCCTAATTAATAATTCCATGGAACTTATTGAATAAATTCTTTTTGGAAATGAATATGGAATATATGCATCATCAGGTGACATCATTTCTTGGGAAGACATCCCTAGGCCATAAATGCCATAAATATCAGGATTCATTCCTCCCATGCCTCATCAAAGCTATTATATGCCTATTAAAGTCCCCTATATCCCAAATATTTATGATCATATTTATTAATTTTAATTGCATAATTGAATTAATCCTTAGACACACATCTCCATCTTGAGATGAATGGTCTAGGTTGATTCTATCCATTTGCCAAAATCTTTAAATATGAGGCCTTGCCACATGAATTTTAAGATATTATAAGCCAAAGTTATCATGCCCAAATGCATTTTAAAGCTTCATGAAACTAGTGTTATAATGCCCAAATATTGAGCTAAACCAAGCCAAGCCAGAGACATAAGGTGCTAAGGAGAGATGGAGGTAGCCAAGCTTATATTTATGCAGACTTCATGAGCACAAACTGAGTAAACCACTACAACAAGAATTTTGGAACATCCAAGGAAGGTGAAAGAAGTTTTATTTCATGTTTTAGTTTTGTTTCCATTTTTTTAAACTAATCTCTCCTTAGTAACTAGACCTAGAGATGTTATGATGTTAGTGTATTTATTTCATTTTGTTTTCATTTTAGAACTAACACAATATTAACAATCCTCTATTGAGTCAAATTCCTAGTTCACATAATGGCATCACCAATGGTAAAATACACATCCCACACATAAATAAGATCATTATGCAACTTTAAAATCTTTATTTGGATGACTAAAACTCTTACAATTTGATTTTCTAACTTTGTTTTGCCATTTTTATTTATCATGGGTTTACACAGTCAACCATCGATGATTAGTGCAACTAATGATGGTTAGTACAACCACTAAAAAATATTTTCAACTATTGAAAACTAGGTATAAGCATTGATGGTAATTTTGTTTTTCTTAAAAACATAAAAGTCAAGAGTTAATAGGCCATTTTAAAATTCTTGGTTTGGGGTCATATATACTCTATTTTTGATGATTTTTTTTAAAACCGCGTGTTTTATTCCAAATTTTCATAATATGATATTAATTTAGCTTAAATTTTCATAGTTTTTTCTCAATTTTTTAAAAATATATTTAAATGTTTCTAATCTAACACATTTGATTTTGGGGTGATGCCTTAAGGGTAGACAGGTAACTAGAAAACTTCAAATTTGTTAAAACATACTATTTAGACAATCTTTTGCATGATTTTAAAATGAATTAAGAACTTTGTTTTAGTAATTAATGAAACATTTAGGTTCTTAAGATGAATATTTGATAGTTAGAATTTCAAAGTTATAACTTAAGACCAAGGGGTCAAAAGATCACCATCTAATTTTTCAATTTGGTGTTTAAAATTGAACTCATTCATCCAAGTTTTGTATTCAAAAGTTATTTCTTTAAACTTGATTGGAAAAAAGAAAGATGTTGCATGTATGATATTTTATCCATCCCCTTTAAGGAACTTTTAGAATAAAAAGTGACATCCTTATTTTAAACATACCTAGTCTAAGGCATAGAATGAATGTCATCTCAAGCACTCCACAAAAAAATTTCATTGTTTGGGTGACCTTGAAAATAATCCTAAAGTCTTTTTATTAGTCATTTATTTTTATGTGAACATGGCTTGCGAGGGGGAATTTATTATCTCCTACAAGTTCTTTATGGAAGCTTTAACCTAGTGTTTCATTTGTTTAAACTAAATTCACCCACTCCCACTAGGATCAGAGGTTTGAGTGGTTAAACCACATTCTAGTGTTGAAGTTACATATGGGATGTATTTGCACTTTAAACATCGCACTACACTAAGTGAACATTAGGATGTAGTGGTTACAAAAAGGACTAGACCTTTTTTCAATAAGCCAAGTGTCACAAACACCTAATTATATGCTTTTCTTTTACATCATGATGTAAAAGTCATTATGTAATTGATTCCCCTAAAAACATTCAAAAACTTTCTAGTTTAGTCAACCCCACATTACCATACCTATGCTAGGATTTATATTATTATACTTAGTGTATTTTGGTCATTTTTTTTATTTTGTATGTTTTGAGACTAAAACTTGTTTGTTTATTCATAATCCATGTCAAAACCATGTATTTGAGTTGAGGAGGGTAGCATTATGCTACCTAGATTGTGTCAAACTATTTTTGCCTTTGAGTCCGTTAAAACATAACATATATCACATCATTCAAGCATACTTACATTTTTAAGCTGATCAATTTTTTTCAAGACTAGTTTACCTTGTATCAAAATTTGTTTGTTTCAAACCATGTCATGTATACCATTTAGACCTTTATCTTGTGTCATCGTGCTATCTAATCTTGTTTATCTTGTTTGGTCAAATCCTATTTTTCAACATTGAATTTTCAATTAACTTTGTCAAGTTTGGATTCAAACATTGATCTATTTCTATTTAGGCCTCAATTCATGGGGCTCATACATAGATCTTTCTCTTTTGGGTTAAATAACTTCAATTAATTGGTTACCCATATTTTAAAACTATTGATTATTTATTTATTCAAAGCCTATCCTCATCATCATTTATGCTTTTATTTGGGATAACACAACCTTCTTCAAGAACCTTTTGCGTCATGCCTTATGCCAACTAATCATGTGTATGTTTGATTTTATGTGTTAGGTCTATGTCAAATTTGTTTCCAAACTTGTTAAATTAAATCAAATAACATCATCCTTTGATTCAATCCTAGATTTGACATCGTTTGGCCAAAAGTCCTAACATAGCCTATTTGACCCTAGCTTTTGACTCCACATTTGGACAAAATATCTAACAAATATTTTCCCTTTCCTAGTTTAGAACTTTTTTGGAACACTTTGACCTAGACCTTTGACATGTTAATTTTTATTTAGATGTTTGACCTTTTGTGCATATGACATTTGACATTAAAATGTTTTATGCCAAGTTTTATCACAAACCATTTTAGAGATACAAATCATTTTTAGACCACGTTGGAGATACAACTCCACTTTTGACTAATTTAGACCAAGTTTGAACCATTTGTCCTTTAGACAAGTTTTTTAGAGTTTGCAAAAATCTAAGCCTTTTTGTTTTAGAACTTTCATCATTTATGTAGATATTTCTAGCTATAATATGGTGGAGTCACGCATAATCCAACTTATGATATAATTGCTACACAAAATTACTTTTATGGCTTTAGTCAAGACCTCAATAATGCTAATATGGTCTGTGAGACAAATTTCTATCCACCTCATAAAAATAATTCATAAGAACAAAGTCACAAACCAGCTTACAATCTAACTTGAGAACTTCATTGGTATGAAGAGGCTTGTAAGGAGGACTTTGAAGACCCAAATATAGATAATGTTGTTTTGGATATGGATCTATACCCTCTTTACAATAATCAATACATGGAACACAGTCAAGAACTAACTCATGATCCAACTCTAGATTAGCATGACATACTTTATGAGGAAGACTTATATGCATTGGATTCTATGAGTAATCAGGCTCTATAATGTCATACCATTTATATACCAATACCTCATCCTTTAGCTTGTGTGATCAATCAAGCTCCAAAATGCCCCTTCATCATTCTAGGACCTAGTCCTTTGGCTTGTGTGAGAAATCAAGCTATATACCACCCTATTATTACTATCCTAGGACTTCATCCTTTGGCTTATGTGAGAAATCAAGCTCCATAATGCCCTACCATTATCCAAATTTAATCCATTCCTTATCCCATACTAATCCCATCCAAAACTCAATTTATCCAATCATTCAAAGACCAAGTTATGTTCAAAATTGGTATTTTCTAACTCATGGGAAATCAAGGCCAAGAGAACCAACCAATATGAGATGTTTTTGTTGAACCAACCATTTGTGATAAGTCAACCTATTATGAATCATCTTTTGATCCTATACCGGTTGTCAAAGAGTCTCACTTTGACAAGATAGTCTTTATTAAGTTACTTCTTAATGATTATAACTACTTTTGGGCAAATCATTACCTTGACCATATGTCTATTTTTCAAGAGCCTTCCTTTAACAAGCTAGTCTCTGAGGAGTTGTCTCTTGACCTTTTTCCAATCATTGAGGAGTCCCACATTGATAAACTAGTTTTTATGGAGCCCATTATGCCATCACAGGTCATGACTTGTCCAATACCAAATATTCAACAAGACATCATTATAACAAAGTACCCATCATATGAAGAATCAGAGTTACATTTAGGTTTTATTATTAAACCAACATCATATTTATAATTAGAACTATAATCAACATTAGTCTCAAAATCAGATTTAGAGTCCCTTTAGTTAGAATTATATTTAGAAGAATATGTTCATGGTTGTTATGACATTAGTTATGCATGCCTCATAGATCAGTTTGAATATATTTATGATCCTTATATGGTTTTTGAAGATGAGTACTCAACTTCAACATAAGTTATCCTAGTATCGTATATGAGGATTATGTAGCCTCACCCCATTCCATTATAATTCTATAGGCCATTAACATCCATCAACATAGCCATATTATTGACATTCCATCTCTTATAAGTGTTGATTGGGATTGATAGAATCACACTTTATTGAACTATATCCATGGTGACATAACAGTTGAAGAAGAGAAAGGAGGCCAATACCACATTCATGCAGAAAAATAACACTCTCCAAATGAAACATTTTCCTAAGTGCTAGGGGACACACAAAATTCAAACTCAACATCTTTTAGTGAAACTTTTTTGAAAGCACTAGAAGACAATCAAAGTCAAAATCCAATGTTCATTAGTGAAACCTTCTTGGAGATGCTATAGGACAATCAAGAAAAAATCATTGGTGAAAACCTCACCGAGGTGCCAATAGTTGAGCACAAAATCTCTTCACTACATGATGAAGACAAAATCAAAGATCAAATCAAAATAGCTTCCAATTTACAGCCTAATTAGATAGTAGCTACTCTCAAGATTAAATAACAAAAAAATATGGTGATCCTATCAAGAGAATATTTAGAGTTCTTCAGCCCTAACATAACCAAAGTTATGTCAAATCTAGAATCAATAACATTACATGTGACTAAAAGTCCTAATCTTTATTTGTTTCCAAACCATTATACATTCCATTATCATCTACCATTCCATTTCAAAAACAAACCTATCAACTATTATTTATCCCTATTTACCATCCATGTCCATACTTTCCTTTGTAAAGGATATAAAGATACCTTGTCTTGATGTTTGAAGGAATCAAAATCAGTGACCAATGAAGATCACAAAAGCATTCTTGACAACTAGATCTACATGACATTATTGATAGAGTAACTATTCAGATGAGGTGTGGGATAGCAAATAACATGATTAATTATTCTATTTGTATCATTTTTTGATGAAGAGGTGCATCTCCACTTTAGTAGGAACAATAGAATCATATATCATTTATCATACCCAAGAAAAACACATAAAAAAAACCAACAATCACCTAGGCCAAAAACATGTACCATATCATTTCATTACCATGTCATTACCATTTATTTACCATATCCTTTTACCATTTTTGCATATCCCAACCAATCACCTTACCACTTGGGGGTAACCCTCTTACCATTTTATCCCAAACCATCATCATCCTAAAGCAAGACCATGCCATCCTACCATTCTATTCCTATCTAGATGAAAGCTTGTTTTTAGCCATCTTACCCAATCCTATTTTAATCTTGGTTCATTTGGTTCTTCTTGCACCTTTTGAAAAAGGATTCTGATCAATTTTCAATAATCAATCAAATCCATGTTTACAATGATAGTCTATGAAAGTAGTGTGATAGTTGATCTGGCAAGATATCTTTCACTTTCCATCCTATATCAATTTTGTTTATGTTAGCCTAATTATAACCACCTATGGGCAAATCAATGTCTCACTAGTCTTGATACTAGTTATAACTACCTATGGGAAAAATAGTATGATTGACCTATTCCATTATATCCTAATTATAACTACTTATAGGCAAACTAGGGTCAAAACTTGTTTACCATGCATCTCCACATCACCTTACCATCATTGTTTTCATTTGACTGATAATTTACTACATTTTAGAACTTGTTGGCACCTAGTTAGTTTTTCTCCACCTTTTGTGTGGTCAAAATTATTGTGACTTGAGGTCATGTTAAGACTATGTGGGTCATGCTCAATTCATGTTGAGGTCACTTTAGTCCCCCTTTCTATACGCTCTCATTATTTTGAGAGCAACCTCAGCCAAATAGTCTTACCATTTTGCGAGTAGGTATCTTGTCATTCTCTAACGAGTTGAGATAACTCAAAATAATAAAAAAAATTTAAATAATTCAAAATCTAATTTTTTTTAATCATGTCTAAGCTTAGTTAGTTATCCTTGATTGACCCTACTAGGGCAAAGTAATTATTAGGATAATTTATTTTGATTTTGTTTTTAGGAGTTTTATTTGTTTCTTTATTTCAATTTATTTATTTTTTTGTTTATTTGTTCACTTGCCTATTTATTTTCTTTTGGTACTATTACCTTGACTCAGTCTATATGTGTTCATTGGGTGATTCCTTATGCACATTATTCTTGAGTTCATCTATATTCATATGTCAACATTATCATCATAGTTTTTATCATTGGTGTATTATTTTTTAGTGTTTATTGGATTGAGAGTTAGTCCTTATGCATATTTTGGCTAAGTCTTCATGGTGTTCTATCATGAAGCCTACCATCACATACTACAACAAAAATTAGCTTCAAGAACGTCTACAATCAATGGAGCCATAGAAATTTCTCCTTGGCACCTTAGTAAATCCTTCCATCCCACCCTTAATCAAATCAACCCATTGACCATTCTAGTTATATCATTGCTAATCAAGATGAGCATATCCTCATTGGTAGGCACAACTAATTCATTTCTAATGATCAATATTATTATTCTTCCATCCCTTTCATCCCTTTGAATACTTATATGCTTGGTTGTTTGTGGCTTCTTTGTCATTATACCATCACATATACATTTTCACCCATTCATATTTAATCTATATTTTGAGTTATATCCTTGAGTTATGCTTGTTAATCAGCTCTAACTGGGGCACCATCATCTTTAGCTAATCCAGGTCCTCTTAATGATTCTAACCACCTATGGGTAAATCAATAATCTTTTTTAAATTAATGCATGAAAGCATTTTATCATTTGGATTAATCTCAACCATAAGTTAATTCCAATTTTTCTTCTTGCTTATTTTTGAGGGACCATCCATCAACAAATGTGATGGCCACTCCCTCGAGGGGGCATCATCATAGGCTTCTCAAAACCTCTTTAGAGATTGATCTTTAATCATCATCTTATTTTTTGGAATATAGGTCATTTCTCATTATTTGAGAATATATTACTTTGCCTATGGTTTGTAACATCTTCCCAAATAGGGGAAAATTGTAGACACCTAAATCTAGCCACTAATAACCTCCAACTAGGATTTTGACCAATTCTTACCAAACTGCACAATTTGGCCTAAAAATACTAAAACACATTAAATGAGTTGAAATTTATATATTAAAGTGTATATTTTGGCCAGAGTATCATTAAATGGGTCAATGCAATTTATGGGTCAGCTAACTTTAATCAGATCATTTCTAGTCAAAATACCAATTTTGTACATGCATGCTCTAGATTGCTCTTTTTTATCAAATTTATTTTAAGAGACACATGCCTTTGTTAATTGTTTTTGGAAACATACCAAATGGGATAACATTTCCAATGCATATAACATCAACTTGCAATTCTAATCTAGTCAAATTTCAAGCAAATAATGAGACATTTTGACCAATTTGATTAATTTATGCACCAAAGAGCCAAAATTTGCATCAAAGTGCTTAATCATGATTAATATATAATTAAACCAAATCATGATCCTAATTAATAATTCTATGGAACTTGTTGAATATATTCTTTTTGGAAATGAATATGGAATATCTACATCATCAGGTGACATCATTTCTTGGGAAGACATCCCTAGGCCATAAATGCCATAAATATCAAAATTCATGCCTCTTATGTCTCATCAAATATATTCCATGCCTATTTAGTGCCCCTCTATCCCAAATATTGATGAGCCTATTTATTAATTTTAATTACATAATTAAATTAATATTTAGCCACACATCTCCATCTTGAGATGGATGGTTCAGGTTGATTCTAGCCATTCACCAAAATCTATAAATAGAAGGCCTTGCCACATGAATTTTAAGCTCTCATAAGCCAAAGTTATCATTACCAAATGAATTTGAAAGCTTCATGAAACTAGTGTTATAATTACCAAATATTGAGCTAAGCCAAGCCAAGCCAAAGACATAAGGTGCCAAGGAGAGATAGAGTTAGCCAAGCTTCCATTGATGCAGACTTCATGAGCACAAACTAAGCAAGACACTAAAACAAGCATTTTAGTGCATCCAAGGAAGGTAAAATAAGGTTTATTTTTCATTTTAGTTGTGTGTTTCATTCATGTTTTTTAACTAAGCTCTTCTTAGTAATTAGGCCTAGATGTGTATGCTAGTTAGTGTGTTTTTGTTAATTTATTTTCATTTTGAGACTAACACAATATTAACCATCCTCTCTTGAGTCAAATTCCTAGTTCACATTCCCCTCTTTTATAGCATGGGTAAACCATTTCTTCTAAGCGCAAGAAATTCTAATTAGTCATGTTTGGGTTGGCCTTAGCTCAATTGGCCACACTAGGTGACACCTTTTTCTAGTAACTTTATAAGCCTCTTTGACCTATTAATTTTAGGCTACATCATTTATATTGAAATTTCATTATCCACCCTCCCATTTGATCATTCCTTGGTAACTTGGGTTAAGAGTCTCGATACCCCACATCATAATGTTATAAACATGGTTGATCTCATCTTTGAGATCAACACTTTCCACATATGGAGGCCCTTGATCACTTGATAAGGGGATCACCACCCTCTCTTTGCATTCTCAAAAGTCATGTATCTCTTCTTTAATTGCATGTCCACATTATTAGCATAACACTATGGCCTCCTTAAGAGTGATAAATAGTTATCATACTCTACCAACTTAATTAATTCAAAGTTAGCTTAGAATTAGGTGCCCATAATATCTATAATGATGCCTTTTAGGATCTTAATAGGTTATTCTTAGGTTTTTTTATCTATAAAAAACATATGAGGGGAGGGATTTAGGGGTCACCATCCCATCTTCTCCCAGGGATTTTTGGTTAGAATGTTAACCTCGGCACCCATGTCCATAAGGACCTCACAAATAGACCATCCATCAATGGTGGCATTTATTAGTAGTTCTTGGTCATGCTCTACATTATGATTATGCCTTACCTTACTTGTATAATCCATATGTAGCACAACAACTTTAATCAACTGAGATATAACCTCTTCCCCTAGTCTCTTCCATGTGTGCTCTAAAATAAAGTTTTTTAATAGGGGAAACATCCCTTAAATTTATAGGAGGTGTAAAATCTTGATCAACTCCTATACTTAAATTTCCTAACTAGCTTGCTTCTTATGCAAGGTAGTAACCTATGCTTCTAGATATCTAGCTAGCTAGAGTTATCCCTAAAAAATTTGTATTATGCTCATGGCTTGTTGAAAGATGTCCTTTTATCATATAAGGTTAGGTTTGGGCATGAATTTTATCTCAAGTCATGAGATGTGCTCAATTCAGCTTGACTCACCATATTCTAAGTAGAGTTCTTTTGTCAGTGCAGTAGGTAGCTATGTGGTGAACCCACTCTGAGGTATGGCCTATAATTTAGGTGGCTCTTTGTGAGTCTATTATGGCTTTGGAGCCCATTTATCCTAATTTTTATTATGCCTAACCATGGTGTCACCATTATCTATGCTAGATCAACCTTGAGTCATATTTTTGTACAAGTCTAGGCAATCCTTAACTGCATATGGTCCTCAATAATACCTGCATGTCAAGTGTATTGGGTAGTCATGTTAGTAATGCTTAGTTGAACCAAACTTGTAACATGATAGAGGTGGGAATATTCATCCATTACATCCTCCACCTCACCCACATGTGCATTGTTGATTCCCATAGCTAGTATTTTGCTAACCATAGCCTTCATTTATTTGTCCCACCTACCTATCGATTATGGTCATTTCCTACCATGCACCTCTCTCCATATTTTAGCACATATCATTAATTACTTGATAAAATGCTATTGAATAAGTATAGGATTTCACATCTTACAATAGATAGTGGTGTTCACTTGATTGGCATGCTGTAATAGGGGACAATTCCAAGAGAAATACATTTCATGACAAACTTCACATCTAATTAGTAAGGTACATACATTTATTTGTAGGAAATTGTTCTTGTTATGCCCCTTCATCTCATAGTCAATAAACCACAATCTACTAAGAGTGTCATGTACCAAACCAATAGTTAACTTCTATATCTAGGAGACCATTGACATGATCTGCACCTCTATAAATGGGTTGATCTTGATGTCAGTGCTACATACTAACTTGGCCCAAATCATGAATTCAAGCACTTTATGGGGGTCTGTGAAGGTCTTCATGGATATAAATCTTTTGAAAGGTACTAATA
This sequence comes from Torreya grandis, assembly GCA_037957365.1. Taxonomy (NCBI): domain Eukaryota; kingdom Viridiplantae; phylum Streptophyta; class Pinopsida; order Cupressales; family Taxaceae; genus Torreya; species Torreya grandis. The sequence goes on from JARHVA010006098.1 coordinate 831,688, forward strand.
GTCCCCAAATAAACCATTACATATGTTGTGAGGGGTAGATATCATATGGAAGATTAGAAAGGAGGGTCATAAACCATGTATCATATAGGTATACACTCTCATATAGCCCTTGGATGATTTATTTAAGCACCACAATGATCTATTACTCAAACTCAATAATATCAAATTTCTTCAAGAAAGCCTCCTTCAGTATATCATAATCAACCATAGCCTAGTTCAAAACAATTTTTTGATACTAGGTATCATAGTGGTCTAAAAAGGTGGTCTCAAACTAAGTCACCTTGTACTCTAACTATGTGATACCTCATGTGCAACATTGAAGTTCACACTTTATCACATGCTATGTGGCATTATTTATGTTGTAATACTTGGACAAGTGCATCACCATTTTGTAATAAATCTGTTAAGGGGGTGGTGCTAGAATCTAAAGCACTTGCTCCCTTGGCATTTGTGTTGGAGGTGGTTCTCTAGTGACCCTAGCTATAGGGTTGATCATTGACCCTATTGGTGCACATTTTACTATTGAGATCAATGATGCAGTACTACTCACTTATGGCCCCAGGCCACTTCTTATGGGATGTTGCCTAGTTAGTGCAACTGATATCTTCTAAAAGGCAATGCTCATGCTTATGTTCTGGATTCCTAGGTTGGTACTCACTAGCTTCATGGTATTCATGTTTAATTCCTCATAATTTATCACTTATTAAATCACAAAGTCTTAGTTAAAATATTGAAGTCTATTAAATTAATGTTGATGAGAGGGTCAGTTATCATTCTTCTATATTTTGGTGGAGAATCTAATGCATGAGCTTGTGCTTCAAGTTTAAATGGGTTAGGTGTTTTTACTGTATCATCATTCACCAAATCTTATAGGAACCCAAAGAATTATGTACCCAAATATTAAGCTCAGCCTCTTGAATCTTCCTCTCTTTCTTCATGCTACTACAGTTTAATGGATCCTTCCCCATGCCCTTCCCACTTGCTACAATTCCTCTTGACACTTCTAAGTTTTAGTTCCTTTATCAACTTATGCCTTCACTTATTTTAATTCTACCTTTGGATCTCTTGGGTTTTATGTTTCTCATTCCTTTCCATCATTCCTTACTTACACTTCCCCTTTTAACCTTCTACACTTATACATGCAAAGATTTTAACCTTCCATTCTTATAGTTTCAATACTATAATCCACCAAAAATTTCTTAAATTTGGTACTGAGACCTCTTATGAACATGCCCCTTGGTTCATATAAGAACTCATACTCTACTTATTTAGGGAAAGAGAAGGTCAACACTATTAATTCTAACACATAGTTGTTTATCATGTTACTCCACCACTTATCTACAACACGAGTCAAAACATCATCTAGGCTCTCAAGCCTCTCTAGGCACTCCTTTGTCCACTCAAAGCATTGGCTGTAGCTTTATCTTATAGAGGTGGTATAGGTAATAAACCATTGATACAAATGTTGAAGTAGTTCAGAAAATAACACCTCATATAAATCATCATATAGGTTGGTTTGCATCCATTCTCTTGGCTTTTGTCCTTGGTATGTCAGATGCTTCTATGAAAAATTATCTTATATGTGCTCTAGCTAGTGTTCAATGTTCTCAATCAAAATTCAAAGCATCATTCTATTAAAAAATTGTAGCAAAAAAATTCAACATGAGTTATAGTAAGGGAACCAAAATGTTGTATAAAAGTTTATTTAGCTCATGTGCTTAGTCATGCATTTAACAATAATTCCAAGTCAGTTCTATACTTGATATAGTTAGGTGCAAGCATAGTAAAATTCTATGGCATATGACATTGAAATGCACTACTGTAATAGAATAAATTTCACACAATGCATAAGCCTTGTGTACTCACCCAAAACATGGTAATGAAGGGATCGAGGCCCAAATTAGGCTAGTTGAAACATGACACAACTTTGATCTCAATGGGACTCAATCCTTTGTGAAATGGGCTTAGGCTGTCCATAGGTACACGTCATTCTAGATGAGATCAAGAGGTGCAAGCCTATTCGAGGGCACAAGTCTTTGGCATAAGCTCATATCTAGATCTATATAGCTCTTAATGGTTCAAGCCATAAGGATAACAAGCTAAATGTCATTTAGGTGCTTATCTAGGTCAATGAAATGGCTCATGTTTAGGTACTCAATCTTCAAGTAGCACTCTAAACATGATTACTAGGGCCTCAACACATGTTTATTTTAACACTTAGTTTTATAGGTACACCAAAGGTGATATATGGAATAGTAATGTCATTAGTGACCTATAATATACCTTTTCATCATAATACATTCAATGATGAAAACTATGCCATTATTCATACATAGCTTATGTCACAATCATACCACAGTGCTAAACTATGTGAAATAGACGAACAACTAATTAAACATGAAATGCCATTTCCAATAAATAAAATTTAATAAACATAAATATTTTATAACATAAATATAGAATCAACTCATTTCATACTTACTCATGCTCAACATCTCATAAACAAGCTTGGGTGCTACAATACAAGTTCTTTTCAAAGTCCATACTAAAAAACATTAATGGCATTCTTAATTTTTTTAAAGCTTCACTACATTAATTTCATCTCCAATTTTCTTCAAGTTCAAGATCATTTTTATAGTAAGGGGAACATCTTTGAGCTAGGTCATATGGGTGCATGCCAGTTGTTGAGCTATCATTGGGGATCATTATTCTATCGACTCAACTACTCTAACACCCATACTCTCTAACTACCTAGTTCAATACTCAAAAGGATGTCCCTTAAAACCTAGGCACTAAATAGATTCCTATAATATGGAAAAATATCTTCAAATATTATTTTAGATGTCACCAAAAGATCAATCATTTTCAGTGATTACCATGTGTTGAGATGTGTTTAGTTGGCATGGTCCACTAGGTAGCACAAGAAGGGACTCAACACACACAATACAACATGTAAGTGAAAAATACATGCATCTAAGTCTCTCTATTGGAGTATTTGATATGTATTCATTACCCTCTAATGGCAAGGCTTTTGGGGTCAGATCGACACCATGTGCCCACTAACCCATTTTTGCCCAAGATCATTATAGAGAGAGAGAGATCTAGGGTTTTGCCATTTCACAAGGAGTGACATCCCATGACCCAGATATAAATGAAATAGAGTGAATTTGAATCAAAATACATAATCATCAAGTTGGTCACATCCTTTTCTAGTAGGTATTTATACATGACACTTATGTTGAAATTGGATAGTAGTATTGACATAACTATCCCAAGTTGATGTTAGTATCCAAAACACTAAAAATGTGAGATCTAAAATATAATTAATATTGTGGAGCTATCTTTTAACCTTTTTTCTATATGTTTAATATCCATAACTACATTAACATTAGAATAACATAACTACACTACTTTTTTATTTATATACTTAGCATAGTTATAATTTCCATATTTAGACTATCTCAATATAATAAATTTAGCATATGCTTATATTTGAGTTCAACATCTAAATGGATTTATATAGATATAATTCTCACCCTTTTTCCATTTAATTTCTATATACCCCTTTAATCAAAATTAGGTTTTACAATAAGATCACCTTAGATCCAAATTTTAGGGTTAAACATTTGGTGAACCTGAACATTTGGTGAACCTGAACTTTGAACATCAAACCCTATTTCACTTAGGGTTTTCTATTTTTTCTATTGATAATCCTTAATTGTTATAGTTTTACAATCATGTTTTCCATGGATATATCTATTAATTATTTCATGGTATACTACCTTATAGTGATTATTACTTGTTATATCTCATGCCTAATAAAATCATTCCAATCTATAAGGGATTCAAAACTTGCATTCTTATATGCTCCTTGTTATAATGTTTAAAATGAGATTTTACCTATCACTACAAATCACCAAAGGGATTGCATGAATAAATCATCCTCCCTATGACATTTATTTCCCAATATAAGCATAGTAGTACCAAAACATCACTACTAGACTTGTTACACAACTCATCCCATTACAAGGATGTTCTTTTAAATGCATTATGTATGAGCCTACTCCCTTGTAATAATGAACCACCACATGTGGCCTCTGTCTTAAATTCCATAAAATGTACTAAGAATAATATATTCTTTGAAAATGAGGATTTTCAACCTCAACACCTTGTAAACAATTGTTTACCACTCTATATCTAATTGTATGTTTTCAAAAAGAATGCTAAAATGAGTTCTCATGGATAATGGTTCAGGACTCAACATTTATAATATATCATTTCTCTCTATGATGGACATCAAACCATGAAATTTGGAACCATATAATATGAGAATCAATGGATTTTATAATATGTCACAAAAAAAAATACCAATAGATAACATTAAATATTACCGTAGGTCCTTGTATATTACCCACTTTGTGCCTAGTTAAGCCAAATGATTTCAACTATAACATTCTTGTGGGATGACCTTTGATACATGAGATGTATGTAATTTCATCCACATTTCATGCATGCTTAAAATTTAGTCACCAAGGATTATTTTACACATGTATAATGCATAATAATCCCTTCAATCATTGTGCAATGTTTCATCCACCCATTCATACTACATTGTAATCCTATGAACCTGATTTTGGTTATCAATATTTACTCAAATATGGGTACAAGGGACAAGATTTAGGTAAAAATTAGCATGTACTATCTTAGCCTATTTATCCTATATATAATATAAACTAATAAGGTTTACTTTTTCCAAACAAAGCTACCAAACACAAACATAGCCCTCAAAGTATAATTTATTTATAAATGGCTAAAATGGAGTGTATGAACATCTCCAAAATAGATGTCTAAGTGATAAACCATAATTTAATTGATGTTAATTCCTCATAAATTATAACAGTGGATGAATTTTCTAATGATGAATCATTACTAGAGTACTTTTGGGTATATGAGGATTTCCATTCATTCTATCATAAGAAAAGGTTTCATCATGCTTACTTTGGTGAAAATGATAATCAAACATGATACATAAAATACTATTCCTACTGACCATTTATCATGGATAAATCTACTTTGTTAAACAAATAAATATACAAATATAACTTTTGAATAGATAAGGACCCTAGACTAGTTTTACTTGTTGTAATGATGGAAGAGAATGAAGAAAAAACCTATTGAGAGGTCCTTCATGATTTTTATGAACACTTTTTTTGAAATTATTTAGACATGCCTAATATTTATCCATTGAGGTAAAATCATAACATATTATTGTGCCTACATGAAAAATTGGTGAATAAAAAATATGAAAAATGCATCCTAAGGTGGTGTTGTTGGTAAAAGATGAAATTCAAAATCTCTAAGATGTTGAATTTATAATATCCATTGCACATTTTTATTTGGTGTCTAACACTATAAGTATTAAAAAAACAAATTGTGACATTATTTTTTATAAATATTACCATGATTTAAACAAGGATTTCCCAAAATATGACTTCCCTTTACCTAATATTAACATGATTGTGGATTCCATAGCTGGATACAAGACATTTTCAATTATGGATGGTTTTGTAGGATATAACCAAGTCAAAATTAACCCTATAGATCAAGAAAATAACACATTTACCAATACTTGGGGAACATTTTTCTACACAGTCATGCCTTTTAGATTGAAAAATGTAGGATCTACATATTAAAGGGACATGACTCATATATTTCATGATTTTATACACAAAATATTTTAGGATTATTTTATTGATTTACATGAAAAATAAAAAATCCTCTGAAACCATGCTATTGATTTATGAAAAATATTTGAACACCTATGTAAGTTCAAAGTTTGATTCAATCCAAAAAAAATGTGTTTTTGGGGTATTTTTAGGAAAACTCTTAGGATACATTATTTATGAGCAAGGCATTAAGCTTAATCCAAAAAAGGTAAAATATATAATAGAAATTCCACCAGTAACTAATATAAAACAATTATGATGTTTATAGGGTGAAATTCAAGTTATTTGGCCTTTCATTGCCTAATTAGCTAATAAAATAATCCCTTTCACATGTTTGTAAAAAAAGGATACAAAATTCTTATGGGATGATGTATGTCAATAAAGCTTTGATAAAATAAAAACCTATTTATCAAAAATGAAAGTACTTAATACTCTTATTTTAGATAAATCATTTATTTTTTAAATTTCAACCACCCATGAGGCTCTAAGGGTCTTAATAAAATAATTTGATGATAATCACAAAGAGTGTGTAATCTATTATATTAGTCACTAGCTAGTCAATGATGAATTAAAATATACAACAATGGAAAAACTATGTTTACATTTGGTTTTCACTACCCATAAATTACAACATTATTTTATCAATAATGAGATTCATGTTATAATTAAATAAGATACATTAAGGTTCCTCATGAACAAAAAACACCTAACCAACCACATATAAAAATAGGTGATAAAGCCTATAGAGTTTGATCTAAAATTTGTATCCTTAAAGTTAACAAAATGTCAAGTCATAGTTGACCAATTGTCTATGGCTCCTTTACTAGATTATTTTCCACTCACCAAGGCTTTCTAGGATGAGGTTGAGGCATATAATATATTTTCCACTCCATGGAAAATGTTGATTAATGGATCAAAATTTTGAATAGGAACATGTGTTTGAATTTTTTTGTACCCTTAAAGGCAAATACATGACTTTCTCTTAAAAATTATATTGTTCTTTCCCCAATAATATAGCCAAATATGAGGCCCTAATCATCAGATTATCCATAACATAGAAGCTTGATATAAGAGACATCTAAGTTTTTGATAATTCCTAGTTGGTTGTTAATCAAGTTACCAACCATTACCAAACTAAATAAGAGCATATTCTAGCATATAAGGACTATTTTAGATAATATGGATTCATCAATAGTCTAAATATTTAAAAACTATCAAAAATAAATTAGAATATATGAAGTTGAAATTGGATTGTATCGAAATTAAGTTGGATTTATTACAAATAAATCACATCTATCTAATGTATTTATGATAACTCCAAATCATTTAAATGATCATAAATAATTAGTAGTTGAAAACTATCATAAATAAATTAGACTTCATCAAGAATTACTTAGACTTATTACAAGTAGATGATATCTATATTATATATTTGTAACAAGTCCAAATTATGTGGCCATTCAAACCAGTTCACAGACCATGCATTTACATATAATAAGACTTGGTACTTTATTTATTAAGAAAAAATAATCCATACATCAATTAGGTGCTCAGGTGATATGTGATTTAAAACACTTGGGATGATTGGGATGCCACATGTCATGAGTTAATTGGATCATGAACTATCTATTTAATCTGATTCGATTGATGTCCTTATGACCATAAAATTTTATCTCATATTTGTGTACATGCCATGTGTCGATCAAGTGTTATATTATTATATTATTAATATAATCTCCCACATAATCAAGTTACCAATATTGTGATGCATGTTGCAATCTTAGGTGCTTGCATTGTTTGGGACTTTTGTTTGGATTGGTCATTCTTCGGCATAGTTAAGTCATAAAGATTATGCAATGTGGCACAATCTTTGGTAGTTTTACGAAGTGTAATTTGAAAAATTAAAAATCTGAATAACAAATTATATCGATACACAAAATTTTTGAAGAACAAATCTTGATCCACAAGTGGGACATTTCGAGGTGTAAACCTTGAATAAATTTTTGCATACACAGGAATATTGAAGTGTATTTTGAAAAACACAAAATCTAAAGTGTAAATTATCATAGGTTCAAATTAAAAAGACCATTTTCCATAGACCATTCTGAAGGATGCAAAATGTGAAGTTTAATTTGAAAAACCAAAAAACCTAAGAGTTTTTTGTGATCTGTAAAATATGATCTAGCTATTTGGAAGACGTAAAAATTGAAGACCATTTTGAATCAAAAAAATGCAAAGTAGACATTATAATAGTCAAATGATATTAAAGAAGTGGATATTTACTAAAATACTAAATTTTCATAGTAGAAAATATAAAACTCAAATGCCGAAGTGTATTTTCCAAGGACCAAAATGTGAAGTGCCACTAGAAATAAATATAAATAAATAAAATAATAAAAAATTATACATTCTAAAAAAATGGTCTAAATTTTGAAAAAAAAAAACATTCATATTTATCATTCCAAAATTAATGAAACACCATTTCAAATTTCTTAATCCTTTTATCACTATTTTTGTTAGTTTCTAGTGGGATGATGCATTCAAATAGTCTATCACAATGCCTTTCAAAAAATTAGTGAGAACAAGTGTATGACCCATCTAATTTTTATTTATTTTCCAATCTTAAATTATACTATCTATGAGTATGGATGGTAAAGATGTGTCAGTTGGGTTTGGCTTCCATTTCTTGTCCAAGCAGCCTGAATAAAATTCTACTTCTTTTGTATCTTTTTTCCCTACATGAATTGGGATGAACTAAGATACATTGACCCTTAGTTCTATATCCCAATTTATTTATAGTATCTCAATATTGATTTTATATCTATAAACCCATATTGTGTACTCCACTCCTATAGAATCATTAGGTCTGACAAATAACATATCTCTGATTTGCACATCTTGAGCTAGACTAAATGCAATTTTTGTTCTTTTGCTTCTTGGACCAACATATGTATCTATATATGCCACTCCAAAATCAAGGGTCCTATCCTAAACTATTTTTTGTATATCTCTATGCATGGGTATGTCATGATGAGTTCTAGGCTAAAAATCTCTTTTGCACTCAACTTTAAATGGGAACATGTCTTCATCATTATGTCATGGATGTTTTACAAGTAATAGGCTAGATCCTTCTAGTTAATATTTATGATTAAACCAAATTCATTAAATTGTTGTACATACTTATTCAAGTTATATTTATTTTATTTTTCACTCTTTTTTCTACTTCTATCTAAGTCTTTTGTAAAAATGTAATCTTGAGAAATTTCTCTATTTTTCAAGTCTTTGAAATATATTTTTGTCAATTTAACTTTTGGAACATTTGAATCACCATTTTCATTTGCTCCTCATAATGTAATCAGGGGTGACCAATTTCTATCTCTTATAGATTTTATACAATGCATAATGTGTTGACCTTGCTCTATGCATAGAAGAAAGTATTGACCTTTTGTCAAGCCTACTATTTCAGTTTTCCCTTCAACTATTAACTATTAGCATACTCTTTGAAGTCCACTACTTCTTCAATAAAATATGGTGTGAATTTTCTTGTATTATCACACATCCTATAAGTTTCCATCATCTCTTCCACACTCCATACATATTTTCTCTTTTTAGATTCTGATAGGTTTCCAAATGTGTCATCTATGTCCTCATGGGTATATCCAATAAGGAGAAATCTAACCTCGACATTGATGAAAACACCTTTGTAGATATGAAGAGATAAATATTGTAACACATACCTGTAAAAAAAACATGATTTTTTTGAATTTGTAAATGTAACATTTGTTCCATATAAGGTTTGATATTTTTTAAATATAATTATGATATAAGTACTAGTTATTATTATCCCCATAATAGTTGTCTAGTTGAAGGTATAGCTTGGAAGGAAGTTTCTTGAAGGCACCAATTGATTGTGCTTTTTCTTTGTATTTATTTCATTCAAGGTAGAAGTTGATAGAAAAAAGTCCATCATACAATGGATATTTTGAATATCCATGTTTATATAGTAAATATCAATAGGTATCTGGTATTATTGTTTTGATATCCCTAAAATATGTGTTAAATGAGGTGATAGTAAATTTAGACCCTCTAAGAATGTATGGTTAAAAATGACCATATCTACCTGTACCATGACCATATGTTATAATTTTTTCCATTAACAACTCTAATATTCTATCAATAACTACTTTTCTTGTTGTCACTATCCTCAACACAAATGTTTTTTGATGTTTCACCTTGTCATGAATGACATTGAGGCATTTTTAGGGTATTGAACTGAATTTCATTTATGTGTGTAATATATTGATCTTGTAAAAATTATATGATTTGAGTGCATCATAAATTATTGATAGATATGATCTTCTTGATCTATATAAAGGGACCCAGAGCATTTCTATTGAGTCAACAAGATGCATGTGTTACACCTAGTGAAGTCATCAGACATGGAAATGTTCACATCATGAAAATTAGGTCTGCACATGTTATTGAATTTTAGCTAGGATATTAGCTCATATTTCATTTCCACTAGTTATGAATCAATGTGGCACCTCATAAATTCTTGAGTGAAACATGATATAAGATGTCAAACATTTTATCATGAGCCATCTATATCCACCTAGCATGCTAGTCCTAGAGAAACTTCTATAAAATCATCCACCAATTGGTCTAAAAAATATTTATCTATCATTATCTTCTATTGTGGCTTTTATCAAAATATTTCTACATGGAATACATTTCATTCCCTATTTTTATGAAAATTTTGAATTTAATAAAATATACTTCTCTTCAATCCATATATTTTAATCCAAGCTTCCAAAGAGATATTTGTACCCTGAAAATCAATGCTAGTTTTTTAATTTTTCTTAAACAAAATAGTAGAAAGGGCATCCAAGACATGTTGCTTCCTATTTTTTATGGTAGAATAAATCAACTTCATCTTTGTAAATTTTAGAATCTCAAATGACAATCCTAACTAAAAACATTTTTTGGTGCAACATTTATCCATATACATTGTTAAAATCTCACTATCTATGCTTTCATCAGATTCCATTTAGCTGAGTGAAGTGTTTGGCTGATTTATTTTTCAACCCACATATTTGTAGGCATGAGTTAATTTTTTTGAGTGCCTTTGCTCTAGGAATGTCATAAAAGGAGTGACATGGAAGTGAGATTTATAGTTACCAAAGATTCAATGTCTAGACCAACCATTTTTTATTCTTCCTTCACCAATGACCTTACCATTATTTATGAGAGAAATAGAGTTTCTACAATAGAAAGCCATTGATTTATTATTTTTTATCCTAAACATTTTCAAAAGACATGAGAAGAGTTGTTAATTAGGTTATTTATAAAATAAGTTCAATTCATACCTGTGTGTAGGAGATAAAGCTATATTTATACCAGAATTGAATCATGGAGATATTTTAAAACCTAAGAACGTTAAAAATGTAATGTATAATTTTTTTTAATGACATGGTTTATGTCAATCTATAAAAATAATAGATTTTAATGTCATATACTACATACTTCAATTCTTGCTTCATCCTACTTTAAAGGTATCTTCTAGGAGATACATTTCAAACATGCATAAGAGTGGAATAACAACGTAGAGAAAAATAGATAATTAAGTCAATATTCAACCATGTATTTTATTACAATACAAAATTATAATGAGCAGTGGGTTTTTTGAGAAAAAATATATAAAATGATTAGTATCTTATATTTTGGGATCCTATATTTGACTTAAACCTCTATTATGGACCCAAAATTTTGAAGGTATCTCTTAGGAGATACCTTTAAAACATGTGTATGGGTACCCTTAAAGGTTTTAAGGGCCTTGTAATACCTTCAAGGCTACCTATGACATTAAGCTTAAGACTTCATTTTTCAATAGTCAAAAACATGTGGCATACACCGATGAACATGTAAAATAGCAACATGAATCCCCTGATAGAATTCCTTTGCCTTATATTTTACATTTTTGTTTTCATGGAATTTTTTTGCCATCCTCTTAGGACTTATTGTATTTTTAGACTTATTATTTCAGATCTCATCCTATTAGTCTTTGTTGGGATTTTTTCCACATACTAATTCTTACAAACTTATCCTTATTGAGAGAACTATTGTAGACATTTTGTCAAAAATAATTCCCCTGATGAAATTGGTCTATGAAATTAGTTTATGAGATGGTGCTTCTTCTAAAAGTATTGCTTTTGTTTAGACAAGTTGATAAGAAAGAGATTAAATCAAGAATTGGTCAAGTTGCCTCTAGTAACCATGTCATAGATCCATTGGATAAGACCATATTTCATTCAAAATCATATTATCTAGCCAAAAAAAGGGTTGAGAATGTTTATTTTGAAGATGTGGGGCATGATTTAGATGACAATGATAATGAAAACCAAGAGATGGAAATTGAACATGTCAAAAGTCATCCACATTTTATAAAGGTCCTTCATATTGATGAATATACTATAAGGATGGAACAATGATCGGTCAATAAAAACATGAAACCCTTGATGACATAAATATTGAACTATTGTATGAAATTCAATATTAGTGACCACCATATAAAGAGCCAAACCAAGATGATGCATTTAGAGAAAACTCTTAGTACGTGGCAATATTTAGTTAATGGATATTTACATTGATGCTTAAATTATCAAAAATGATCTTGGGAAAACATTTCCTATAGGAAATTGATCTCATCCGCATAAATTCAATACCAAATACACTAGTATTATGGTAAGATTCAAGTCAACAAATCCATTGTAGAATATATCTATGATGCACAGATTACAACTAAAGGTTCAATATGCTACAAGTTTAGGGAATGTAAGATATCTAAATCCTCAATTCTCACTATGGAGGGTTGAAATGAAGCAAACCCTAAACTTTCAACATAGGGTATCTTATATTCCCTAAACTTGTAGCATATTTAACCTTTAGTTGTAATATGTGCATCATAGATATAGACTATAATATATTTGTTGACTTGAAGCTTGCCACAACACTAGTGCATTTAGTATTGAATTTATGAGTATGAGATCAATTTCCTATAGTAAATTCTCTCCAAAGATCATTTGTGATTATTGAATCATAAACATAAATATCCATTGACTAAATATTGCCACATACTGATATTTGTATCTGAATTCCTCATCTTGGTTTGACTCTCTATATGGTGGTTGCTAATCTTGAATTCCATGCAATAGTTTAGTATTTATGTCATCAAGGGTTCCATGTTTTAATTTATTGATCATTGTTCTATCCTTATAGTATATTCATCAATATTAAGGACCTTTAGAAAATGTGGATGACTTTTGACATGTTCAATTTCCATCTCTTGTTGTTTGTTATCCTTGCCATCTAAATCATGCCATGCATCTTCACATAGACATTTTCAACCATTTTTTTGGATAGCTCATATTATTATTTATGAATTATAGTGTTATATAATGTATCCATGACATGGTTACTAGAGGAAACTTGACTAGTTCTTGATTTAATCATTTTCTTATCATCTTGTCTAAATAAAGGCAACACTTGTAAAAGAAACACCACCATTTTTACTAACTCTTGACACATGGAATCTGAATTCCCCATATAAACCCATTGTAAATTTTATTTCTCTTCATATTTAGAAATATCTCCTTGAACAACATGAACTTCCTTTTTCTCTAGGATATATCTAGGCAAATCTACAGTAGGCTACCAAAAGTGCATTTCAAAATATAATCAGTGTATACATCTAGTTGTTATACAATCTTCAAAATGTTTGGGCATAACAAGTTCTTGAAAATGTATTTTTTAAACATGGCTAGGGAATTTCTATGGGTGGGGGAAAAGAGGGAAGAGAAATATATACTAAAAAATGTTTAAAATGAGGGTAGAGGGTGTATTTATAAGACTATGGAGGTGACCTAGAAATTAGTTAGTAGACTAGTTACATTGGTCACTTAGTAGTGTGGCCATACATATCCATTCAACATAGTTTTATAATCCTACAACTTGGAAAAACCATCCAATACTTACCATTCAGTGCACACCATCTGATGCCTTCCATTTGATGTAGTTTTTTAACACATCCATCAAACACAATCTTTAGTTACATCTATTGGGTAGATCTATCTAGTGTGGAAATTTGAGTAATCATTTAGTTTATCCATTTTTAGTGTATCCTTTCGGTGGTTCTATTCAATTTATATTTTTTGGTGTATCCAAATGGTTGTATGAAAAAAATATGAAACTACTTATTTTTTCTCCTTTAGAATCATCATAGATTTGCCATTACCCATAAAGGATTCACCACAAGTATGATTCAAATTTTCCTAGATTTACCAAATATTTGTAATAGGTTATCTAGTAGGGCCTCTTGAAATTAACCTAGGTTATATACATTTCCCACTTATGCAAGTCTCTCATCCACTCTATCTTGTGCCCCTTGGCCTATACCTCTTAGTCATACTAATCTTATGTTGATGGCCTAGGTCTTATGTCTTTACTAGAATGCTTAAAATGTAATTATCTTCCATCTCTAAAAGTTTTGATCTTGTACCTACGTTCTTGATCCCTTGACACTAACCTCTAGTATATACACTATCATTGACATTATTATCCTAACCTAATGTAATTTCCAATGCCCTAAAGTTATCCAATTTATAAATGAAACATATCTTAGTGGTCAACCTAAGTGATTTAATTTGAGTTATTATTCCAAATGGATTGATAAAAATAGAAGATAAACCCTTATTCATTTCTCACCTAGAAACATATAAATAACACTAATTATTCTTATCAAATATCATTCAATTGAATAAATCTTCCCTATTTCCATACCAATCATTGGTAAAACACATCTATAAGTATGAATCATTAAAGGAGCAGGCCAATAACATATTTTTCCATGTTACAATCTAGATAACTATTATAATTGATTTACACATATTATATGATTCACACAATATTATAGAAAATTTTCTTATTTATCTCATGTGCTTATTCATGTATTTAGCAATCAATCTAAGTCCTTTATGTACTTGATACAACTAGGTGCAAACATAATAAAAGTTTATGGAAAATTACTATGTTGGCATTAATTTCACACAAGGCACAAGCTTTGTGCACTCACCCAAAGTGAAATAGTGAAGGGACTAGGGCCCATGTTGGGTTAGTTAAAATATGGTGCAACCTTAGTCTCAATGGGACTTAGTTATTTATGAAATGATCTCAAGAAATCCATCATCAAGTGTCATTCTAGCTGAGATCAAGAGGTGTAAGCCTATTCAAGGGCACAAGTATTTGGCATAAGTTCATTTGTATATTAATATAGCTCTTAATGGTGAAATCCATAGTGATAAAAAGTTAAGTGTCATTTAGGCACATAGTTGAGTTAAGGTAATGACTCATGTTCAGGTACTCACTCTTCAAGTTAGCACTCTAAGCATGGTTACTAGGGCCTCAACACATGCCAGTTTCAATACTTAGTCATTTTTACAAGTATACCAAAGTTGTTATATGGCACAATGATGCCATTAAAAACCTATAATAGACCTTTTCATCATAATATATTCAATGATGAAAACTATTCCATTATTCATATAGATCTTATGTCACAATCATACCATATTGCTAAACTATGTGAAATAGACCAACAACCAATTAAACATGTGATGTCATTTACATTAAATAAAAGTTCATCAACATAAATAGAAAATCACATAAATAGAGCATCAACTCATTTCCTACTTACTCATGGCTAGCTGATCACAAATGATCTTGAGAATTACAATATAAGTTATTTTTATTGTCCATACTAACTTAAGCTACATTAATGATGTTCTCAATTTTTATAGAGATTCACTTCATTAATCTCACATCCCCTTTTCTTCAAGTTCAAAATCATTTTTATAAGTGAGGGAACATATTTGAACTAGGTCAGATAGGTACATGTTAAGTGCTAAGCTATCTATAAGGGGTCATTATTTTTTTAGCGACAATACTCTTACACTTGTACTCCTCAACCACCGCATGCAATGCTCAAAGGGATGTCCCTTAAAACCAAGCACTAAGCAACTACCTATTAACTGACACAAGATCTTTGAAGATTCTTCTACATGGTACCAGAAGTACCAAAAGAGTAATCATTTGTAATGATTTCCATGAATTGAGATGTGTTTAGTTAGCATGGTCCATTAAGTAGCAAAAAAAGGGGTCCAACATTACCCCATATAAAATTTTTAGTCTACCCTCAGACTAGTCTTTTAGCACCTTTACTGTGTAAAATTTAGGCACATTCTATTGCAAATTTCCCTTGAAGCTCTCAAATCCTTGAATGGTGATCTTAATCTCTTTATTAGTTCTATCTACTTTTGTCAATACAGCCCTGAGTATGAAAAAAATTAAAAATTCTAACTGCTTTTACTCTTATTCTATTACAAATGGTGTTATACAAAATAGCTAAAATAAGCAAAAATGGTAACCATCCCTTTCCAAAAGGAAAGCACTTAAAATATAGAGGTGAGATGGCCTCTCAAGAGGATGACACCTAGAAATACCTTCACTCATGCCAATGATGACACCATTCAAGGGCTTATCTCTTCTTCATTAAAACAACATGGTGGGTTCCCTTTTATTTTCTTTAACTAATGACATGGGTTAAAAGTATGATAGAGGAAAACCACTCATGGATAAGCATGAGGGAACCACATGTTGAACTCACACTTCTCTAAGGAGACTTGATATTTCCTTTGGTGAGGTTAAGTATGGGGGGACATGTGTGGGTAGTCACTCTTTCAAGGAAATCTAGGCATCCCTTTGTATAATTGAGTGTGAGGGTGCCACATGTTAAGGTATCACTCCACATGAATGACTTGAGATATTTATCAATCCAAGTGAGAGTTATACTACGACATGGTCAAAGTGGATGAGGCAAGGCCTTAGGTAAAAAATCTAGAATGGGCCCTCAAAAAAGAATAATCTAAAATGGGGAACCATTAGAGGGTTCCAAGGAACTGCCAACTACCAAGAGTGCACAAAGCCAAAGATGAATTTCTCTAAAATAACAAATGTGGATTTAAATCCATAGTTCTTGGAGACTCACAAGGGAATATTCTTATGGATGAGAGAAGACAAAATTATGTTACCCTGACTAATCAAGGCAAAATTGTAAAAATGGGAGAAAGGTGTAAAAACGTATTATTTTTGAAGGGCCACCTATAAGGGCACCCATTCTTCTACCATAGGCATGGTATTCTTATTTAGAGCCTTAAAGGCTCTATCCAAATATATCATATCTTTAAAGGATATGTTTCTCATGCCTTAAACAACCACCAACATTTGGAACTCTAGTTGGGCAAGAACTTGAGACTGACTCAGTTGGTGGAAAAAGTAAAGGAAAAGAGCCCAATACGAACTAAGATAGGACTCAATATTGAATAGAGTACCATATATATATATATATATATATATATATATAATAAAAAAAATATCCTTAGATTAGTTTTCACTTATAGTCATTTTAGTTTAGGATCCAAGGCATTGGGTAGATACATGACTAAATAATAAAACCATCTCAATTTAGGTCCTTGACAAACCACTATTCAAGACAAGCATGACATGTTCATGGAAGATATAAAGATTTTATCTTCTTGATGAGATCTAGTAGAGGACTAAAAAATCATAGCTTAGGGATTTGGAAAGTGGTTGGAGAATTTACTTCCATCCAAATCATGACTTACCACTTTTGGTAAACTCTTGTCTTCTTGTGCAACTCTCTCAAAATAGAATGATTTGAAGGCTATCTAGGCAAATCACAAATATCTTGCTCATAATGACCTATTTTGATTGGACCAAAAGCCTAGTAAAACATCTTTTAGAGCTAACAATTAATTTATTATCATAAACAACATAATCCTCCCCTTCTCTCTCTTCTCTTCCCCTTCTCTTATATTAACCCATTGTTTCCATTTTTTGAAAGCATATCTCAGGGACCTCAGATTTGATATTTTTTTAATCTTGATAAGAGATAGGACATTCCTTGAGATACTGTAAAGTATACTTAGCTTGAGTAAGATTGAACATGTCAAGTATTTGTAATAAATACATATTAATGTAATAGGACTTTATTTGCCTATCTTTTTCCTTGAATTTATGTTTGACAAGTTATGTACTATGGCATTATGTGAAGTAGAATATTCCTCATCTAGGGTCCTTCTTTTCCAACTTTGTTTTAGGGATTTTCAATGTTTTTTTTAATTCTAGGTTAGTGTTATATTATGAACCTATATTACTAATTACTTATGAAAATTATCTTGATGTTAAGGTTGTGTGAGTTAGTCCTATTTTTTTGTTGATCTAGTGTGGGTTAGAGCTTATGGGAGTTTCATTTTAAGTTTGGTGCATGACTTGTTAAATTTATTAGGAGCCCTTAATCTCTTTCTAACCATTTTCCTATGAAGCATTAGGATTATTTTAGTTTTAGGTGAGCATGAAAGAGGAATATGACCTACTCTAGAGGTTTAACCCCAACATAAGTGACACACAACTTGGGGTTGTTCCCATTATTTGACTAGGGTTTGAGCAAGGAGACCTAAACAATCTCCCTTCTCAGCTTAGGTTGTAATTCTAGTTGATAATAGTTTTTAGCATGCTCAATGGGACTAAGGTCCAAAGTAGGTAAAGAGTTTTGGTGTTCTCTTAATCCAATCAGCCTTTAAAGGCACATCTGCAAACATCAGTGGTGATTCTAGGCTTTTAATTATCTACAATAGTCTAGGGAAGCCTTCAAGCAAACTTCATCTACATTTGATCTCCTTTTATGTGTCTCTATGATTGGATTTAGGGAAAATTTATACCCTCATATTGTTGGTGATCCTCATCACCAATAAAATGGAGCCTACCAACCATCTAATCATCTTTATCAACCCCATAATGAGTATATCTATCCTTCTTACCAACCTACTTACCCCTCTAGCCAACCTTATGATATCACATCCTTGTTGGCACTTAAATCAAATATGTTGATATTAGAAGTGATGATAAAATGGGATCAAGAGATTGATGTGATATCTTCTCATATCATAGAGAGGATAAGGAATTAAGTTCAAAGGTTGATAACTAAGTGGATGGCTATTGGAGAACAAGTTCAGTATGATGTTATCAATGATGATTTGTATGAGATGAAGACTTTGATCTACTAGTGGATAGTTAGATTATTATAATAGGAAGGGCATGAGAAATAGTTCAAGAAGCCTTAGCCTACCATCTTTCCCTCCCTTTAGAAATAACCTATGATCAAGCTATAGTTTCATGAAGACAAGCCCTTAGAGGCAGTTGCTTTCTCAAGAGATGCCATGTTTAAATTTTTAAAACGTGGTTATCAAATTCTCTCTTCAACTACAAACATCTCTCTAATTTTTGAGGATAGAAGTAAGACCAAATGGCCTTAAAAGTCACAACATCAGACCCATCTCTCTTAGAGGCTAGACCTATAGATATGTCAAAGGAGATGGATCAAGTTGGTCCATATGTTCATGATCAGTAATTCATAAAGGAAGAAGGATTGGAGATATTATCATAAAGTACATACATATGGTAGTGTGATGACTGGGTTTAGGTCCATGATTCTAACCAACATACTTAAAGTTAGTAATAAAAGAGTTTAAAAGGGCTTTATAGTCCAAATTGGAGAAAACTTTGAAGAAATGGACTGATATGTCTACATTGGAGATATGTTTGCTCATTTTCATCCACTTGAGTGTATGCCAAAGGAATAAACAACTAGGCATCTCAGCGCACACATCATGTGCTCTCAAAGACAATGTGTTTTCTATCCTAGTTCATCACAAGTAGGTGAAGTCAAAACCATTCCATTTGATCCAAGGGAAAGTAACTGTAACTTGTAAACCTTGTATATAAATTAGAGTAGGTTTCATTATTTTCTCTAAGTGCTTATATGCACATTTGTCTAGTAGGTTAGTTATTTTTCTTTCATACATTTGCCTACATGAATTTTCCTTTGTTATTTGTCTTGGTCCTTATGTTTCAAGAGGAAGTTTTAAAAAGAGGAAGCCTTCCATCTTCTTCATGATTAGATCAGTTTAAAGAGTGACTACATGCCTAATGGATCAGACAAGGAAAAATGAACCAGGTTCTTAAGCATAGTAGGCATGCTTTCCTATGAATTGCTAAAGATGTTGGACATATTTGGACCACATACCAAGCATGTGCCTAGTTGATAAATATATTGAGGTAGTGTTCCTGATTGATCAAATGGTTGAATAAGGTCTATGATGGAATGAGTAGACCAGAGAGACCATGAAACTCACAGGCTTTAAAATCACTTTTGGTTCACTTGAAATATAATTTGTCAATTCTAAATATTGTTTTAAAGTTACAAAGACCCTATGGAGTGATTTGGATAAGAATGGGAGCTCATGGTATCCATCTAGTCCACTCTCCATCCAAAACTTATCTAGACATTTGGCTATGGTGTCAAAGAAGCTAAAGAACACATATTCATGGCACTAGATCTCACACATATAGATCAAGAAGACATAATCACATAGGTCTATTTATTTTGGAGCCTAGTTCATATGCACCAAGTTTTATCTCATGCAATGTAGTGTAATGAAAGATATGCACGGGAAAATTTTGTTCCTAATGTATAATTTGGTAAGTTTCCATACTTAGCCATTTTTCTCTAGACCATCGTCAAGATGTCATGGAGAGTCACATGAACCGATTGGCTTCAACATTGTATAGAATCATGTGGAAATCTCAAATGGTTGGTGGATTAAAAAGGTTTATTATTTCTGGCATTAGGTTCATTCTATGTAAGTTTGGTACCCCTACGATCTTTGTGCTTCAAGTTATAAATTTACAAAGTTGGTCGAGAAATGATAGACATTTGCATGAACATCATTTTTAAGACCTACAAAGTAACCATTAGGATCCAAAATCCTTGGTAGGAAATTTAAGAGAAACATGTAGCTGACAAGTGTCAAGTTCATGGGAGCTTGAAGAAAGTCAAATGATTAGTGGATCCTATGAACCAATGAGAAATTGAGTTTGGGGCAATGGGTCCCAAAATATATATGATGCACATTCAATTGGAACTCATAATATGATGGAGCAAAATAGAGTTAAAGGGTCAATAATACAAGGCAATCTCAATAGCCAATATGAAAGGAAATGAGTTGGTATTTCAAAAAAAGTTGATAAATAAAAATTGACCCAACTCAGTAAGAAGAACCAAAGGATTTGAACTCAAGCATGACCCAAGATAGAAAAAAAAGTAAAGGAAAGGAGCCCGATGTGGACTCAGATGTGTGTGTGTGTGTGTGTGTGTGTGTGTGTGTGTGTGTGTGTGTGTGTGTGTGTGTGTGTGTGTGTGTGTGTGTGTGTGTGTGTGTGTGTGTGTGTGAAAATCAATATCCTTAGATTAGTTTTCACCTATAGTCCTTTCACTTCAATAACCAAGGCATTGGGTAAATATATGACTAAGTAAGAAAACCATCTTCATTCAGGCCCTCAACAAATTGCCATTCAAGATAGGCATGGCGTGTCCCTAGAAGACATTAAGATTTTATCTTCTTGATGAGATCTAGTAAAATACCAATAGATCAAAGCTTGGGGATTTGAAAAGTAGTTGGAGCATTTACTTTCAACCAGATCATGACTTTCCACTTTTTTCAAACTCTTATCTTCCTATATAGCTTCCTCAAAATAGAATTATTTGGAGGCTATCTAGGCAAATCAAAAATATCTTGCTCATAATGACTTATTCTGATTAGACCAAAATCCTATTGAAACATCTCTTAGATCTGATGGCTTATTGATTATCATGAACAAAGTGTTCTTCCCATTATCTCTCTCATCTTCCCCTTCTCCTATATTAACCCTTTCTTTCTATTTTTGAAAGCATCTCTAAAGGGCATCAGATTTGAAACTTTATTTTATCTTTTTGAGAGATGGGACATTACTTGAGACACTACAAAGTATCCTCAACTTGATTAGGATTAACCCTGCCAAGTAATTGTAATAACTACCTCTTAATGTAATAGGACTTTCTTTGCATATCTTTTGCCTTGAATCTATGTTTGACAAGTTGTGCACTATGGCATTGTGTGAAGGATAATATTCCTCATTCATGGTCCTTATTTTCCAACTTTGTTTTAGGTATTTTCAATGTTGTTTTTAGGTCTAGGTTAGTGTTTTATTCTAAACCTCTCCTATGAAATAGTTATGCAAAATATCTTGATATTAAGGTTGAGTTAGCTAGTACTATTCTTTTGTTGATCTAGTATGGGTTCAAGCTTATGGGAATTCCCTTTTAAGTTTAGTGTGTCATCTATTAAATTTATTAGGATCCCTTGCTATCTTTCTAACCCTTTTATCATGAATCATTGGCCTAGTTTTAGTTTTAGGTGAGCATCAAAGAGAAATCTAACCTACTCCAGAGGCTCAGGCCCAACATAGGTGATCAACAGCCTAGGGTTGTTTCCATTGTTCAACTAGGTTTGGGGGAGGAGACCTAAACAATTTTCCTACTTAGATTAGGGTGCAAATCTAGGTAATAACAATAACCATGACAAATTTTTTTTTAAAATAACAATGATGCATACTATTAGAATTTTATTTGAGGATATGTCTTAGGAGATACCTTGAACATGTACATGATTGGAATTTTATTTTAAGGTATTGTTGTCTCCAAATCTTGTACCCTAGAAGAGGGCTATTCAGGCCTCTTATAGATTTGGGAAATGTTGGGACATTTTCAATCATGTGGGTGTGCCTATAAGTGGAAATGAACCTCTAGGTTGAAAGGGATAGTTCCCTATATTAGCTTTTGTGTAATAAAATTGTTGAACTAGTTTGTATGAGTGAAAAGAGTTAGAAGTTTACATAAATGAAAATCCTAGTCTAAGATGGTGATACACCAAGAATTAGTATCCACATGTATGCCCTATACTTATGCATAATATAATAGAATATAGTCTATAAATCAAGCTCTGAAATATTCCAACATAAGTATTTAAATGTAGAGACAAAATAAATGAGATCACATAAGGTAAATAACTAGAAAAGATAACCTATATAGTCCAGAGAAAAGGTTACACATGTGTAAAATATCATACAGCTAGAATGCACTTTCCATGACCTATTGGATCAACTATTTTCTCAAAAAAATGAAGTATAGATAACAAAAGCATAAAACATCACTTACTATCACTCTGTGTCTCTTGCATACCTAGACAAATGTCTAGAACTTAGAAAGAAAATAGACTTATGTTTCTTTGCTCAAAGGCAATAAAGTGGCAAAACATTCTAGTAGGGATTTTACTTACTATCTATGGATGATAAAACAAGAGCCCAAGGGTCCTATATATAGAAAAATAGGGTGAGAAAGAGAGCTCTTCGGTGCCAAAATAAAAGCCTCCAAAATGGTTTGTAGTCACCATCTTGGTAAAATTGATTTTAGTTGTTCTCTCATTTAGTTGGAATTTGTCCTTCTCTTTGATTTGCCATCTTGAAATGACCAAAATCACTAAAAAATAAATGGTGAGATGACCCTCCATAATAAATGGCTTAGATCATTTCAAAATCAATGGATTCTTCCTAAGAGCTCCTACATTTTGCACTATAGACCCATTCAAGTTTTCCAAGTGACTTTACTTTACTTGCTTCTTTGGGTTCTTTGATTGCTTCTACTTGTAAAATTTATAAGCAAAGCTCTTTTGAAAACCCAATTTATATTGTCTCTTCCTTTTCAAGCTTCTTAATTTCTTTTAATTGTAAAAGTGATAAGCAAAGATCTTTGGGAAACTTGATTTGCACTATCCTTGCTTAAGACCCTATCAGGTTCTCTAAATGGCTTTAATTCTTTCTTGGAGACTTTAGGCATGAATTTGATGTCATGTGGCATGTCATCTTTGAATCTCAATGGCTAGTTGGCCACCCTAAATTTTACATCTTGTGACACATCATATTTGAACCCCAATAGCTAGTTGTTTGTATCAAACTTGACATTCTATGACACGTCATGGGGATTCATTGAGTTTATGTTTCAAGAAATTTTCTTGAAGTAATTCCTTTGAAAAATTTGTCTGAAGGAATTCTTTTAGGTATTTTTTCTGAAAGGTAATGGTTAGTTCCTTTGAGAACTTTTCCCAAAGAACACTTGGGAAAGTGTCCTTCAAAAAAGTTTTGAAAGACACTTGGGAAAGGTACAGGGTCCATTCAAAAAAAATTAAAGGGCATTTACAAAAGGAACCCTTTAGAAATTTGTTGAATGGCATTTATAAAGACAAAGTACCCTTCAAAAAAAGACAAAGTACCCTTCAAAAATTTTTGAAGGGTCACTTGGGAAGAAAAGTACCCTTCAATTTTTTTTTGAAAGGTCACTTGGAAGAAAAGTGCCTTTCAAAAAAGTTTGAAGGGACACTCAGGTAGAGAAGTTCCCTTTGGAACTTTTTCACAGGTTCGCTTAAAAAGAAAAGTGCCCTTCAGAAAATTTTGAAGGGACACTTGGGAAAACAAAGTTCCCTTTAGAAAATTCCAAAGTGACACTTGGGGGTGAACATTATCAAGACCATTTCAAGTTTTCTAAATAGTTTTACTTATAAAAGTCATAAGACTTGCTCCTTGAAAAACCCAAAGTCATGCATCATTGAAAACCCACAAAGCATTGGAAGGACTAATTTGGGTTTGTAAACCTAAATTACTTCTACTCATGAAACTTTTATAAGTCAAGTCATTCAAAGAACTCAAATTGGTTTTGATAATGTAATTTAGGTTTACAAGGGGCTAAGACTTGAATTTTAAAGACCCTGACATACACTACAATGGATCCAAAACACCTTAGCCTCCTTGACATATAATTTTGGACCTATAAAATAACATGTTCTTGCAATTGTTGTTTATCTCTCCATGAAAATGGTTGAACAAATTATACTGAGGTGAAATTTGGTCAATATTATTAGTGATTCTAAGGGGAGGCATGCCTGCTATGTAAAATAACAGTCACCTAAATCCTTCCATTGGGCATGGAGTCATGTATATAGGCACTTCAAAGAGAACTAAACAAGCTTTGGTTCAAAAACATATAGCTGGGTTGATTACACACACAAGGCAAAGACACACACCAAAAAAAGGGAAGGAAAACACACCTGTGCTACAAAGAAAATAGGGAAAGCAAACACAATAAAGGAAACACACCAAAAAAAATTATATATAAGACATGGCCAAAAAGGGTCAAAAGAAAGGCTTTAGATGGATTCCATTCACTAGAATAGGTAGCTTTTCTCCATCCATTTTGGATAGCTGAAATGAGTTTCTTTGCTTGCACTTGCTGATGATGTAAGGACCACTCCACAAGGTATCAAAATTTGTATTTTTTCTTGGTTTTTCTCTATTTTCATCCCATTTCAATACCAAGTCACCTTCTTTGAACACTCTTTTGCTTGCCCTTTTATCAAAGGATTTATTTGTGAGAATTTGATGGTGCTCCAAAAATTTGTGTACATCATCTCCTTTCCCATAGACAAATACAAATGGAGAATTACCAATTGACTTCTTGGGAGTGATTTTATCTACCCGTAAGGATTTCATCACCTTGTTATGCTATGCTCTTTGTTTGGTTTCTAATGTCCTCTTGATGATATTGATGAGGTTAATGTTGGTAGACTTAGCCAATCCATTACCTTGAGGGTAGTATTTGTATGAGGTACTTAAATGAACTCCACTCTTTGCTACCCAATCAAAAGTTTTAGCACTTATGAAAGCAAGTTCATTATCTGAGATGATGACATGAGGAGCTCCAAACCTTGTTATAATGTTGTCATAGAGCTCCAAGATGGAATTTTCATTTACTTCCTTCAAAGCAATAACCTCTACCCATCTTGTGAAGTAATTTGTACTAGTCAATATCCATTTGTGTCCAACACTTGATGGAGGGTTGATCATGCCAATGAAGTCAAGGCCCCATTGTATTAAAGTTTGGTTTACTTGGATAAGACTCAATGGAAGGGAAGTAAGCTTTTGTTTTCCAACAAAGAAAGCACATTGAGGACAAACCTTAGCCTAATGATAATAGTATTTAAAAAGACTATGCCAATAGTAACCAACTCTCATTATTTTTTCAATTGTTGTTTTAGGATAGAAGTGACCACCATCTACACCATTATGGAACTTTTCTAGTAGCATATCAAATTGGTCATTGTTAATTCATCTTAGCAACACATTGATCACATCCTTCTTAAAGAGAATGTCATCCACAACACAATAAGGAATAACCTACATCCTAAAATACCTTCTTTGATATTTGTTCAAGTTATTGAGACACTCACCATTTTGAAGAAAACCAATGATTTTTTGTGTCCAACTTGGATTCTACATTTGATCAGTTAGCTGGTCTTAAACTTGATTTACCAAGGCTTGATCTTTTAGCTTTTGAAAGTTAGATGCTAAGTGCTCACATAAACCTCTCCTCTTACTAGGTTGGTTACCTTGATGTCAATGTGATATTCCATCACCTTAATGATCTATCCAGCTCTCTTCTCATTGAGATCCCTACTTAGGAGAAACTCCTTGGTGTTAGGATGGGAGACCAAGACAAGGATCCTATTTTTGGAAACCATATGACTAAAAAATTTCAAGCCTCTAATGATGGTTAAATATTACTTCTCAACAAAATAGTATCTCACTTCGTAGTCTTCTAAGCCTTGGCTGAAGAAAGCAATTAGCTATTCAACATCCTCTTCATTCTTTTGCATAAGCATGGTTGAGATTGTGTCCAAGTTATCAAAAGTATAAATAATGAAATCCTTAGAAAAATTTAGATTTAAGAGAGTGGGAGAGGCTATAATTACTTGCTTGATTTCCTCAAATCAACCTTTACCTTCTTTTGTCTAAATAAAAACTTGGTTCATTTTTAGCATGGTTGTGATAGGCTTTACCATAGTTGAAAAGTTTGGGATGAACCTCATCACAAAGTTTTTTTTTGCAAGAAAATTTTCATCCCTTTCTTGTGTTGAGGCAAAGACAAGCCTATAATATCTTCAATCTTCTTAGGGTTGATATATAAGCCTTCTTTTGAATTAAAATGACCCAAAAACTTGTCATCATAGACAATGAAGATGCACTTCTTTGGATTGAGGGATATGCCATACTCTTTACACTTCTCAAACACTTGCCTTAGATGTACCATATTATCATTAACATCCTTTGAAAAAATGGTTATATCATCAAGGTAAACAATCAAAAATTTATTGATCAAACATATGAAAGTTATGTCCATTGCCCTTTGAAATGTAGCTCCAACATTAGATAAAACAAATGACATTTTTTTATAGGAAAAGGTCCTCCACTTGGTAGTGAAGGATATCTTGAATTGATCCTCTTCATTTACTACTATTTGATTATAATGTGAATAACCATCAAGAAGTGAGAAATGTTGAGAACCTAAAACAACTTGTAGAATTTTGTCTATAGAAGGGAGTGGGTAATGATCCTTGGGAGATACATTGTTTAGATCATGAAAATAGATACAAAGTCTAATTTATCAATTCTTATTTTAATCTGGTACAAGGTTGGGTATCCAAGTTTAGTGCTTGATAGGAAGGATAATCCTAGACTCAATCAATTTGTTCACCTCTTTCTTCATGAGTTCTTTTACCTTGGGGTTGATAGGCCTTTGATTAAGTCTTACTAGTTTAGATCCATGCTCCAACTCAATGGTGTGATGAGCTAGACTTGGTTCAAATCCTTTCATGTCCTTGTTTTCCTAAGAAAATATTTCATGAAACTCTTTGCATAATTCAATAAAAGCTTGCCTTTCTAGCTGAGAACAAGCCTTGTCAATCTTCAAAAGTTTATCCTTGAAAATTAGAACTCTCTCATATTTCTCTTCTTTTGTTGACATGCTCATTCTTTTGTTTTTATTTTTATCATCCTCACTTAAGACACTCTCTAATGTAATCATTCCATTGGGTATTTTATTTGTCTTTAGTTATATAATCTGCTCTTCATAATGATCATGCAACTTACTTTGATTTTTTGAAGAGAAGCCTACCTCATTTTGCAATAAGTGTGCAATGTGTTCATCACTTTCAAACACTTGCCATGACACTTCATTATCTAGAATGGAATGTCTCACAATGATCTTGATATGAGATTGATCTTTCTCTTGTTTAATGTCAGTAGCTGAGTCAAAACATGCTCCTATTATAGCTAGTCTATCAACGTGTGTGTTCAAGTCTCTTGGTATGGGTTGGATGTTGAAGGCATCAAAATCCTCAAGTAGATCCTAGACCATATGATTTTAGGACTTCATTAATGGGTTCTTGTCTATATATTGACTTATCACTTGATGAATAACCATCTCACTATCTCCACAGACTTTCAAAATTTTGATTCCTCTCTTCTTTTCCCATTGGAGACCATGAACTAAGCCTTCATATTCTACCATGTAGTAAGTGCAGCTAAACTAAAACATTTAATAAGAGTAGTAATGATTATTTTATGGTTAAATAAACATGACACTAGATCCTACACCTACTTTTCTCCTTGAACCATCAAAGAACATTTCTCACATACCATCAAGTTCATGATCTTGATTGGTGAGTGAAGGATTTGGGACATTTTTTTAATGCATGCAGTAAACTCCCAAATTAGTTTCCTCAATGAAAGTGTAAGGATCAAGGCCATGTGTTTCAATGCTATAATTTTCAATATATAGGTTGGAAATACCTTCAAGAGGAGATGTTTCACTATTTAGGACTACCTCTTCCTCCTTGTTGATTAGATAGTTTTGATGTGTCATTATCTCCAGGTATGGATCAATGTGAAACCATGATAAGGGTTGAATCCTTATGGTTACCTTGGTTTCGTACCTTGTCTTTAAATCTAGAAAGGACCAATCAGTATAAAGGTATCCTCCTGTCTTGGTCGTAAAGTGCATAGACAAGCATATAGCAAAGTGTGCTAGAAGGTCCACCACCACAATATCTTCCATGATAGGGAAGCTTGGGCAGCCATGAAAAAAAAATTTCAGACCTTTGACAAATCCTACCATCTTGGTTAGAGTTCCATCCATCTATAACACACCTTTATTATATGGCTCATAGTTCAAACCCAGCTTATGAGCCACTACTTTAGGCATACCAGTAGTACTTGCTCCACTATCCAAAGTATAATTGTGGACCAACTTATCTCCTATAATGAGTGTAAGGTAGAAGGGTGGAGGAGTTTTATCTTTATTGGAAGGCTCTAAAAGATTATTTGGAGAATTTGTGAGAGCCACACTATGATGCCTTGAAGATTGAGGAGCCACCTACATGCTTACAAACTACTCTTGCAAAAGTTCCTTTTGACTAGGTATATCTAGAACCTCCCAAAGGGATATACTTGTCTTAGTGCTCTTTAATGAGTCCAAAATATTTAGATATGGAGTATTCACTTTCTCCTACATTTTTGACAATAATAAAGGATCTATATCCTGTTATGTTGTAATATCGGTAGATGCATTTACATTCTGATTCTATTGAGGAATATGGCTTGTAGAAGGTGTAACACTTTGATTAGAATTTTTTGACCTGAGAGAGACATCACTTAGAACTTGTAGAGTAAAAATTTTTACTCTACATTTCATTCTAATTCTCAATCGCACACTATAGTTTTATTCCCGAATACCTTGGTCATGGCAGTAGAAGTTTTGAAATAGAGCACAGGCTTGTTTCTTTTGATTCATTTTCCATCTAAGTGTCAAAGGGCAACAGAAGCTACCAAGTGGCATAGTCCGATCATGGGTTCTGGCCAAGTGGAGTCATCTAAGGCACTTTTTCTAACTTTTAAGAGAGCTCTAAAACATGCCACATATCCAATAGCAGCTGAATGAAATGCACCATGTGTCGGCATCCAAATCTCACATCGGCACCCACATTTCATCTATTTTTTGGCAAAAGGGTTTCAATAAGCTAAGCAACAAGATCATGTAGAAAGCACTAGGTGGTAGTCGCAAAAGACCCTAGACTACTTTTTCAAAGAAAAGTGGAAGTCACCATGTGTCAGCATCTGAGAGACAGTCGGTTCAATGCTTGGGTTCAATGCCTTGGTTCAATGTTTTTGGTTCAATACCTCGGTTAACATGTAAATGGCATGCAGTGTTGAACTGTTGAACCATTGAACCATTTTGGTTCATCAGGTAGTTTAATGGAGTGTCCCAAAAACCAAATGGGTCAATTACCTTTTGGAAGGAAAAAAGGCATTATTTCATTTTGTTTAAGTGTCGAAGAGCAATGGAGGCTGCCAAGTGTCACTTTCTGAGCCCCTTTCTACTCCATTCTTGAAAGAAGTGGAAGATGCCATGTATCTTCCCAAGAACAATAGAGGCCACCATGTGTCAACTTTTGAGAGACCATCTTCAAGCTTCATTGCCGAATAAAGATTGTGGTGGGTCCCGGGTTATTAATTCAAACGTTTGTGGAAGCACCAAGTGTCACCAAGCAGAGATGGCCATGTGCATCCATCCTTTTTTTTGTTGCTTAGGAAAGGAATGTGGTGAATTTATTTTGTTAAAATTTCTAAGTATCAAAGAAGTAGATTGTGATAGGTGTCAAAGGTGGAGCATTCCTGAGCAGGATATAGGGAAAGTAGAAAATGTCACGTGTCTTCGATAAATCAGGCGGGAAGCACCAAGTGTCATTCTCTGGTGCCTTCTAAGTAATAAGGAGAATTTCAAGAAATCAACTAAGTTTCCTCTTCCATTTCAACAAAATAGAGTGTTTTGTGTATCTGTTGTTGTAAAGTGAGATGGAGGGAAACTCAATGGGAGTTATTTCTAGTAGATGGAGCAGTTCATCGAGTAGATTTTTGGGGCTTGCAAACATTAAAAGGGCTATCTATTTGTCCCCTATAAGTGGAGGTAGAATAAATAATTGAGCAACTAAGTAGGTGATGGAATAAGAAATTTAGGCATGGAAGGAGGTACTAGTCATAAATCGACATGCCACAAACAGGGCAGCCAACCTGCTCCAGCATGGCCCTTCTTGATAAGACTAGGATATATCCAAGGCACTGAATGCACTAAATGCCACACTATTTTATCTATAAAATATGAGGCTATAAAGGAGGAATGGGAGTTACAAAAAAGAAGAAGGAAGATAAAAAAGGGAAGAAAAGATTGTAACAAGTTTATATTTTCTAGAGCTCGTGACTAAGTAATATCATTTGCTTTTGTCTCATTTTCTTGAGTTGTAAAGTTGATGTAACTGTGCACGTTTCTGTGCCTTTTATGTGGCTAAAAGAATTAAGAAGATTGAACTCTATGCCTTTGTTGATATTATTTATGTCATTTGTAAAAGTAGTCTACACTGTAAACTTTCTAGAGTTGAGATTAGGAATGTCATTTGTTTTTGTCTCATTTTCTTGAGT
The DNA here is from genome assembly GCA_037957365.1 of Torreya grandis. NCBI lineage: Eukaryota > Viridiplantae > Streptophyta > Pinopsida > Cupressales > Taxaceae > Torreya > Torreya grandis. The sequence goes on from JARHVA010006098.1 coordinate 862,842, forward strand.
CGGAAGGTTTACATAACTATACGTGTTTTTGTGCCTTATGTGATTGGAAGATTATTATAAGAAAATTGAGCCCTATGCCTTTGTTGACATTTTCTATATCTCAGCAAAAGAAGTCTCTATTGTGAGCCTCTATTTCTATTATTTCAATCTTTTACATTGATCATGCACTTGTTTTCTCTTAAATGTAAATGAATCCTACATATAGTCTCATTGTGCTTAGGATTAGGATAAAAATTACACTCAAGGGAATCACCATAGTTAGGTTTCATTTTCTACATTTGCATTTCTATTTAAATTCCTATCCTTTTTCCCCCCACACTTGATACAAAAGAAGAGACCAGCTTCTCTAAAATCTGGAGGTTGTTTCAAGTCGCAATATCCCACAGCTTGAAACTTCCCATTGTTGTTGATTAAAATCAAGTGCAATTTTAAGCATCAATAATTTTTTACATGCCTGGTGGGACTAGTCTTGAAGTTTCTTTCAAAGACCATATGAATTAGAGAGGTATGAGGAGTCAGAGCTGTGGACCAGTCACCAAATCACAGTCTGCTACAAATCTAGGTATTCTTTTGCCACCTTTGGTAACAAGTCCAAGAAGAAGAGCTAACCAATTTCTACCAATACCAAATATGGGAGCCCCTATACCCCAAAGAAATTATGCAAGCTAGAACACTGGTAGCCCCTTAATCCTCTTAACACCACCAGCCATTTGGTATCTTATCCCATTAAATGCCCTAAAAGCTCTACCTAAATTCAGTGGGCAAGACTCTAAAACACCTACAGAACATCTTCAAGATGTATCATATGTCTATGCTATACATGTTGTCACACAACAAAATGTGGCCATAAGGTTATTATCAACTTCTTTTAAGGGGAAGGCTTTAGAATGGTATCGGTCTTTGACCCCAAATACCATATCTACATGGGACCCGCTTGGAGATCTATTCTTTGAAATATTTTTAGAGAAGGGTGATAAGTCTTCTTTGTTACAATAGTTAATCACCATTCAAAGGGGACCACAGGAAGACATGACTGACTTCAATACTAGATTTCAAAAAACTTGGAATAGAATCCCTGCTATAGCTAGGCCACCACCTGGTATGGCTATAGTGTTTTATCTCAAGGCTTTGAATTTAGATATATCTATTATGATTTAGTCACTAGGAGGACACACTTTGCTAGAGGCTTATGAATGTGTGGTCAGAGCTAAGAATCATTTAATAGATGTTAGAAAGTTACCTCTAAGGCCTCCCATGCCCATGTTCCTAGAAATTTCCTTGCCCTTACCTCAAGAAGTTCCTAAAGCTGTAAGCCCACCTGTGTCTATGTACACTTACCCTCAATCATCTGTGAAAGACCATGTCCCTGCTTAGCCATCTGAGATGGATGATATCAAGAATATCCTAAGGACATTTTCTAATGAGCTAATCAATATAAAGAGATAGCAGAATACTTTACCTAAGCCTCCTTATCAAGGCTATCAAGGAAATAGATTTTCATCCCAAACAAACCAATATCAGGGTCCTCCAAAACAAACTAACCATCAGTCAATGAATCAATTAGTTGTAGTTCCCACACCCTCACAGACCATTCCTCCCAACTCAAATAGGGAGATGGTTCTAGGGCATAATAATTATGTGGATGATAATAATTCTTGGTGTTTTCCTTGTGATAATGCTCATACATCTAGAGATTGTCCTAGGGGTAATTTGCAACAAAGGGTGGCAGAGCAAAGAAGAATGGATGGTCAGTTTGCTAGTACTAGTGACAATCAAGCCTACCAGTCTCCTGGTATGCAAAATTTAGTCTTAGTGGCCTAGATGCAAGGAATGTCCTTGCAATAAGAGGAGGAAATAGCCCCAAAACATGCTTTGTTCTCATGGGTTGAAGATGAAGAATCAATTTTCTTGAACGAAGCATCTACCTCCCAAAGACCAGTGGTGCAATCTAATTACTACACTAGATCAAAGAGGAGAATGGTGGAACAGCTTGAGATTGTAAGTGGTCAAGCCAAGAATAATCCTCCATTTCAAGGGCAAAGAAATGTTGTTGTTAGACAAGAAGTACCTCAGTCAATGCAAGATCAAGGGATTCCTACCCAAACTCAGGAAAAAATGAGATATCCTTACATCTAAAAAACTCAATCTTTGGGACTGATAAATGTAATGGATTAGTTGAAGAAGACTCCAACACAAGTATCGATATGGGATATATTGGCTATTCCTAAATAAAAGACACTACTACAAGAAGCTCTGTAAGGCCAAGTAGTGCCCAAAGGTACTGTCACCAAGGAAGGACCTACTAGAAAAGAAAAGCTCAAATATATTGTTCCTCTAAAGACAACAGCTTTTGTGAATGATGCAACATAAGTAAATCCAAACCAAAGCCCTTCTATTTAACTCTGCTAGTTAGAAGGAAACTCTTGCATAATGCATTGGTAGATTCAGGAGCTAGTACTACAGTGATGCCCAAGCAAATAGCTGATGCTTTGAAAATAAAATATGAACCCCTTGAAAAGGGAGTTATGTAGCTAGATGGTAAAATAATACAAACCATAGGGAGAATCAAATAACTCCCATTGCAATTATACACATGTCCCAACATAATTGTCAACCAAGATGTAGTAGTCATAGATATACCTCTTATTTTTTGTTTATGTTTATCCAGAGACTTTACAACAAAAATAGGAGGATATATGTCTCTTGACTGGTCTCACCTCATCTTGAGAACCATATACGGTTCGAAGATGAAAATTTTATTTGAACCACTGTTAAAAGAACATATCACCAACTAACCAACAACAAGATTAAAGTCAGATCATGCTCTGTTAAATAAGGAAGAAAGGATTTTTTTTGAAGAGCTAGGTGACTAGACCAAGCATGATCAAAAAGAAGAAAATAACCAGTTGTTGGCTGTGATGCATAGCAACCCATATGGGAACTATGACTCTTCTAGTTTGGGCACATGCATTAATTTTTGATGAGGACCAGGCAATCCCAAATGTTATAAGGGAAAAGGCACCTACTACTCAAAATTTAGAGATCTAGACTTTGAATTTTGATGGGGCTAGAAGTAAACATGGTGCTCGAGCAGGAATTTGTCTTACTGCTCCAAATGGTGATAAAATTTTAAGGGCTATCTGATTCCAATTTGCTTGCACTAATAATGATGTTGAGTATGAATCTTCAGTACACAGGCTCCTGTTAGCCAAGAAAAAGGGAATAAAGAATCTTAAAGTAAAAGGAGATCTAGAATTAGTAGTAAAGCAAATTAGAGAAAAGGCAGCAGCCAAAAATGTGAGAATGAGATCCTACAAACATAAGATTTGGGATTTGATAGAAGACTTTGAAGCTTTCAATATTGAGATAGTCCCTAGGAGTCAAAATTTTGAAGCTGATAGGATGGCCCAGATTGGCTCACAGTTTAACCCAACAACTAGCCTATTTATAAACAATGAGTCAGTAAAAGTTATAGTGAGGCCGACTATTTCAGACAATGATGAGAACTGGCAAGTATTTGAAAATGATGCTCAGGTAGTCTCTTTCTTACAAAAATCAAATGAGTTTGCTAATCAGTTGCAAACCAAAATTGAAGAGGCATATGGTGATCAGATTATGTAATTGAGGACTAATAAGCTCCCTAAGGGCTTGATCACCTTAGAAAACTTGTTTGACCCGGATAATGTAAGCCTAGAAAAGAAAAGGTTCCAGGTAGACAAAGCAAACTATTCTAAAATAGAGGTGAGTGATGGGAAAAGGCTAAAAGTTGGGAATTATGCAACTCAAGAAGAGAAGGAAAGACTAATCAAATTGTGCCAGAGGTATGATAGAGTCATAGCTTGGAGCTATGAAGACCTTCATGGATACAATAAAGACATTATTTAGCACACAATAAAACTGACTGAAGGGTCTAAGCCCATCAGATAGAAACAGAGGCTAGTAAATCCAAGGATTGAGCCTTTAATGGTAGATGAGTTGCAAAAACTTTTAGATTCCAAAATAATATTTCCAATCAAGCACTCAACCTAGGTATCAAATCTAATACTAGTTAGGAAAAATAATGGAGATGTAAGACTGTGTGTAGATTTTAAAGATCTAAATAGAGCATCTCTGAAAGACCACTATCCCTTGCCCTCCATGGAACAAATTCAAAAAACTATGGTTGGATCAGAAAGTTTTTCTTTACTAGATGGTTTCTCTGAATACAATCAAATTTGGTTGGCTAATGAAGATCAGTACAAAATTGCTTTTACTACCAAATGGGGAACATTTGCATATGTTAAGATGCCTTTTGGTCTATCAAATGTAGGAGCCACCTTTCAATGAGCTATGGATATAGCCTTTGGGAAACTTATAAATAAGATCATCCTAGTCTATCTGGATGACCTCACTATATTTTCAAAAAATGTTGATGATCATTTTGATCATTTAGAATCTATCTTCAAGAAATGCCAAGATTTTGGGATATCATTGAATCCCAAGAAATGCATCTTTGTTGTACCTCAGGGTAAATTATTAGGACATATAGTATCTAAAGAAAGAGTTTCTATAGATCCTAAGATAATCATAGCTATAATGAACCTACCTCTTCCAGTAAATAGAAAGGCAATTCAATCCTTTTTAGGGAAGATCAATTTTGTCAGTAGATTCATATATGATTTTGCAGGCTTGGTAAGACCAGTGACACTCCTGCTAAAGAAAGACTTGGTCTTCAAATGAACTACAGAAAGAAGGCAAGCCTTTGAAGAGGTCAAGAAGGCTATCTCAGTAGCCCTAGTGCTAAAAACCTAGATTTTTTCAAGCCCTTCGTAATGTATGTCTATGGAGGAGAGTCAAGTATTGTTGATGTCTTGACTCAAAAGAACGATAAGCTGGAAGGGGAACACCCAATAGCCTTTTTATTGAGGACTCTTAGGGATTATGAGACTAGGTATAATTTTGTGGAAAGACAAGCCTATGCCATGGTAAAAGCCCTCAAGAAATTTAGGCATATGATATTAGGGAACAAAATTCTGATACTAGTAGCTCACCCAAGTGTCAGGGAATACATCATGGAGGGAGAAATTACTGAGAAAAGAGCCAATTGGATCACTAAGATCCTTGAATATGATGTAGAGGTCAGACCCACCAAGCTAGTCAGAGGTAGAGGTCGGTGCCAATATATAACCCAAGAGCTTGAAAAGATGTTACTTGAGGAAGTAGATTCAGAAGGAGAGACAGAGATGGTGCTAAAAGTACAAGAGGTTGATCAGGAATCTTGGGTCACAAATAGGATTCATTTTATGAAAAATGGGATTTATCTGAGAGAACTCCCTCAAAATAAGAGGAGATATTATAGAATATAGGGAGTTCATTTTGTTTTAATTGAACAAGTCCTTTTCAAAAGAAATTCTGATGGAAAATTGTTAAGATGTGTAGAATAGGCTGAAGCTAAGAGAATACTACATGAAATGCATCATGGAATATCAGGGGGGCATTTTTATACAAAGACCAAAGCCATAAAGATAAGTGAGGTAGGATATTTTTGGCCTACTTTATTTGCAAATTGTTATCAATTGGCTAAAAAATGTCAATCATGCCAATATTATATGGGGATGAGGAGGAATGCAGCCATACCCCTTAGTCATATAATTATGGATGAACCTTTTGCTCAATGGGGTCTTGACTTCATTGGAATGATAAATCTAGTGTTTAGTATGGGTCACAAATGGATATTGACTACCACAGACTATTTCACCAGATGGACCGAGGCAGTCCCACTTAAGGAAGCAACAGAGAATGTGATCTTAGATTTTCTAGGGAGTATCATTACTCACTTTGGGGCTCCTCGCACCATAATTTTAGATAATGCTAAAGCATTATTGGGGTTTAAAGTATCCAACTTTGCCTTGAAACATGGAATATATTTGAAAACTTCATCTAACTATTACCCTCAAGGTAATGGTCTGGCAGAATCAACCAACAAGAACTTGATAAGACTCATCAAAAGAGTAGGGGTTGATCATCACCAAGAGTGGCATAAAGTGCTTAATCTAGCACTATGGGCTAATAGAATCATGCCTAAGTAGGTGATCAAAATGTCCACATATGAATTGGTATATGAAAAGTCTACTATGATTCCCCTAAGCTTGGAAATCCCTGCTCTCCAGTTGATCAAACAGATTGAAATTGAAGGAAATGACCCCATGCAGGTTAGACTCGCAAAACTTTTAGAAGTTTAGGAAAAGAGGGATATAGCCCATGATTCATTGCTTAAGCATCAGGGAATGGTTAAGAACTATTTTGATAAAAGGACTTTGAATCCTAATTTTGAAGTAGGCTCGATTGCTTTGAAATGAGATGCAAGAGCCACCAAGCTGGGTTAACATACCAAATTTGAAGCATTATGGACTGGCCTGTATAAAATTCACGCATGCAAGTGGAAGAATTAATTTGACTTGGAATTGATGGAAGGAGAACCTGAAGAGATTCCTATAAACAGAATCTATTTAAAGTATTTCAATTAACTTGGGTCTCTAATGTATTATAGTTAAATAATTTCCCTTTTTCGCATTGTTTTTTCATTATTTTCCCACTTTTCTTTTTAAATAAGTGTTTTAAACACATGTCGATAGCTCTTTTGAAGCTATAAATTTTACAATTTTGATCTAGCAGAAGGTGGAATTTTCTTTTTGAGCAGGCTCAAAAGTCTTGGGGGTCACCAATAACTATAGATTAAAAATTTTTACTCTATGTTGCATTTTGATTCTGAGTCGCACACTACAGTTTTATTCTTGCATACCTTAGTTATGGTAGCAGAAGTTTTGAAACAAAGCACATGCTTACTTCTTTTGATTCATTCTCCATCTAAGTGTCGAAGGGCAACAGAAGCTGCCAAGTGGCATAGTTTGAGCATGAGTTTTGGCCAAGTGGAGTCATCCGAGGCACTTTTCCTAACTTTCAAGAGAGCCACAGAATGTGCCATGTATCCAATAACAGCTAAGCAGAATGCACCACATGTCAGCATCTGTGTCTCATATTGGCACCCTTGTTTCATCTATTTTTTGGTGAAAGGATTTCAATAAGCTAAGTAGCAAGATCATGTGAAAAGTGCTAGGTGGCAGTTGCAGAAGGCCCTGGACTACTTTTTCAAAGGAAAGTAGAAGTGACCACATGTCGGCATCTGAGAGACAGTCAGTTCAATGCCTAGGTTCAATGCCTTGGTTTAATGTTTTTGGTTTAATACCTTGGTTAACATGTAAATGGTGTGTAGTGTTAAACCATTGAACTGTTGAACCATTTTGGTTCATCGGGTAGTTTAAGGGAGTGTCCTAAAAACCAAAGGGGTCAAGTACTTTTTCAGAAGGTAGAAAGGCATCATTTCATTTTGTTTAAGTGCTGAAGAGTAGCAGAGGCTGCCAAGTGTCACTTTTTGAGCCCCTTTCTACTCCATTCCTAAAAGAAGTGGAAGACACCATGTATCTTCCCAAGAATAGCAGAGTCCACCACGTGTCAACTTTTGAGAGACCATCTTCAAGCTTCATTGCCGAATAAAGATTGTGGTGGGTCTTGGGTTTTTATTTCAAAGGTCTACGGAAGCACCAAGTGTCACCAAGTAGAGATGGCCATGTGCATCCATCCTTTTTTTGTTGCTCAGCCAAGGAATGTAGTGAGTTTATTTTGTTAAAATTGATAAGTATCGAAGTAGATTGTGACAGGTGTCGAAGGTAGAGTGTTCTTGAGCAGGATATAGGGAAAGCAGAAAATGTTGCATGTCTTCGATAAATCAAGGGGGAAGTGCTAAGTGTCATTCTCTAGTGCCTTTTAAGTAATAGGGAGAATTTCAAGAAATTGACTAAGTGTCCTTCTATTTCAACAGAATAGAGTATTCTATGTATCTGTTATCGTAAAGTGAGATGGAGGGAAACTCGATGGGAGTTATTTCTGGTAGATGGAGTAGTTCACCAGGTAGATTTTTGGGGCCTACAAACATTAAAAGGGCCATATATTTGTCCCTTATAAGTGAAGGTAGAATAGATAGTTGAGTGGCTAAGCAGGTGATGGAATGAGAAATTTAGGTGTGAAAGGAGGTACTAGTCATGAATCAACATGTTGTAGATAGGGCAACCACCCCACTCTAGCATGCCCATTCCTGATAAGACCAGGATACATCCAAGGCATTGAATGCGCTGAATGCCACACTATTTTATCTATAAAATCTGAGGCTATAAAGGAGAAACGGGAGTTACAGAAAAGAAGAAGGAAGATTAAAAAAGGGAAGAAAAGATTGTAACAAGTTTAGATTTTCTAGAGCTCATGACTAAGTAATATCATTTGCTTTTGTCTCCTTTTCTTGAGTTGTAAAGTTGATGTAACTATGCATGTTTCTGTGCCTTTTATATGGCTAAAAGAATTAAGAAGATTGAACTCTATGCCTTTGTTGATATTATCTATGTCATTTGCAAAAGTAGTCTACACTATAAACTTTCTAGGGTTGAGATTAGGAATGCCATTTTCTTTTTTCTCATTTTCTTGAGTCAGAAGGTTTACATAACTGTACATGTTTCTATGCCTCTTATGTGATTGGAAGATTATTATAAGAAAATTGAACCTTATGCCTTTGTTGACATTTTCTATATCTTAGCAAAAGAAGTCTTTGTTATGAGCCTCTGTTTCTATTATTTCAATATTTTACATTGATCATGCACTTGTTTGCTCTTAAATGTAAATGAATCTTACATATAGTCTCACTATGCTTAGGATTAGGATAAAAATTACACTCAGGTGCATTGCCATAGTTAGGTTTCATTTCCTACATTTGCATTTCTATTTAAATTTCTATCTTTTTTCCCCCCACACTTGATACAAAAGAAGAGACCAGCTTCTCTAAAATTTGGAGGTTATTTTAAGCCATAATATCCCACAGCTTGAAACTTCCCATTGTTGTTGATTAGAATCAAGTACAATTTTAAGCATCAATAGAACTATTCATGGTTCCTAGCCTTCTCCCAAGGTCCTCTTCTTAGACCTTGTATTGGCTGTAATTGACATGCCTTGAGTCAACATGAAATCATCATTTTCTTAAAATTTCATCATCCCCACACTTGGGCTGCTACTTTTTCCATGATTATCCCTTTAGTTAGGACATGCTTCTTCTACTATCATGTAAAGAGTAGATTCTTCTTCTATAGTTAAAGCATAGCTAGTTCCTCCATCATCATGTGTAAATTGACCTTGAGGTTGCCCCTATTGGTCCACATGATCTTCTCCTTACACTAGATTTGCATAAATTGGAACAACAACCTTTACAGGAGTAGAATTTAGATTATATGCAATGGGATGCTTGATTTAACCTTGTTGATTTTGTCCTCTCCCTTGATAATTGTATTGGGTTGGAGCTCTATATCCTTGTTGAGGATAATATTATGCATTAGGAGGAACACTTGCCTGATATTGAGCTTGCTTGAGCTAAGGTCTCAATGATCTAATTTCTTCATCCTTATCCATAATGTTATCTACCTTCTTGGGAAAGTCTCTTGGCTTCATATTGGCATTGGGAACCTGGGACATGATTGGAGCTTCAACTAAACTATGGAACAATGAAGGCATGGAAAATCTATGACAGAGTCTTCTAGCTTGAATCAAACTATTCTCAGCCTCAATTGCTAGCTCATATGCACCTAGAAGAGTGAATCCTCCTATTAACTAAAACATGATAACAACATCTAAAAATCTATTTGAGGTAGGTTGGGAACATAAATATAGGAGGAGGTCTCATGATTTGTGGCAACCTATACCATTTTTTTTGAAATCTCTCATTTAAATATTTTATGGATTTATTTGGACCTCTTCTTATTACATTCAACTGATGTAATAGGCAAGCATGATCACTCTTATTTTTGAATCTTGTCACCAATAGGTTTCCAAAACCATCCCAACTTATAATGTATCACCCCTCCAACAATTTTTACCAGTCAAGTGCTTTTCCTTTTAAAGACATAACAAGCAACCTGATGGCTATGTTAGCCCTAGTAACATTATTGAAATTGCAGAAATTAGAGATGTTTCTAATATATTAAGATGGGGTAGTATGACCCTCTCCATTAAAACTAGGAGGATTTTTGGTATCATTTAGAGGGATGGGGTCATATATAGGAAGATCTATTGGGTTTTGGGTATTAAAATAAAGAAAATTTTGACATCTATATATCTCTCCCCTTTCTCCCATTTCTCTTCCTCCTCTATGATCCTCTATTTATTTTTGTTGTTCAACTTCTTCCTCTCCTTGAACTTCTTCAACCTCTTCTAATTCTTCCCCAAAACCTACTTGCCATGGATTTAATAAGGCTAGAAGTGGTTCAGGGCATTGTTCTTTAGGAAAGGCTTTAGCTGAAGGGGCTTGGTCATAAAATCTTAAGGACCTTGTGAGGACCATGTAAGATAATGTATAAAACTTGGTCTAGAACTAGGGATTCACACCCTTTTAGAGTCACCAAATGCTGAGTTAGGGGTATTTCTACTACTTAGGCCTATCAAGACCACTATTTACCTTGACTTAATAATATTTTAGGTCCCATCGAGTGTGCTAGAACTGCTGTCTCCAAATCTTACACCCTAAAAGAGGGATATTCAGACCTCCTTTAAATTTAGGAAACATTGGTATATTTTTAGGCCTGTGGGTGTGCCTATAAGTTGAAATGAACCTATAAGTAGAAAGGGATAGCTCCCTATATTATCTTTTGTGTAATAAAACTATTGAACCAGTTTGTATGAGTGAAAAGAGTTAGAAGTTTTCATAAATGAAAATCCTAATCTAAGATGGTGATACACCAAGAATTAGTATCCATATGTATGCCCTATACTTATGCACAATACAACAGAATATAGTTTATAAGTCAATCTCTAGAAGATTTTGATGTAAGTATTTCAATGTAGAGATAAAATGAATGAGATCACACAAGGTAAATAAATTGAAAAGACAACCTATATAGTCTAGATAAAAGGTTACACATGTGAAAAATTTCATACATCTAGAATGCACTCTCCATGACCTATTGGATCAAAATTTTGCTCAAAAACATGAAACATAGATAATAGAAGGATAAAAAATCACTTGTTGTCACTCTATGTCTCTTTCATGCCCAGGTAAATGTCTAGAACTTAGAAAGAAAATAGACTTATTCTTCTTTTCTCAAAGGTAAGAAAATGGCAAAATATTCTAGTAGGACTTCATCATACTATTTGTGGATGATAAAACAAGAGCCCAAGGGTCCTATTTATAGAAAAAAGGGAGAGAAGAGAGAGATATTGGGCACCAAAATAGAATCCTCCAAAATGGTTTGTAGGCATCATCTTAGTGAAACTAATTCCATTTATTCTCTCTTTCAATTGGAGTTTGTCCTTCTCTTTGATCTGCCCTCTTAAAATGACTAAGATCACTAAAAAATGAATGATGAGATGAACCTCCATAAGAAATGGCTTGAATCACTATAAAATCAATGGATTCTTCCTAAGAGCATGATGTTTTTCACTACAGACCTATTCAGGTTTTCCAAGTGACTTTACTTCTACTTCTTCAGGTTCTTTGATTGATTCTAATTGTAAAAGTCATAAGCAAAGATCTTTTGAAAACCCGATTTGTAATGTCTCTTCCTTTTTGGGCTTCTCGATCACTTTTACTTATAAAATTTATAAATAAAGATCTTTGGGAAACTTGATTTGCGCTATCCTTGCTTAAGACCCTATCGAGTTCTCTGAATCGCTTTACTTCCTGTTTGAAGAGTTTAGGCATAAATTTGACATCCTATGGCACATCATCTTTAAATCTTAATGGCTAGCTAGCCACCCTAAATTTAACATTTTGTGGCACATCATCTTTGCACCCTAATGGTTAGTTGGTTGTATTAAACTTAACATCCTATAACACATCATGGGGATCCATCAAGTTCATATTTTGGGAAATTTTCTTAAAGTAATTCCTTTAGACAATTTGTTGAAAGGAACTAATTTTAGGGATTTTTCTCAAAAGATAATGGTTAGTTACTTTGGGAACTTTTCCTAAAGGACACTTGGGAAAGGCACAGGGTCCCTTCAAAAAAAATTGAAGGGCATTTCCAAAGGAAATGGCCCTTTGAACCTTTTCCAAAGGTCATTTCCAAAGACAAAGTACCCTTCAAAAAAGTCTGAAGGGTCACTCAAGAAGAAAAGTGCCCTTCAAAACTTTTTTGAAGGGACACTTGGGCTAAAAAGTGCCCTTCAAAACTTTTGTTAAGGGTCACTTGGAAGAAAAGTTCCCTTCAAAAAAGTCTGAAGAGACACTCAGGTAGAAAAGTGCCCTTCATAACTTTTTTGAAGGGTTACTTAGAAAGAAAAGTGCCCTTCGAAAAAGTCTGAAGGGACACTTGAGAAAACAAAGTGCCCTTTAGAAAATTCTAAAGGGACACTTGGTGGAACATTATCAAGACCATTTTAGGTTTTATAAATGGTTTTGCTTATAAAAGTCATAAGAATTGATCCTTGGAAAACACTAAGTTGTGCATCATTAAAAACCTATAAAGCATTGAAAGGAGTAATTTAGGTTTGTAAACCCAGATTATTTATACTCATGAAACTTTTATAAGTCGAGTCATTTAGAGAACTTGACTTGGTCTTGATAATGTAATTTGGGTTTATGAGGGGCCAAGACTTAACTTGTGGAGAACTTGAAATACACTAAAATGGAGCAAAAACACTTTAGCTTCTTTGACTTGTAATTTGGATCTCTGAAATGACCTGTTCTTATAATTGTTATTCAACTCTCCATGAAAATTATTCAATAAATTACACTGAAGTAAAATTTGGTCAATAGGTATCTCCTAGGAGATACATATAAGGTCCTTTAAATACCTTCCATGTTTATTACAAATGTTTTTTTAAGGGATTAGATATAACCATGACAAATTTTTATTTAGAAAAAAAACACATGCACACTATTAAATTTTTTTTGGAGATATCTCTTAGGAGATACCTTGAACATGCACAAGATTGAAATTTTATTTCAAGGTAAATCCTAAGAGATACCAATAGGGGCCTTGGAATAAATTAAATTCTGATTATAAAGGTCCTTGCAAGGGACTATATATAACCATGAAACCTTTTTATTTGGAAATAATACTGATTCACACTATTGGAATTTTCTTTTAAGTTATCTCTTAAGAGATATCTTGAACATGCACATGATTGGAATTTCCTTTCAAGGTGTCTCCTAGGAGATACCTTAAATATAATTGGAATAAATTCCATGTTGATTTCAAATGTCCTTGAAAGGGATTAGATATAACCATGACAATATTTTATTTGTAAATAACACTGATGCACACTATTGGAATTTTCTTTCAAGATATCTCGTAAGAGATACCTTGAACATGCACATGATTAGAATTTTATTTAAAGATATCTCATAAGAGATACCTCAAATGGACTTAGAATACATTCTATTTTGATTTTAAAGGTCTTTGAAAGGGATTAGATATAACCATGACAACCTTCTATTTGGCAAGAACATTGATGCACACTATTGGAATTTTTTTCCTTAGAGATACCTTGAACATACACATGATTGGAATTTTTGTTCAAGGCATCTCCTAGGAGATACCTCAAAGGGCCTTGGAATACCTTCCATGTTGATTTAAAATGTCATTACAAAGGATTATATATAACCATTACTATTTTTTATTTGGCAAGAATAATGATGCACACTATTGGAATTTTATTTTGAGATATCTCCTAGGAGATACCCTAAAGATGCACACTATTAAAATTTTCTTTCAAGATATATCCTTGGAGATACCTAAAAGGGATTTGTAATACCTTATATGTTGATTTCAAAGGTGTTTATAAGGGATTATATATAACCATGACAACATTTTATTTGGAAAGAACACTGATACACACTATTGGAATTTTCTTTCAAGATATCTTGTAGGAATACCTTAAACATGCACGTGATTGAAATTTTATTTCAAGCTATCTCCTAGGAGATACCTCTAAGGGCCTTGGAATACCTTCCATGTTGATTGAAAATTTCCTTATAAGGGATTAGATATAACCATGACAACTTTTTATTTGGAAAGAACACTGATGCACACTATTGGAATTTTCTTTCCTAGGAGATACTTTGAACATGCACACAATTATAATTTTATTTCAAGGTATCTTCTAGGAGATAGCTCAAGGGGCATTAGAATGCATTCCATGTTCATTGAAAATGTCCTTGTAAGGGATTTGATATAACCATGGCACCTTTTTATTTTTCAAGAACTCTAATGCCATCTTTGATTCCCTATGAGAATGACACATGTCACTCTTGTAGCCAACCAAAATTAGAGGGCCCCACCCAAGAGCTTGACATGAATAGAAAGATTCCATGTGGCATAGTATAAAAAATCATCATACTAAGCTACATTTTGAGAACCCTTGAGAATAATTAGAAGGTGCCACATGTCAAAAGTTAGAAAACTTTAGATTTAAATCTAAAATTGATGGCGTATCAAAAGCAAATCAATGTTAAATTTGAATTATAATGAAATTAAATGCCAAAATAAATATCTAAAGTCATCCCAAAACCTTAGATCATTCCAATGTTAGTCTATATATGAATCAAATCTGAGCAATCTAATTTTAACTACGTGTTTTTTGGGTTGCTAATAGAATTCAAAGGAGATCTATTGGTCTTTATTGTTACAACAGAACTTTCTTTTTTGCCCTATCTTACTCCCTCCTTTTGAAAATTTTAAACATGAATCACTTTATATTAATTCTCTTTGTGTGTGTGTGTGTGTGTGTGTGTGTGTGTGTGTGTGTGTGTGTGTGTGTGTGTGTGTGTGTGTGTGTGTGTGTGTGTGTGTGTGTGTGTGTGTGTGTGTGTGTGTGTGTGTGTGTGTATTTGTTTGTTTAACATTTTGGGATTATATTATAAAATACAAAGAAATTTACATCATGGCAAATTTAGGTAGATTATGTCACTACCATGTTCCTATTGTCCCTACAATAGGGTCTGCTTGCAGACTAGAAGGTGGTAAGTTGTAACCACATAGTCTCTCTAACAAAACTAAGTAAAGCCCCAAGGTGTCACTACCATATTACTATTGTCCCTATAATTTGACAAATGTTATTTTATTTTTCACATTACATCCTTGACATAGACACACATCAATAGTACGGAAGGACCTGAGGATGAATATGAATATTCTCAACCTACTATTTCTTGTCATGCACTTTTAGGTATTAATACTCTTCCCAATATGAATGTGGTTGGTTTTCTCAAGAAATAGAAGTTAAATATATTTATTTACTCTAGAAGTACACATAGATTCATCAACATTAAGTTGGATAATCAATTGAACTATTTAATTTACCCAACTCCAGAATTTCAAATCCTAATTACGGGTGGGGGTATAATCAATTATTTTGGTAAATGACATAGTATAAAGCTATGGGAGACTATATATTATATTATATTATGTTTTTTATTATCATGTATGGGGATAATTTTTTTTAATTGTAATGGTTTAACACTTTATGCACAATTGAGATGAATTTTGAGTAAATATTAATGCTCATTTATTTACAAGGAATGACATTTAAACTACATGGTTTATTGGCTAAATATATGAAATTGGTTATTTTTAACTAGATGATTAATAAGATGATCAAAATATGTACAAATTAACTATTGTGTGACTATTTTCAATAGAATTTAAAACAAACAAAGAGTCTACCCATATTAAATTAAAACTCGTGGAGTCTACCCATTTTTGTCTATTGCACCCACTTGACTCCTTTGACCTCTTTTCCTTTTGGAAGGTAAAATAACTCCCAAGTATAATTTATCTCTATGGAAGAAATAAAATGTGTAGGCCTAGCTAAGCAATAACCAATAAGACTAAGTAAAATAAAATATTGAGACTATGGGGATAGTCCAGACCAAACAACAGTGCTAGAAATGCTCTAAATAAACATGTAAGAAGAGATGAAATAGGGGAGGGTAGATTATATCAATAAAACATAGAATTTACATACATTAAATTCACCTAAAATACTATTATAATTTGTTTACAATGCATAAACTTATATAGTTACAACTATTTAAAAGACTCAAATAGCAAACTTGTATACCTATAACTATTCACAATACTCAAAATAATAGAATTTACATTTTCCATGTGAGGCTTCAAATTTTCTAAGTTGAGATTCAAATTTTCTATGCTAGGATTCAAATTTTCCATGTTAGGTTTAAAAATCTGATTTTCATCATCAAAAAATTTAGTGTCCAATTTTACAATAGCAGAATCTCTAGCTCCATAATGATATCATGACTGTTATCACAATTTCCTTAAAATTATGACTCTTTCGTATGTGATAAAATATACTTCATGAAAGAGTGATTACTAAATATAAATTACAATCCTAAAAAAGAATAAACACACCATTAATCCCATGGAGTGAAGGTTCATTGCATCCAAAATAACCCTACCATTATGGTAGAGTGATATGTGTATTTGATATTGATCCTTGAAAAAGCCAAATTTAATTTAAACTCGATTGCTATTTTATTTGATGTTTGTAATTAGATAATGAAACTAATATCGAAACATGTTAAATAGTTTGCAGTCTATTTATATGTAAAAAAATAAGTCACTCCTAAAAGATGACATTTTAGTCAACCCTTTATTAATTCTAGAATGTACTGTCATTGACACCTTCACACAATATGAATCATTGGAATATCACCATTTTAATCTCTATCATATTAATTTAACATGATATTGACATTGACCTAGGCACAAGATTAATTGCTCAAAGAACACCATATTAATCTCACATTAATTTCACATGCTTAAAGAGTACTTAAACAAGGATTTATTTCTTATGATGTGACTACTAGATATTTTTTCCACTAATGAGGCTACTCAAATAGGATTTTAATATCCAACAAGAACATAAAATATATTTGTTATCCTAAAGTATTAATTTCAAGATAAGATTGGAGCTCTATAATGGGGAGACAAAGAGTCATCCTCCATTAATGGTGCTTCAAGCTTCCTCCTTGTGGCTTGCCTTGGTCACCTTTGCCTCATTAGTTTCTATTATTTCTATCTTATTTTGTGTTAGAGGTCATCTTTAATTTTTTCTTTCATGTTTATTTATTTATTTATTTATTTATTTTGTGTTTTTTGGTTTGATTTATGTTGTGTTTGCTTCATTAGTGTCTCTATTGTCTAAGCTAGCGTGCATGCCTACCATGCACATCCTTCTCAGTTCATCATTCCCATTACCTTTAGAGAGTGAAAAGGGGCATGTATTAATTGAGTATATTTATGGAAACCTTCAAATTTTATAGGTTTGAGTGTGTGGAGAAAGGGAAGCATGGTCATTTTAATGAATTAATTAATGATGTATAGGGTGATAAGGGCTGCAATAATAAGAGCAATTTCATATAATCAACTCAGGTGGAAGTTAAAGAAATTAGACTTCCAAAAAGACTCTTTAGTAAGATTCTATGGTAGTAAGAAGTGTTAAAACACTCAGAAGGAGTAGAATTTATGGTGTGCAGGGAATACTATGGTGAGCAATAATACAAGACCAGATTGGTAAGCTCTCTAGCCCTTTTATGACCCTGACAATTATTCTAAATGCTTCCATGGAATCTGACTTGTAGCAAGAGGAAACCAAGATTAAAAATGTAAGGATTTTCTTTCTTTTTTAAACAATAATGCACTCCCCTATAGGAAGTTCTTTGATTATTGGTTAAATTTTGTTTAAGGAAAAACATTAGGTTTGTAGATTAATTTTTATAGGATGATATAAATAGGGGTTTTAATGATTTTGTTTAAAAACTCTAATATGCAACGTACACTAAGGGTTGAGGATATTTAAGGACCTCTACTCCCATGTAGGATGGGACTCTTGGTCAAAGCTTAAAGATAGATTTTAGTTCCCATATTCTCAGCAAAGAATGTTCACCTTGTTCCAAACAACTCTTAAGGGGAAAAATAATGTGGTATTTATGAAAGATGAGGGTGATTTCTAGGGTAGTATGAATTGGAAAAAATGCACACCTCTACTTGAGTATATTTCTTAATTGCTTTACAATAAACTTTCCTTCTTCAATTCCCCCTACCTCACCCTTAATCATATTTGGTTTGTTCTTGATCTTTTACATGCTTGGTCTTTTAGTTTTGATGTGATATATAACTCTTGTCTTAAGCTAAGTAAGTCTTGCTTTTGTTGGTTACTAATGCATAAGAAACTGGCTATTGGTGATATTTTAAAAAATTGTGGTATTATTAATCCTCTTTGTTATTTTTGCAATGATCTTGAATCTATTAAGCATGTTTTCATTTCTTATCTTTATATTACTAAGTTATGGCACTATTGTCTTAAACTTTGGAATGTTGTCTTTAGTTGTGAGATTGGCTAGTTAAACATTGCATTTGGATATGCTTGTCCTAGGTTTAGAGTCCACCCTTTTTCACAAATTTTGGCTTGTTTTTTCTACTAAAATTATATGGTTTTTATGAAAGCAATAGAACCTAGAGGTGTTCCAAGGTAAGGCTAGAGTGGTTATTGACTTTAAAATTAAAGTAATCTTTCATTTTTTGTCCCTAAATATTTTATTCTAGTCAAAAAATCCATAAGAATAGATCAATAATTTCCTTAAGATAGGTCTTCTCATGGTTACATCAGACTACTTGCTTGATTTAGGAGGATACCCCAAACTAAGCCCACATCCTGATGGAGCCATGTCTCACCTAACAAAAATAGAAGCTAATATTTTAAAGTTTGAATGGGATTACATTAAATATGTGTATTTTGATTAGGGTGATAATCTAGTGTAGGAATGGATCACCCCATCTGAATCTTACCATAATAGACTTGGTGATTGGTTGGCTGTGAATGAGACTGTTACAAAATTTCCATAATAAAGAACATGGTAGATGTATTATTAGGGAATCCAAAGAAAATTTTACTCTATTCAACTTGAATCTCTTTCTAAAAGTGGGGGACAAGAATGCATTAGCAGGAACTTCATCTCAAGGACCTACTCTAGATACATATACCTCGGGTGCATAGGAGGAGGTATCAAAGTAGATAGATGATAACATCAACACTTTTTCTTGCATAATAGAGAGTTTTATTAAAGTTTGAGGCTCGATGGACATCGAATATGTCTTTTACAATGTGAAGTAGAATAACATTAAAGGACTTTTGGATAAATTTAATCACTACCTTGCAAAACTAGCCTCAGGATAAAATCGGTTGTGACCTATTAGTGATACAAGCTCTTTAGAAGCCTAACTCAATTGACTCAGATGATAGATGTGATGGTGAAGGTGTTACTTCTAGTATGGAATTAGACCCATATATTTGAATCCTACCACCTTTGGGGTGGCCCATGTTTTATGGCTAGTGTGTAAATCTAATTTATTATTGATACATTTGGTTTTTCTTTCTTGGGCTACATGTTTGGAGTTATTTTTGCTGATACTATTTGTATTTATTTTATGGGATGCCTATTTGGATCCATTTTCATATTTAACCATCAATTATTATTTTTACTAATGAAGGAATCCCCACAACTACTTTTTGTCTCTACTAGATACTTTGTATATTTCTAGCATCTTTGATGCATATATTAGTAATCGATCTTCAATATAAAAAATAATTATTGATTTCTATTAACATGTAAATCATGTCAAGTGAATCTCACCATATCCAATTTAATCTCACACATTACAAATATATATTTAATTATTAATCAATGCTATAATTACTCTTTTTAAATTATTTAGTCCTTAATCTGACCATATTCCAAGTTAAAAGACCATTTAGACATCAATGGGTCCTTGTCAAGTTATAAGTTGATCCATTTGGTTGGTCTAGGTGATTATCTATAATTTTTTAAATTTGAAACTATTAAATATATTAGTTATTAATATTATTTTATTATAATTATTTTAAAATGTTAGCTTGAGTCATCTTAACATTTGTCATTTTGGTCCCTATAAATTTTCCACACATAATAAGTAATAAATAAATAATAATAAATAACAGTAAGCACTAAACAACCCTAGTAATCTCCATCATTTCATTATTTCAACCATCATTTTATATTATCTTATGTTTTCTATTATCATGGATGGGGCTAACATTTTTTCTGGATTGTAAAGGCTCACCACTTTATGCACAATCGAGATGAATTTTGAGTAACTATTCATGATCATTCATTTGGAAGGAAGGACATTTGAACTACATGGTTTATTGTCTAAATCTACGTAATTGGTTAGTTTTCAACAGATGATGAAGATGATAAAAAAGGTGCAAAGCAATTATTGTGTGACTATTTTCTATAGAATTTTAAATGAACAAGGAGTTTACCCATATTGAATTATAACTAGACCTCGAGTCTACCCACTTTTTTCTTATACACCCACTTGACTCCTTTGACCTCTTTTCATTTTCAACTAGGATTTAAAGTAGGGATCACTACTGCCTAGGCCAACCTAGGACCTCCTTGAGCTCAACACACCATATTAAAAATTGTACTATTTTTTATTAAAAATTAATTGAAGTATTTAAAAGCAAAGTATTTGGGATTATATTTATTGTATTGTTTTATAAAATTTTAGTGTTATAATTTGAAAAACCTATTTTCTCAAACAATATTCATGTGCATGATCCTTTAGTAGAAGGATCACTAACATCATAGCTGGGTATGCTTCAATAGGGCCAAAAATATTACAATAATCTAAATATTAGTGATTTCATAAAATAAAGTGCTAAACAATTAATAAAAGGTCTAAGTAAACATAAATAAATCAAACATTTTAGATAGAGTAGAAAAATATATTGAACATGTTCTAGATCTGACAATAGTTGCTAAAGAGTTTTTCCAAGAACCAAAATTTTAGAAAAAAATAGAATTTGGATATAATAAGAAAGAAGAAACAAGGTGTTTTTGAAAAAGAAGATGAGTCTAATGTGGTGTTAATTAGAAAAACCTAAAATTCTCCCTTACAAAAGATAGTAAGGGGAGTGAAGAGAGCCCATGAATCTAAAAGCTCAAATTTAGATAAAGAGATGTATATAAAGTTAAATTCAAAAATTTTGAATCATGATATGCAATTAGTTTTGGTAAACTCAGAAGTATGGCAAGAGGTAAAAAAGAAAAAAAGGTTAATACAATCAATCTTTTTGACTATTTTCCCATCAACTGATGGATTTAATGTTGTTGTTGGTATTCAAGTGTCTAAAATAACTGTTGTTAATTCTTTTTGAGGCTTTTGGCTATTTAGTATATTTGTTTCTTGTTTGGCCATGATTTTTTTGCTTGGATTTTTTGGTTATTTTTTAAAACTTTACATTTTTAATAGAGGGTAAAGGACCAATAAAACCCTAGTATTGATCATATATATATATATATATATATATATATAACACCATTAAGATTAAATACCTAAAAATAAGGATCTATAGAAATGATAGCAATAAATATGGTCAATGCTTCAGACACTCTACAACCTACTTTGTTCTAATCTGTTAGTGCTCTATAGTGTATATTCAAAAAAAGATTAAGAATATGTAGGAATAGGAATATATCTGGTCAAATATGTTTAGTAGTTTATGTTCCTTTTAAAAATGTGTGAAAATTATATAGACCCCATTTTTCAAAGTAAATTTTAATTTCAAATTCATTGGGGACTCCCACCTATTGTCTTTTATTGATCCAAATTATGAGTTTCATTCCTTAGATTTTTTTTGGATTGAGCATTTATACCTTTACCATTTATAGGTCTACAAAATATTTAAATCTATCATGTCTTGATTTTTTGGTGTCATCATGGCATATTTATGACATATAGCTCATTAATATTTTAAAATGATAGTTATCCTTTAAAAAAATCCTCTTTTCCTCACACCATCATATTTCCTTGCATGGATCAATGTGGTCCATTGATCTTTATCTGAGGGATTGAATGCCATTGGTTGCCTTGTGATACTCCTTGTGATTGTGATACTTGTCACTACTATGTTTGTTCTAGCTTTGTTAAAAATTCTACCTTCATCTCATGCTATTGGATATTCTTTGATCACATGAATTCACTTCATTCAATCTTGATCTAATTAATTATGTCCTTTGTTCCATGTACCATTGATTGAAATGTGTATACTCAAACATGTACCATCAATATCTGGGAAGATGCTTGATCTTTAATTAATGGCCCATAATTTTGACACTTGTTGTTTCCATGCTTTCTTTGAGTTCTTTTGACTTTTCAACTTTTATTATACACCATATAGTTATCAATCATGTTTTTTGAAATAGGGGTCAAAACCATAAAGTGGTATAATGGGAGGGGGGTCCTAAATTTTCTTAGTAGGTGGTGCAAAGGGACTTTAGGAGTATATATACAAAAAATGGTCTCATGAAATAAAAATTATGAGTTTATGCTACTATTTTATTGGAGATAATATTTAAAATTATCATATTTTTATTTATAATTAAAGTTTACATAGATTTTGTCCACTCATATAATTACAACTCATAAAATATCTTCCTACAAAATAGAAACACATATGGATAAATCCATCCCCCTTTTTTTTCACCCCATTAAACTTCCTCTCCAAACAACAGTCAACTCCTCATTTTTAGGAAAATATTCT
Organism: Torreya grandis; assembly: GCA_037957365.1. Taxonomy (NCBI): domain Eukaryota; kingdom Viridiplantae; phylum Streptophyta; class Pinopsida; order Cupressales; family Taxaceae; genus Torreya; species Torreya grandis. The sequence continues at coordinate 885,525 of JARHVA010006098.1, forward strand.
AAATTTTCCTTATACCATACATTCTATTTTTCATGGGGCCACTTGCTCATTAAAAATATGATCAACAACCCCCTCCATGGGACCCCTACTTAGAAACACCACCATAATTGGTTTACATCAAATCCTCCTCCTCATTTAATTTAAGTTACAATGCATAGATCACCATAGGATCTACATTAGTGTGGTCAAGTAGCAATGTTAGTTGGACTATCTCCATGTCCACTCTCATATGCAACAATATGTTACAAGAGGGCATTAGTAAATGTGTTGAGTTCATGTAAACTATCAACCTCTACATCCTTCATTGTAGAGGATATTATCTTAGGATAAAGTTTTTATTTTATATATATTATCATGGGTTGATTAGGTACATGATATGCACCCAACCTATCCTACTGAAAGCCTTTTTATTGGCCCTAAAAATTCTTAATAATAAAAGTAATAAAGAATTTCATTCAAGATATCAAAATTTCATTAATTTTTTCTCAAAAAATATAAGGGAACCTCATTATTTTTATAAGGTGGGACATCATAACCATCCACCATTATTCCCAAAAAATCTTTCTCATCAGTGAATGGTGGCAGTAGTGGATTGGAAAATGTTTAAATTACATTAGAAGTGCCACATTGGTTTTTGGATTATTAAACAATGAGAATTTTTTCTTTTTTACCTCTAAAACTAACCAATAACAATTTAACATTATCATACTATAGGAATTAAATCTCTCTCTATAAGATTCCCATCTATCAATTTGACATGTTACCATTTAATCAAATTCACTACAGTAAGGTAGGGGTCTCATGTTGGTGGGGGATTGCTGATTATTTTTGAGGGCATGCTAATGAGAAATTATAGGATTTTTTTTCCTAATTTATAGTGCTACATTCTTTAAAAATTTGTGTAATATACATTGATCATAAAAATTATGAGTATTTTACTTAAAAAAAGTTATTTGAAAATAAATAAATATGATTGGGTACAAAACTATAGTTAGAAATAATTTATCCATATTATATGAAATAAAGAGTTTATAACATTATATTATAAAAACTCTTATTGATTGTAGGTGTGTGAATACATGCATCTTAGTAACTATGCATTATAAAAAACCACCAACAAGGTTATAGTATACAGAGAGTCAAAAATACCAATTAGTGAGTTTCTAACATTATATTACAAAAACTATAGCTAACTATAGGTGCATGAAATGCATATTAGTAATTATGCATTAAAAAAAAACCACCAAAAAGGTTATGTCATACATGAGTCAAAAATGCTAACTAGTCTTATCCATGGAAATTGATGAACACATCTCCAACTCACTTTATGACACCTATAGTTAGAAACACATCTCATAGTTAGACTTCAAAATTAAAGTTACTGGTCTTAATAAACTTGAGAAATAAACCAAAGTATTTGAGTGGAGAAATAAACTCATTGGGATAGATATTCATTGGTTCTTTATCTTAATTTAAATCTATTTAATAGAAGAATTATATATCACTAATTTAAATTGAAGCTCAAAAGCCCTGATGGTTAATTAAAATTTGATGGTCATTTTGTAAAGTATAATAGAATCAATTCCTTTGTATAATTTGTATGTAGTTTAATAGTTCATATAATTTTTATAACCAATTTCTAAGGGCTAAAAAATTAATCATTCATATTAATTTAAATTAATTGATTATTTATCTGCTTAACTGCCAACTATCATGTACCAAGTGTCATCTAAAACATCAGATTTAATGCTTGTGATAAATGATTTCAACTTCATGATCATGATTAAAAACAATAATTTAATTCCTCTCAAACATTAATATTTGATATATTTAATCTTAAAATTAATCTACCTCATTTGTTGTGCACATGGTGAAACATCGTAGAGTTTTAAATCCATAACTATGATCACATTTTTGACCCCGTAATGTTAAATGAAGCAAAAACCCAACCCACCTATTTTTGAATATAAATGCAC